>JAWPHD010000036.1:0-362500 GCA_037043455.1 Cyrtodaria siliqua
GTAAATGTCATACTAATAGGCTAATCAGTTTTGAGATAACTTGTTTTTAATTTTCACTTGATATCGAAGCCTTTAATAAACGCCTTACGCATTCTGTTAAGCAACTCACGCATATTTATGTTAATATATGGATGTATCAATCCCGAATAACTTCCCAAGTCGTTGGATGTACCCTTACAAGGCTATGCAGTAAGAAAACGATGTTTAATGTTCCAAGATATCAAAGTCATAAAATACGGGTTCCCGTAACATGACAACCAGTATGCCCGTGTGTGCGTGTTTGTATGTTTCATGATCACTCTGATCGTTTACTATATGTAAATATAGACATGAAAAACATAAACACAAAAGTAAGTACATAGAACATATTTATTGTTGTTTCTGTTTGCATTTAGTCAATGCTGTTTTATTTATACTATTTAAGAACTGAGTCGCATATTTTTTCGGACGTTTATGTGGTTTTAAACGCCGGTAGGAGAAACGGCACGAAGCGCGTTAGAGCCTCCTGGTTAATTCGCCATTTACTTCCAGCGTTTAACCTCATCAACGCCGATTAAAGCGAAGCAATTCTTATATTTACATTACTTCTCAGTCGCTATTGTACCACCAAAAAACATTCCTTTGGAGATAATGATAAAACGTGCAAAGGCGCTATTTTTTCACAGAAAGTATCGTGTGAATATAACCATAACCTATCAAAGATGACAAGAATAGGTAATAATAATATAAACCGCCTCCACTCTCACCCCCACGTCCAACCCCAGCGTTATTTGTTGCCAGTATGTATAAGTATGTATATAATGCATTACCTATTTTTTAGCATCATTTAAAGACATGGCAATTGTGTTTTGTTTTGTTTTAATTTACGGCGTCCCGTTATTTTTCTACATAACTTTCGTATCAATATTTTAATTACTGGAATCATTCAAAGCAAAATGTAGTTGCATTTGACGAAATGTTGATAACATGCTTAAGACATGTGACTAACTTAAAATCGTGATAACTACTTCAAAATTGCCGTCTACACGTGTGAGCTACGTTACATGTTTATTATTATAGGACCGTTTGTTGTCAGCAAAGTTCCAACTGTCAACTAACGACTGAGCCATGGATTAACGTATGATTCGACAAAAACACATTAATCATTATACAATGTTGTTTTCCGCGCATTGAAATGCATGCAGAACGTATAGATATTTAACATGTGAGTATTTGAATTGAAACGATTTTCTATGTATTACTAAATCGACTTACCACATCTGTTAACTGTGTTATATTGAGTACCGCTGATTGTTGTACCGCTTCCAGCAGTCAAGAGGATTTTAGCTCCCCAGGTTTTCTCAAAATCAGATAATACTAAATGTGCAACTTTTACTCTGAATATCCTAGCTCCAACTGTTTCGGGACATTCATATGTCATCCTACTTGTCGGGAAAGCTGCATCTGGTACTCCAAATGTCGAACATGTTTCACCAATCAACGTAAAGCCATTTTCACTACCACCTGTTATGTACCAGAGACTATTTTCCGCTGTCCTTGATCCGGAATATTGTGCCTCTAATGTCATTGTGTCACCCACATTGTAACACGTATTCATAAGGAGTACGACATCCTGCCCACGTGCTGGAAATAAGTAAGTTAAATGCAGTCCGCAAAAAAACAAGACACATAACCAATACAAAAGTATATACCTTTACGCATTATTGATCTGTAACACTTATGTCGCTGGCAGATTATTGATTGTAATACCGAAATATGTTAAAGTAACTTGATAGCGAGTCATACAATCAAAAACAGTGTCATTTGCAAGTTAAATGTAATTATCGCAGATATGGTGAAAGGTGATAGTTACGAAAGAAAATGAGTATATGGAAGAGAACAGCTCAAACGATGTTGTTTCCTGGCTAAAATAATATCCGCCGTTTTGTTTCTAGTATATTAAGAGAAGAAAGAGTCTTCCGACGAATAATTAATGACGTGGACTTTGATTCCTTTATCCTTATTCCTTATTAGTTATTCAAATAAGGAACAAGAAACTGGTTACGTATTCCTTATTCGAATAACAACTCAGGAACAATTCCCTATTCCTTATTCAAAATTAAAGGCTAACATATATTTTAAGGCATATCGTGGCCAAATATATATAAAAAATATATCTAACGGCGAAAAGTACCCGATATGAATATAAAACACATAACTTTTCTAGCTCCAATTGCATGTCCAATTTAATTTTCAGAATTACAAACGAGGTTTGAAAAAAACACTATTTAGTTTGATTATCTGGCGACCGAAAACGGTAGTTGCAATGAACATTTTAGATTAGAACAGTGATAAGCTCCGAATAACGAATAAGGAAAGAGGAACCAGTTCCTTGTTCTGTATTCGACGGCGAATAAGGAACTGGAGTATTTATTGCAGATGTTTGCTTTATTTATTTCGTTAGTGGCCAAAACCATTGAAAACACAGTGTTTCAAGGTGATCTGTCAAAAACAGAATGGACTTTAAATGGTCATATCTTCTTAGAACTCATTTAAGCTCCAACTGAAGAATTGGCGTAAACGAAACAATCTAAAACTTAATGGGACGTGTAGAAACACAACGATATCAAAACTCTCATTAACAGTCAGGGGTGTCACGTATACACGTTATTTTCGTAATAACTTAAATGCGTTATTTTCGTCATGAAAACATCGGCAAATTCCAGCGTCCGTATTTTGACATTTGTTTCAGTTTGACATGGAAAACCCGACATCTAAGCATATTTTATAACGTCTCCCTTATCTTGCTAGTTGTATACGAAGAATGTACATACTCATGTGCGCCTGAGAGCAGTTTTTTTATCAAAATATCTCATTTTTTGCTCCATTTTAACCGTTTATTTACTATTTTCGTCCCTTTTTTTTACGCTTTCCGATTTTTCTGACGCTATTTGACATTTTTCCAAGTTAGTTACATGTGTTATCTTTACATTTTTGCAATAAAAAATGAGGCGCACGCCGTTTTTACTGGGACGCACGACGAAATTAGTTGATGCGTGTATGCTCAAAATAACGTAAATACGTTATATTGAGAGTCCATTTCGTTTATGGCCGGTATGTCACAGATAACTCTGTGGGTCATGTTCTTCACTAATATAGTTTAGCCTATTTACCTCTCTCTGGTTCATTTGAAATATTAGCCTGCGGCTGATAACATTTACATCTGTGTCATGTGTGTGATGATTTGTGTATGACATGTATTCGATACGTACATGACCATAATCACATCGTCGTTCAACACAACTGTGTAGAATAGATTTCTTTAGCGATTGGAAGCAGGCGTGTGGGCTGGAAACATATGCCACTTTAATGTTGTAATGTTTTAATATTGTTTTGTTTTTAAATGAAAAAACAGTAGTTTCTCTTTACACAAACTACTCCGACGTTTTATGTCAGCGGGGAACGGGAAGTCTTATTCGAACCTTCTTGCAAACAGCTCATCAAAATCAATAGCACACCTACAAACACAACACCCCATATCCAAGGCCATTAAGTATAAATATGAACGACCTGTAAAAACGATCGTTACATATCCCACATCATCCCGATCTCTCGCCGAATAAATATAAATACGGGCGACCTGTAAAAACGGTCGTTACGTATCACACATCACCCTGATTCCAACCTCGATAAGTATAAATACGGGCGACTTGTAAAAACGGTCGTTACGTATCACAAATAACCCTGATTCCAACCTCAATAAGTATAAATACCGGCGACCTGTAAAAACGGTCGTTACGTATCACACATTACCCTGATTCCAACCTCAATAAGTATAAATACGGGCGACCTGTAAAACCGTCGTTACGTATCACCATCACCCTGATTCCATCCTCAATAAGTATATATACGGGCGACCTGTAAAAACGGTCGTTACGTATCACACATCACCCTGATTTCAACCTCAATAAGTATAAATACGGGCGACCTGTAAAAACGGTCGTTACGTATCACACATCACCCTGATTCCAACCTCAATAAGTATAAATACGGGCGACCTGTAAAAACGGTCGTTACGTATCACACATCACCTTGATTCCAACCTCAATAAGTATAAATGCGGGCGACCTGTAAAAACGGTCGTTACGTATCACACATCACCCTGATTCCAACCTCAATAAGTATAAATACCGGCGACATGTAAAAACGGTCGTTACGTATCACACATCACCCTGATTCCAACCTCAATAAATATAAATTCGGGCGACCTGTTAAAACGGTCGTTACGTATCACACATCACCCTTATTCCAACCTCAATAAGTATGAATACGAGCGACCTGTAAAAACGGTCGGTACATATCACACATCATCCTGATTCCAACCTCAATAAGTATAAATACCGGCGACCTGTAAAAACGGTCGTTACGTATCACACATCACCCTGATTCCAACCTCAATAAGTATAAATACGGGCGACCTGTAAAAACGGTCGTTACGTATCACACATCACCCTGATTCAAACCTAAATAAGTATAAATACGGGCGACCTTTAAAAACGGCCGTTACGTATCCCGCATCTGCCTGATTACACCCCCCAATAATAATTAGAGGTTATTAACTGGGGTAGGTGTGCCTCTTTGTGAAATTGGCCCTTGATAGCCATATGAGGCCCTCGAGCTAAAGCTCAAATTGAATTGAACTGAATTAGAACATTAGTTTTTTTGTTTTGTTTTTTCATATTGTTTAAAGGGACACATGGCAATCTTGAGTTTTATTAAAACCTTAAAAAAAGTGCTCCTCGATTAGTTATCCTGCGTCATTTTGACTTTAAAACTACTTGCATATAACATGTATAATTCAATAAAAAAATAAGATTTTAATATGCTTCGTTATTTTACCATTTTTTTAAATATTGGTGCAATATTCTAAAGAGATAGTAATATGTAAAAACAATTTGCTTTGAACTATTCTAATAATTAAAGGGACACTGTCCGTAAGTAAGCAGATATTGAGCATAACCAAATAACTGTCTGACTTTTATTCAGTGAAATGTATACATTAAAAAAACATGAGCATAGACACTAAGAAGTCTGTAGTAATACATTCGTGAGTTTGGAAAAAAAAAAACTTAAATTATTATTTGTAAATAAAGTGGGACCCACCGTATTTACCTTTTCTGCGATCACGTGACTTCCATTAGCGCATTAGGTTCTCACCATAGTATTTAGGGCGTAATATGTATAGCCCGCTTAGCTCAGTTTGGAGCTAGGTCGACTACTTTACGTTCACTATTATTACCACGACTTTAATTTAAGTTTGGGCTGCGAGTTCAAACGCCCGAAATGGTTTCTCTTTTTTTTTGTACCGCGACTGAATTCCATCAAACTTTAATAAGTAAATATTCAGTAATTTTTGGTATGTAATGTTTGCGAACATAATTAGTGGTGTGTGTTTTATAAGCTAAAAGTTACGAACAGTGTCCTTTTAACATTAATGATTAAACAAATGCAAGTTACATGAGTTAAGAGAAAAAATAACGGGACGCCGCGAAAAATATATATGATTATAAAGATTTAAAAAAATCAAGATTGCCGTGTGTCCCTTTAACCTACTTGTTGTCTCAGATTTTTAAATACTTTTACCATTTATTCAATACCATTTTACTACAAGCAGTCTTCGCGGTGAAGTGCGTGACCTATACAGGGACGCCGCGAGTTTTTAAAAAATCTCAGACCAATAAAGAGCCATTAAGATAATCACTGTTATCTTTTGAGGTTATATTGTCGGGGTATCTAAAGTTCATACTGTGGTCAAGGCCTCACAGTAGGGACATGAGTAATTAGTGAAGATAGGGACAGTGCAGTGTTAAGTAACAGATTAAACATGTGAGGGTCACTTTAGTATTTTTTTATGTTGAAACATAACTATTTCTCATGTGATAAAGTGAAAATGTATCTATATGAAAATAGAATTATGCTCGTACGGCAATCAAATCTAATGATGGAATTATGCTCGTATGGCAATCAAATCTAATGATGGAAACAAATAAATTGCTAAACAAGTAACTTAAAGCTTCACAACTGCCACTGAATTATAATTAATAATATAACGCGAAAGCGAGGATTTTTTCTCTCGAATTTATGAATTCCGCATTTCTGTCATTATTTGCAAAATGTCTCGGAAAGATTTAGTTCTAACACCATAACATCTAACAACATACACATGAAGCTCAAAATCTGCATAGTTTCGAAGAGTCAGAGGCTTCCATCTCGGCAGAGGCCACCACCTCGGCAGAGGCCACCACCTCGGCATATATGCGCTTCAGTAGCAATTTTTTATACATTTAGCAACAAAAGTGAAATGCAAATGAGAATGAATTTGTCTTTAGGTTTTGTATTCAGGACCGGGTAGTGTTTAAACAAAATGGCGATGAGTATAAGCATTTAAACATTATTAATGGAATGCCAACAGGTAACAAACTAAAATTGTTTAACCATTTAAATGGCAGGTTAGAAATGTGAATGTTTGGTAGCAAATATATCAGTCATCTGCCTTCACCAATCCGAACAAGCTGATTCCCTGAAGACCTTTCAGCTCCCGAACATGGCAATTAGTCTGGTAGTTATAATTGTCTCACAACAGTAAATGGCTTCAGCAAGACATTTATTATAATATAATGTTATAGTGTGTTGACAATCAAACAAGCACACGTTTTAAGCAATAGTTAAAGTTAAGTAACCCATTTATCCCAAGCCCTGATTTATATTAAATAAACACCATATGAAAATGGTTAGGCAATGCAAAATAAAATGAACATTTTGTTATCCCCCATTGTTATTTTATCTGAAAAAGCATAGTCTTAAAAGAAATGTATGTGTTTTGACTTATAAAATAACATGAAAATTAAATAATTATATATTTTACAGGTATCACATAACATGACTTCTTGAAGTGTAATAAAGCTATGGATTAATTAGCGTAATACACTAGTGCATATAGACACAGACCGAACCACTGTGTTTGTGTACAATAACAAATACGAGTACAAATTACGTGCATGGTATACATACAATACATTTATAAACCTTAATATTCATCATTAATTAAAATCTTACTTTATAGAATGCACGTAGTAACAATACTAATTTGGTTTGTCCCTTTATTTGTAAAGCAGACACGTTACAACTTCGCTACATAGCTAACGTTATTATTTATTTATTATTTATTTCAACATGTTGCATTTTAATTCCCAATGAAAAACATTTACTTTTGGGCAGAGCTAAGACAAACAGGGTGCAGTTGAACTTTTTTCTTTTTTTTTGGTAAGACGTAACATGCTCTTGACTTTCACGCGCTAATTGCCGTAAGTTACGATGCGTGCAATGCTGGCAACATCGATGTTCTAACACATTATCGCTTGTCAGAGTTTCACAATTATGAATAGTACCCTTTGGGAACAGATGTAACTCTAAGCTGGTGAAAATGTTCTAACACTATGTATTGAAGCTTAAAAACACTATTTTTACCACAAATACATGAATTTGCATTCCTTAATTTTGAAAAACATACATAACAATGTAAATAGAAGGATTGAATTTGATATTACCATTGTTAATTGAGTATGAAAAATAACCCTTGTCCTACTAAGGGCGACTACAATAGCATTTGCGCCCATTGTAAAACCAGAGTAACTCGCAGGCTGATCAGAGTTTACAATGTCCGGCTGCTTATCAGTCATTTCCCCCAAAACACCCCTTTGTAACATAAATGGAATGATCCAAATTACATTACCATTATACATTCATAACGGGCTAAGGGTTAAATTAAAGTTAACAAGAAGCCTTTGGGCTGCAGTATTTTAAACTCACCAAATGTTTTTCTCACCCCATTGGAAGATTAAAATATTGAATAATTCATTCATTAAATTTCTCTTACAAATTGCCGCCGTAAAAAATGTAAATTGGCACAAATTGTCAGTGAAATTATTACGTGTCGTCGAAAGTGTGTTCTGACAGACAGACAGGCAGGCAGGCTGGCAGATATTTCTATTGACTTAGATTTTTTCATTTACTTCTGTGATATATAGAATCTTACATTCGTAACCGAGTATAAATTCTTTGGATAAAATCAATAATACACTATAACACATAATACACAATAATAATCATGTAAGATCGTCTATATACTTAATTCATTGGTAAAGGAATCATAACCTGGTCTTATTAGAAAATCTAGGATAATCATGTGAAAATAAGCTTCCACCACCCTGCCAATACCAATCAGTTATTGTGCCACTGTTTTTGAGAGATAACGTAAACAATGTCCTGGGTTCGGACATGGAAAATGACCGAAAGCAGTTAAATGTTTGTTTTTATTTCTATTATTCACTGATGATTTCTTTTTCCCCGCCCTCATTACAGATGTCAAATTGTCTGACATCCAGTGTCAGGGGTATACATAGTTCCAATACGTCAGTCAAGTCCAATTAACACGTACTTGTCACAGACAGCTGGCTATGACAGTCGTACCAGAGAGACTGAAGTAACTCAAGTAAATGTATTAGTTTCTAAAAATGCATTAATTGTAAGGACTCCAAAATGAATTCCAAAATATTCACCCCATTAAGAACAAAAAAATATAACAAAGAACAAAAGTCAGAACTATTTATTAGTTTCTAAAAAGTTATTAATTGTACGAAAAAGTAAGGGAAACAATAAGATTTCAAATTTTGGCTCCAAAATTGACTCTGCAGACCCTGAATATATGTGTATTATTTGAAATGAAATATAGTCAAACGGTCGTAATTGCAAAACCGAGGTAATAACACACTGTTTTAGTGGAGAGTACTGCAGTAACTTCTTAAAACAGACTTCACTCCAACATGCAATAATTATTTAACATTTTGTTACGTTTTTTTTTTGTTTATATATAATATGTGATTTTTTTAAAAATAATATTTGAAAAATAAATTCAACATTTAACCAACTATAAAATGTAACTTAATGCACCGATGCGCATTTAGAATGGACACAAACTTGTTCAATCTCGTTTAACTCGTAGTTGCATAACTAAGCAACCGTGACGTCACCATCATATCAACACAATTTTAAAATATTTTAAAAAATCCCGAAGCCGCAAACTGTCTCCTGTACCTAATACTATATAATCTTCGCTGCACCATGTGTCCCTTTAACATATCAAAGTAAATTTGTTTTTCATCGGATGAGGCCAATTTATGCATATATTATGCACACATAAAATTCGAAAACATTTGTATAGATCTTGAGTCCTAAAAAACATTGAAACAGCGGGTTTACTATCTGACTATACAAATCATAGTATTTGGCCTCCCTGCTACTTTCTGTTGTTTAACTAAGACATGTAAGACATGTAAGACGGCGAATACATACATTTGAAAAAATTATTTCATTTTAGCTCAAATTTGACCGAACACAGAGGTCAGGTGTCAGAAATATAGAGACAATATTAAAAATGTACATGTGTTGCTTAGCATGCTCAAATCATGCTTGAAAACTAAGGTGCTAGCCTAGGTAGGTAAACGATGTGTATATACAATTAATGTATAGTGTACGATAGCTCTGATGGTTTTCCTTTGTTCTTGCTTATGATATAATTTTCATAAACCTGAAGGTCTGAGCCGTAACCGTGCTATAAATGCCGATTTATTTCAGTCGTGCTATAAATGACAGTTATACCATGTACACGCCCGTTGTTGTAATATAATGTTTACACAACCTATCAATTAAAATGCCAATTACCGGCACTGAATGGCTATGGTACAACACATATTTTTCTCGTATGAGATTTGGGCCTGAGGCCCTCGAAAAGTGTCATTCTTGTTATCGTCGACGTCCATACGTCCGTAATGGTATGTGTCAGTAAACTCTCTCTCTCTCTCTCTCTCTCACACACGTTTCTTGTATGCCCATAATTTAAACAAGAATGGAAAAGGTGTATACGATAGAATTGAAAAACAAAAACAAATTAATGTATAAAATGATATGGTAGTATGGCGCGTCTAAAGCATGTAAAGTATGCAATGGCCAGTAGCCTAGTAGTGGCATAGTAGCTTGAATGGAGTAACATAGCGTACTATAATAATAATAATAATGAAGACTTTATTTAACGAGAGAACTCATTTGAAACTAGTCAATCTACCATGAGGCCCTCAACAATACAATATATACAATATTTACAAGTAAAAATGCATTTAAAGTGGTATATTCAGTAAATGGAAATATGTTTAAATAGAACTGCAAGACTTAGTCATTTACTAATATATCGGATGGTGAATCCACTGTAAATACAGTGTTTTGAATTGATTTACAGATTGGGCATTTTGTATATGGTGGGGAAGAGAGTTCCACACTTTAGAGCCTGAATAAGCAAATGACTTTCTGAATAACTCACTATTGGGTCTGGGGGAATATAGCTGAAGATTTGATGATGATCTTAGATCCCGCTTATGGACATTTGAAGTTAGAGTAAATGCGTCTTTAAGATAAGCAGGGGCCTGATCATTAACTGTTTTAAACATAATGATTGCTTTTTGAAATATAACTCTTTCGGGAAATGTCATCCAACTGAGTTCGGTAAAAAGTTCCACGGAAGGAGTATCGAAATCTTTATCTAGGATAAGTCGTGCAGCTCTTTTTTGGAACCTTACAAGTTTATCTTCGAGAGAAGTATTACAATTTCCCCATATCACACAACAGTAATCAAGATGGGGTAAGATATAAGAATTGAAAAATAATTTGCGCATAGGTATAGAAAGGTAAATCTTCATGCGAGATAACAGGTATAACAATGAATTACATTTTTTCAGAACTTTATCAAGTTGGGTATTCCAAGAGAGGGTATTGTCAATTGTAACACCGAGTATTTTTCTTCGTAACTACAATTAATAGTTTCATCTTTGAACTGAATAGAAGGGGCATTATGATAAATATGATGTATTTTGTTCTTAGATGAGAGATACATTATTTTTGTTTTTGATGCATTGATAGACATGCGATTAGTATCGCACCAGGCGTTGACGTTGATAAGGTAATTATTGAGTGAATTTGCAGCGTCGACAAGAGATGAATTAGAAGTTGAAAGCGTTGTATCGTCTGCAAAAAATATCCGTGACTGTGTTTTCCATAGATAATGGCAGGTCATTGATGTAGATTAAAAATAATAAGGGACCTAATACAGATCCTTGGGGTACACCCGATACAATGGGTGAAGATTCTGAAGTTATACCAGAAACCTGAACTTGCTGGCGTCTGTTATTCAGATATGATGAAAACCAGGAAAGTGCAGAACTATCTATTTTGTAAATTTTTAACTTTTGCAGCAATATAGTATGATCAACTAAATCAAACGCCTTTGACAGATCAAGAAATATAGTACCAACAATTTCATTGTTGTCAATGGCTGCAATCCAGTCATCTAATATTCGTATAAGGGCAGTTTGACACGAGTGGTTTGCCCTAAAGCCAGATTATCGTGAATAAAACAACCTATTTTCTTCAAGATGCCGTCTCAAATGTATACTAACATGTCGTTCAAATATTAAAGAAATAACAGGAAGTATTGATATTGGCCTATAATTGGCCTTGTCGTTTTTAGGACCCGTTTTATGCACTGGGATTACTTTTGCTCTTTTGAATAATTGTGGGTAGATAGTAGTGAGTATACTGGTGTTAAATATTTTCGTAAGAATGGGGGCGATTACAGTAGCAGACATTTTCAAAAATCTGGCACTCATTTCGTCGGAACCGGTAGACTATGGGGAGGCTGTTTCACAGCAATAGACAATAACATTACATATCAGCAATGTTCCAGAAATATGAGGCGCCGTTTTGGTTTTTAATACAATTCAGTGATATCACCTATTGTTTTGAGTGATATCACTCATTCGAATATATTGGTAATATCACTGATTCATATTTAAATGAGTGATATCACCTATTCGAATGAGTGATATCAATGATTCGAATAGGTGATATCACCGATTCAAAACGAAAAGGTGATGTCACCTATTGAATGGTTATAATTTGTCAAATTTGCTAAGGATCACTTTTACTCTTCCATATAATTTTATTAGAAATTAATTCACAATAACAATATTAATTGCATTGATTATAATGCGGGAAACGCGTATTGTCATGCTTAGTGACTGACATGGTACTGTGTAAGTGCGATACCGTCGCCCGCTTTTAATGGACCCTTTGCGTTACCTTTTCATATGTTTGTGTGTGCGTGTATGCGTGCGTGCGTGAGGTTTTGTTTTGTTGTTTGAGGCGTGAGACGTGTTTTGCCTGCACCTGAATCTGGAGGAATCACACATAAAAATAACACTGGACACAGCTTTATACATAAACAGCAATCCTTTTGACAATTTTGACGATTTTTACATATCGAACATGATTGGGTGGCCCTGAAAAGGACCCTTGTAGTTGAAGGGACTCGCCCTACTTTACGCCAAAGGTAAACAGCTCTTCCATAATCAACAAGTGACCATTGGGGCGCAGATGGATTCCGTCATCCTTCATTAAAGCGCGGTTGGTTGCAAAAGCATATGGCAGAAATGTCACCCGTCGTCTGTTGTCGCGCCATTCACGCCGTAAAAGCCGGTTCAGCTGTATCCGGAGCGTCACTGCGTCTTCACTGCCCGGCTTGTCTAAAAGGGGGCCTCTGTAACAGTAGGCCTTCCGCTGGTATCGCGGGAACACACAGCCAATCAGAATTTTCGCTTGTGGACAGCGGGCACAAACAGTTAAAATTAATCGTCTGTATGTCTCGAACAGGCTCTTCGGGGTGTCTTCCGGCGACGTGTTCGTAACATCGTTTGTCCCTAGTTGTATTTAGACACACCCTGGCTGCTGAACCCGGCAGGCCTCTATGAAGTCGTTCCACTCTTTCTGATGCATCAATGTCTTTATTCTGGCCCCACTCATGTGGAAATAACGCCTATATGGATTCGACCACTCGCTGTCCCCGTTATCCTCCATCATCCGGCGGATGAAACTATGCCCGAGAAAGTAGATCAACATCCTGGCTGCTAATTATGACTAAGCCACGGGTGCGCCAGCTTATATAGCAAAGACCACACTACAGACAGTATGCGTGACCAATCAAAAGTAAGATAAACCAAACACCAAAGCAACAAAGGCGACATATGAATATTGTAATGCAGATAACCTTACGATACAAGAACACAGGCAAGCGAATAAAAGTCACGTTGTTTAGAATAGATAATACTTTTGTTACAAATATCGTCTTTTTTCTCTTTTTTTTGCAATTTTCCCCATGTTCATGTGACCTTTATTAGATATATTACAGTATGACGATTTTTCATTTATGGTCAATTACAATTATTAATTTAATGTAACATGTGTAAGAAACGAAAAAATATATATTGCAGTCTCGGTTTGACATGTTTGATTGAGACTATTTTTCTACGGTAGTTCAATGTGCTTTCTTGCATTGTTTGATAGTTATAGAAATTAAAGGGAATGTAGCGCCACAGCCAAACAAACTCTATTACTGAGAGTTCTGAAAAACTTACTTACATATGTGTGCTAAATGCAAATACAGTCTTCTACAATATAATTTAAGTCTTCATAACTCTAAAACAAATTTGAATCTCCGGCTATATTTATCCCGGACTCAAAAACGGATATGGGTGTTAGACTGTGTATCAACATGATCAACGTCATTATAGTTTTCTTTATAATATTTCAACTTAGTATAAAGCATGATTAGTAATGTTATAATTGTTTCAATAGTTTTGTACCTGAACAAGATTACAGAGTTTCATAACATAATTGTTTATTAAACAACTCATTTCTATCACTCAAATAGTTATATATTATGTATATAGTTTAAATTTAAACATAGTACATTTTAAAAGATATAACTCCTTTTGTAGTGTCCGCAGATCTTATTTCAATGTTACCCGTGGTAATTTTTATATTAGTTTTTTTGCTACAATTACCAAATATGTCTTACATGTTATATTAGGCAGCATATAGAAGTATGCATATTTTACCAATTAAATATGAAGTTTAACATTGACATTCCAGCTTTTTATTGGTGGAGGAAGACCCCAGGTGAAAACCCGGGCATTTCTTCGTGCACGGGCGCGCACCTGAGTAGAACCACCGACGTTCCGTAAGCAAGCTGGATAGCTTGATACTCACATACTAAACAGTCCTGGCCCCATGTAGAATCAAACCCACAGCGGTGAGGGACATATGATTTCAAATCTAAGACCACTCGACCACGGACGACCCCAAGTTTATGTGAAGCATCATTATACGTTTGTTCGAATGGTGCACCTGTGGTCATAAATGCCCCCGCAATGGGGCTTATCAGTTTCATTTAACAAATCTTAAAATATCTTCTGAAAAAATACAAGATATAGAGCTGTGATATTTTGCATGTAACATCGTCTTATGGTCCTCTAACTAGTTTGTTCTAATGTTGACCCTGAGGTCAAATTTGGACCCGCCCCAGTGTCCTAATTATTCACACAAACTTTAATCAAGCATCATTTTTGATTTATGCTCCGGACAAAAAGTGTGACGCACGGACGCACACAAGGACGGGCGGAAAAAGCGGCGACTATATGCTCCCCCATAATAAACAATCTAGTGTTTTTAGTTACAATATATTTCATATCAAAAACTAAGGTAATATTAAATGAAAAGGAAAAAACTGTGATGGGGCCTCAATATAATGTATCTGTGGTAATCAGTCAGCGAGACGTAATCAGCTAAAAAGCATGCTATCATGGAACATGCTATCCATGATTTTTCAACGAATAAATGTGTCTTTAAATCATGAACATTTTGTTCCTCTGGGCCTATATAAGTCACCTTTACAAAAGATATATCAAAATATCGAGTTCCAGTTCAAACAAATTATGAAAGCATATCTAAGGTCTAAAATTATAAAGTCGTAAGTATTACGTAAGTGTTACTTACGACAACTGAGCAACATTCAGTCTGGTACCCGTTCTCATATCAGTTTGCTTAAGCAGGGTTTTATTCATTGACGTAAGTGAAAGCAGGTAAGCATCCCGTTTTATGAAACAATGATCGTAAATCAATTTCTTTAAATGCTTCACTATAAATTACACTTTCCAAATAGACGTGATTTCATTTCATTTTCTTATACATGGTATATGTCTGCACTACGTGTACACATACTTGTCTACATTGAACATATTGAATCCTTCGTTAAAAAAAATAAACGATTTTAAATTTAAGACTTATCGTAAGATGTTTTCATAAAACAGGGCCCTGCTGCTGCTGGTGGTAGATACGACCTTAAAATGTATAAAAAGTTGGGTCTTAACTGGTAGATACGATCGTATTATGTTATGCTTGCATATACATGATATAAAATGTGAAACTGCTACGAGTTTATATATCACGACCTTCTTTTCTTTTTTCTTTTTTTTTACTTTTTTACAGTCCAGACTCTATTGTGCCCATCTCGGTGAACCGTGAGGATTGTCAAGTATGTCGGTGGAGAGACTATAAACCTTCGAACTACACACACACACATTATTTTTTTTACTTTTATCGAATGAAATAACTTATATAAGTATATTGAGCATTGGGACTTATTATGTATGTATGACCCAATATGTATTGATATATAAGGTACGGTGACATATAAAGGTTATGGGGAAATATGCATTTATTTGCGTGAAGAGCATGAAGAGCGTGCAGTGCGTGAAGAGCGTGCAGTGCGTGAAGAGCGTGCATTGCGTGAAAAGAGTGCATTGCGTGAAGAACATGCAGTGCGTGAAGAGCGTGCTTTGCGTGAAGAGCGTGCCGTGTGTGAAGAGCGTGCAGTGCGTGAAGAGCGCGCAGTGCACGTAGTGCGTGAAGAGCGTGCAGTGCGTGAAGAGCATGCATTGCGTGAAGAGCGTGCATTGCGTGGAGAGAGTGCATTGCGTGAAGAGCGTGCAGTGCGTGAAGATATTAATTAATGATTAATAATACATTGTCATTTAAGTATATCAGGAAACTCGGTCGTAAATTATAAATTATCAAGGGACATGGTATCGGTTGAAAATACCAGATCGTTTCGTTGGTATCAGTATCGGTATCAGACCGATTTGTTCTTAACGGTATCGAACTCTGGTACTGAAACATTGTCTTTAGACTAGATCGTTCACATAAAACACATTTTCTGAGAAGTTGCATTTTACAGTTGTGAAGTTATAAGCATCAAAAATATCTATAGAGGGTGAGATGGCTCAGTGGTTAGAGTTTTGACCTCTCACTCCGGAGGTCACGGGTTCGATCACGCCCGGGAGCGTTCTCGTGGACTCTCAATAGAACACTCAATACTGGTTTGTGCCAAGGAAACGGACTCGAGAGAGATTCATACAAGCTTCCAGCTTTCTTTCCAATCGAGCTAAAAGAAATTAGAATAAAAACTAAACTAAAACATATCTATGCAATCGAGCGCCTTTGAGGATAAAGATATAGGACCTTTGTAGTATTCTATACTCGGTAAAACAAAGTTTTGGACCAGGGTATATAAAGTCATATAAAAATAAAAATAATGGACAAAATTTAAGTATCGTTTTTTAGTACCCAAGGTCTACCCTACCCGGTTAATTTGGTACCAGAAACATTAAATTCCAAACAAGATTTGATTTTAAAAATATATCGCGAACACACAAAGGATCTGTAAAAAATGTTGCAAAGTCCATACAAAGTAACAGTTACAGACACATTCGAGTAACCAATAACAAGATTATTATTTTTCCGCAAACTTTCATTGTAAACGATAATTATTGTTGATTGTTGATCTATTGTGAATTATCAACTGCGATAATAAGGGTTATGGTCGAATGTCATGGTTCAGCGATCATTGTACGGGTTCGAACACTGCCATGGTCCAAAACGTCTTTTACAGAGTATAGAAGCTTTCGTAATTTAACATAGTTGAATTTCATGTTAATCTTTGCTGCAATCTTGAAAATCGCCACATTTCAAAAAAAGGCATATTACACTTTTTTTACGTTCAGACATGGACATAGCAGAATACTATAACCTTAAACCATATTTTAAAAGCATTCGTCTTAAAATTTGTATTCCAGTTATTTATATAATTAAAGATGTTTGCTTCAAAATGTCATTCTCAACCTTTTTTTCAAAAATACGGATGCAGCAACATTAGGAAGCACATAATATTGCATGTCATAATGTTCATATCGAAGGAAGCATTAGACTTGACATTAAGATCAACATATTCGTCGAGAATTTCAAGATAGTTGATTCAGTTACACATTGAAAGTGTTCACTTACAAGTTAAACAGCTCTCGTATTTAATCAAAGTGGGTATACATATATTTATGTATATAATATACATATATGTAACCAAAGGGTGTTTATAATATACATACATATGTAATAGAAGAGTGTGTATATAATGTACATGTACATGTATCTGTAATCGAAGTGTGTATATTATATAGTGTACATATACATGCATCTGTAATCGAAGTGTGTATATAATGTACATGTACATTTATCTGTAATCGAAGTGTGTATATGATGTAAATGTATCTGTAATCGAAGTGTGTATATCATGTAAATGTATCTGTAATCACAGTGTGTATATAATGTACATGTACATTTATCTGTAATCCAAGTGTGTATATTATGTACATGTATCTGTAATCCAAGCGTGTATATGATGTAAATGTATCTGTAATCGAAGTGTGTATATAATGTACATGTACATTTATATGTAATCCAAGTGTGTATATAATGTACATGTATCTGTAATCGAAGTGTGTATATAGTGTACATGTATCTGTAATCGAAGTGTGCATATAATGTAAATGTATCTGTAATCGAAGTGTGTATATAATGTACATGTACATTTATCTATAATCGAAGTGTGTATATAATGTACATGTATCTGTAATCGAAGTGTGTATATAATGTACATGTATCTGTAATCGAAGTGTGTATATGATGTAAATGTATCTGTAATCGAAGTGTGTATATCATGTAAATGTATCTGTAATCAAAGTGTGTATATAATGTACATGTATCTGTAATCAGGGTGCGTATATAATGTACATACATATGTAATCAAAGTGTGTATGCAGTGAACATGTACATGTAATCGATTGATTGATTAAATTGCGGTTTTACGGCACACCAACACAAGAAAGGTTAAATGACGCCAAACAGGGATGAACATGCCAGGCTCATCCTCCATTTACATCTAGATAAAATATGGAGCATGGGCATAGAACCTTTTAACCTGCAGAACTGCAGAGTTGCTGCAAATTCTATTTTGACACTCCATTTAGGATGGAGCCACGTTTCCACATTTGCATATGCGATGTCATTAAGAAGATAAAAAAATGACAAGTGGAAGGGGGTGGGGTGGTCCTACCCCTCTGCCTCTAGCGGGATTTGCAGTGGTTGTATTCTACCCCGGCAACCACACGGGGATTTATCTGTAATCGAAGCGCATATATAATGTACATGTATTTATAATCAAAGTGTGTGTATATGTTGAAATCATGTGATAAACGTCACAGACGGGCAATGACAGGATTAATTTATTGTTACAAGAATATGTATATGAAATGTACCGCATATAATAAATGCGGACAATGGTGCTTTTCTCAGGAGTGTTTATTAGGATCGCAAACATTGCCGAAAATAAGATACATAAGATACAACGGCTTGACAGTAGCGTTTTTTTATAATTCATAACTTTCAAATGACATCATCAAAACAATTTGACCAATCAGTGATCAATCAAATAAAAGACCTCCACATTCTGGTAAGG
Source organism: Cyrtodaria siliqua (assembly GCA_037043455.1). NCBI lineage: Eukaryota > Metazoa > Mollusca > Bivalvia > Adapedonta > Hiatellidae > Cyrtodaria > Cyrtodaria siliqua. Next base: position 18,830 of record JAWPHD010000036.1, read on the forward strand.
GTTAGACTCGGTGTTTATCATTGGGGCTCAACTGACTTTAGCCCTTTATACAACTAGTTTGTAGTGATAATTATTAAAAGCCCTTTATACAACTAGTTTGTAGTGATAATTATATTAAACGATTAATTTTTTATGTATATCTATGTATTTTCTTTTGGTGTTGTCTGATTTTAAAACACCAATATGGATACATTTAATTTAAATCATGGTCTAATATTTTCTTTTTTCATATAGATATTGAGGATGATAAAGTCCGAGTAAACCCCTTTATTTTCACCTACTGAATATCTCAACCTACCGGAAGTTGACCAGATGTGAAAGTTATGAACATCATATATTATTTATAATTGGAAAAAAAGATTTCTCGTAAAACACCATCTAATATATTTACAAACTCTAACAATGATGATACTAATTTGAATGGAAGTTTAAATAGTCTATAGCTGGTTTTATATTCAACATATATTTGATAAATAGAGAATACATAGAGAATACATTGTAGTTGAACAAGTAAGCATACAAGTTCAAAATGTTAATAATAATTTAATCAAAAAAATGGAAAGTGAAAACAATTATAAGCATATATTTAATACATATAAAACAAAAACAGTTTCTTCTGAAAACAATGAACTCAGCTTATTTATAATATTAATATTTACCATTATTTGGGCTTGATATACAATTCTAAATCTTGATCCAAATTGTTCCTATCTATTTGTGATCATGAAGTGTTATCCGATCTGCTGTGCTCAGCATGATTATGACCCTTTAATGGGTTACAGGTCATTAACACATTTGCGGCACACTCTCCCTTTAGATAAGCATTTTCATACAGTAATGCATAGCACTGTATATGAGCGGTTAGTAGTGGAGGTTACATTGCACCATTGATTTTCCTTCTTTGTTTTATATAGGACGAATGTATGTCAAGAGACAAAAAATGCGCATTTTTCTCCGTAGAAAATTTTAAAACACATATCAATCAAACGATTGAGCGTCCGACAATATAAAAATGCAATAAAAGCAGGGGGTCATGTATCATGTAAGAACAAGCCAATCTGTTGAATGACGTCACGTTTTATTTTGACACGTCACATATAGATTTACCCCATTTCTACTTTCGCTTTACTGTCTATGTCAATTATAATTAAATATCTTAAACAAACTAATCAATGTTTACAATACATCATTTGGATGAATTATAGGTAATAATAACAAAAAGCAATCAAAAGCATACATTTTGTATCACTAGTAAGGCAGGAAAACGTTTTTTATTAGGCACTATTTGACTATACACCACGGAAGCACAAACGCAATGGTGCAATGTAACCTGGAGGAAGAGACAGAATTTCACGTTATCTTAAATTGCCCTATATATAACGACGTAAAGATTAATATGTATACCACAGCAAACAATATTGATGTGAACTTCTTACTACGCTTGGAAGAGGAGAGCATGTGTTTGTTATTCACACATTTAGAATTTGTGGGAAATTAAATGACAATCTTGTGTTTCAAACATTAAAACTGTTTCTCAATTCTGCTTCGTTTTTACTGCTTGCTGCTTGCATGGAATTAAACCAAAAACAAATAATTACGATTTCAATTTTCTTCTTTATTTTACCTTTTTGTTAAAATTATTATTGATAAAATATCATAAAAAGTTAGTAAGATGAAAACAACAATTGCTTTTAACTATTCTAAGAATTAACATTTATGATTGAATAAATGCAAATTAATAGCAAACTAACGGGACACCGTGACCTTTTAATCGATCAAGATTGTTATGTATTCCTTTAATATGGTGTCCGGTTTTGGCCAGATACAATGTCGCATTGTCGTGGGCTGACAATGTGACACCCAACAATACGACATCACGACATTTCGATACGACAATGCAACACGGCGATACGACAACGCGCCATTGCGATGGTATGTCTGATGGAAAACTTCATCTCATTTGCCTCTGACGATGCTATCCCAATGTAACACCAGTACCCTTTTATATTACATACATCTATAGTCCTGAAATAACCTAACACTAATTGTGTTAAAATAGTAATTGTGTTAAACTCGCATTTCGTTAGACATGTTACATTTGAGGGTCCAGAATGGAAACTCTAAATAAAAATTACCTACGGATAAAACTACGCAAGCCTGGTACATTTCACCCCAAATCGCGAGAATATTGTATGGCTATCAATGGCTATCAATTACTCATGACAATCAATAAGCTATCGGCTAAATGATTTACGAACGTTTAATGGTACCGATTCCTTCTGTCGGAATTTGGCGGGAATGCAATTTCCGCCACGCCATTAGTACGTAACCAATATTGAGACCTTCTAGATGCTTAAAAAAAGATCGAACTGTTGAGAATGTTTATTGTTTATTTATTTGTTTGATTTGTTTGTTGTTGCTGTGTTTATTCGTTTGATTTTTTAAGCCGTGCTGGTAACATTTTACGGCAAAATTATATGTATACTTGTTTTAGGGGTTGTGCATTTGTTTCATTAATAAATATATTTAAAAAACAATGACGACTAATTAAAAACGATACGTATTTTTTTATGTTTTATTTCTATCCAGTTTTAAATTGCTTCAATTCTGCCAACGAGATGATTGATTCCGTTGCAATTATCTTGTTTCCATCATTTTCACCACCGCATCGATTCCAATCACTCACGCTTGTTTCATACTTAAAGTTTGTACATTTTAATACGCACATATTATTAGACTGTCACTTTTTTTAACTCACATGTTACCATTCAGCTGTGTAAGCATCCGTTACTAAATTACCGTGTTGTAAAGAAAGTCCTTCAAGTAAATAAGGTTCGTATCACCTCCGAGGGCAATGCATCTGTTGCTGAACCGTCAAAGTAAATGTTTCAGATCAAAATGGTTACATCATTTTACTCAGTTATTATTTTAAAATGTAAATGCGAATTGTAACAACGAATACAATTAAAAACATCCTGTAAACAGTTGGTTGTAACAATTTCAAAACGTCCACCCTGACCCATCACCATGGATGATTGTAAATAAAAACACAGTGTATTTAATCGTAACGTTTTTTTTTTATTATTTTATAATATATAATTAAACACAAAACCTGTTCATCAAAAAAACAATTAGATGAAAAAACGCACTTTGCAATTTCATTGTCATACAGTACTATTAAGGATTTTGTGTAATCCGATTGAGATTGCATTTGAAAAAGATAATCTCAAATATTTGTACATGGAGCTCCCATATTAATATAATTATACAGTTATCTAGGTAGTGTTACCCTTGAATTATAAGTACATAATTGATAACTATCTGACATGACCTTGAGAATGACATTTGCTTTTATCAAGTTCGTATTTTATATTTAAGTATAGTATTGTTTAAATCTAACAATATTAAGCTGCAAATTGCATGTAAAAATATGTTTATGTTTTTCAAATGCAATCTCAATGGGGACATAATCCTTAACTTAATTGAATTGAATGTTGTTTAACGGCTCATCATTTAGAGCCGCCCCAGAGAGAGGGGAAGGATGCATAGGAATCCGGGAACCGTGCCCTACTCTTATTATCGAATAGATTCCTATGCACTGCATAAGATAAGCCCGGAAAGCAGCTCACCAGTGAGCAAGCCTGTACTGTTACTTCTGAGTAACCATGACATTATAATTTCCTGCCTAAGTGGTCAGTGTGGTCAATTTCACAGCAGGGGAGCAATTATTTTGTGATAAGCCTCTGATAACATGATTCTGGCTGCCCATATGTTTGCACAAATTATTTAGAGAACATAAATGTTACTAGTATGCCACACATTTCTGAAACTACAGATTTTTTATAGCAAAATAATAATTGTGAGTGACAGAATATTTTTATATTTTTACTCAAATACTTCGAATGCAGATAAGAGTTTTTTTGAGCTGGTATTCTTTAAAATGCAAAGATGGGTGGAAAACTGAGGGAAGAACATAAAATTTTATTTGTTATTTATTCAATTTAATTTGCTCGAGGACATATAATTAATTGTATCGGGCCAAAAAAAGCAATTGTGCACTTTTTTAATGATTAATAAGTTCGTAAATATATACAAATTTTCAGCGCATGTCGAACGATAGTAGAGCATTTATTTTTAAAAATAAAATTACCAATATAGACAATTCAACTTAACAACATATGAAAATGCACGTTGTTGTGCGTGCACGTTTAAGGACTATCGGTCAGCCATCTTGATCCAAATAATCCAAAATCGATGAGATATGATCAAGTGATTTTTTCAACGATGTACGCATTTTAGGCACGAGCAATGTCAACCATATAGTACATGACAGTAATTCAACACTATTGACTTGAACATAGTATTAGAAAGAATACTTATATGACAGAAATTGTGCGCTTTATATTCGAAAAGTTTGGTACAGTTTTACTCAAAGTTGTTTTGTTTTTAACTGTGAAATAAACTGGTCCATAAAATAGTCCATTTATCCAGCGAGTGCAGACGAGACATCATTTCTGAATAAAATAAGCCATGTTATCACATCATCCAAAATTCGAAGTACACCTTAAGCTAACTAATAATTCGGGAACAAAGCTTCCAATCAATAACGCATGAGCCTGGATGACAAAAAAACAACAACGCTTAAATTGTAATGAAAATGTCGAGCCAAATCTAACTTTAGGCAATTTTAATTCTTTATTTTGATAGTATTTGAGACCAAAAGCAGAAAATGTCAAAGTAGTTTTTATAACATAACATGGCTTCTGGGAGTGCAATAAAGCTATGACTTATTTCTCGTAATACACTAGTGTATTACAGACGCAAATGAAGACCGAATCACAGTGTTTGTATACAGTGAAACATGTAATACCAATTGTTTTCATGGTATGTCATACTGTACGTTCAGACACTTTAATTATTTATCATTATTTGAAATCTTACTTCATAAAACGAACGTTAGTAACGTTAAATTTGGTTTAGGGTGTCGCATTATTTGTAAGGCGACCGCATTTACAACCGCGAAACGTAGCGACGTCGTGTAAACAACAAAACGACGTCATGATTTGCCTTACAAATTGCCGCCGTATATAAGGAAAATGACAACATTAAAGTGAAACTATCACGTCGTAGGTGGGTTATGTGATAAACAGAATCTTACATTCCTGACTGTGTGTTATTGACTTTAATAAACTCGTTGGATATAAAGAAAGGATACTCGGCAAGAGCCTCGTATCCTATCATTTTATCCAACTCGTTTATTAAAACCAATAATTCACAGTCACTCATGTAAGATCCTCTATATATGAATATATGATATAAACTGATCTTATTTTATTTAATGTTCTGTTTCAGATTAGTGCTACCAGTTAATCAGTTCCCTATATGGCAAGCTGAACTGCTATTTATTCAAAAACAAGCTATCTGTTTTATCTTACAGTGATATCTTTCTAAGCTAGAGAGATAGCTCATTAAGTTAAGAGATATATGTGTAAGGCAAAGAGATGTCTCCTTAAGGAAGAAAAATATCTCTTTAATGGTATTATAAATATATCTCTTCAACTTCAGGAGATATGTCTCATTCTTAAGGAGATATCTCTGTAACTTATAAAGATATCTGTTTAACTTAAAGAGATATCTCTTTTGCTAAACAATATATCTTGTTTTCAGTGATATCTCTGTAAGTTAAAGAGATATCTCTGTAGCGCTGAGAGATATCTCTATACGACAGAGAGATATCCATTACAATAAAAGATATCTCTTCAGAATGAGAGATCTCTCAAAGAACAGAGATATCTCTCGAAGAACAGATATATATATTTAAAAATAGAGAGATCTCTCTTATATAGAAGATATCTCTGTAAGATAATTTATTCAAAAGCAAGCTATCTTTTTTATCTTACAGAGATATATTTCTAAGCTAGAGAGATATCTCCTTACGTTAAAGAGATATATTTGTAAGACAAAGAGATGTCTCCTTAAGGAAGAAAAATATCTCTTTTAATGGTATTATAAATATATATCTTTAACTTTAGGAGATATCTCTGTAACTTATAAAGATATTTGTTTAACTTCAAGAGATATCTCTTTTGATAAACAAGATATCCTGTTTTCAGAGATATATATGTAGGTTAAAGCGATATCTCTGTAGCGCTGAGAGATATCTATCTAATACATGGTGTTGGTCAACATTCGAACCCAGTTAGGGATTGAACATTCGAACACAGTTCGGTATCCGATATTCGAACCCTATTCGTAGTTCCACATCCGAATCCACTTCGGGGCTTAACATTCGAAACAAGTTCGGTGTTCAGCCTTCAGACTCAGTTCGGTGTTCTACCTTCAAAACCAGGTCGGTATTCAACATTCAAACCAAGTTCGGTGTCCAGCATTCAAACCAAGTTCGGTGTTGAACATTCGAACCCAGTTCTGTGTTCAACATTCAAACCAAGTTTGATGTTCAACATTCGGACCCAGTTCGGTGTTCTACATTCAAACCCAGTTCGGAGTTCAACATTCGGACCCAGTTTGGTGTTCGAAATCCGAATCCACTTCTGGGTTTATCATTCGAACCCAAATTTGGTGTTTTACATTAAAATCCAGTTCGGTGTTCAACATTCAAACCAAGTTCGGTGTTCAACCTTCGGACTCCGTTCGGTCTTCAACAATCAAACCCAATTCGGTGTTCAACATTCAAACCAAGTTCGGTGTTTAACATTCAAACCCAATTCGGTGTTTAACATTCGAACGCAGTTAGGAGTTCTACAATAAAGCGTACTTCGATGTTCAACATTCAAACCAAACTCGGTGTTCAACATTTGGACCCAGGTCGGTGTTCTACATTCAGATCAATTTCAGTGTTCAACATTCAAACCAAGTTCGGTGTTCAACATCCAGACCCTGTTAAGCATTCAGCATTCGAACCCAATTCGGGTTTCGGTATTAAACATTCGAACCCAGTTTGGTGTTCAACATTCGAACCAATTTCAGGTGCTCGACATACGTTTCACTTCCGGGTTGAACACCTAGTTTGGTATTCAATATTCCAACCCACTTCGGTGTTGGTCAACATTCGAACCCAGTTAGGGATTGAACATTCGAACCCAGTTTGGTATCCGATATTCGAACCCAATTCGTAGTTCCACATCCGAATCCACTTCGGGGCTTAACATTCGAAATAAGTTCGGTGTTCAACCTTCGGACTCAGTTCGGTGTTCTACCTTCAAAACCAGGTCGGTATTCAACATTCAAACCAAGTTCGGTGTACAGCATTCAAACCAAGTTCGGTGTTCAACACTCGAACCCAATTCGGTGTTCAACATTCAAACCAAGTTTGATGTTCAACATTCGGACCCAGTTCGGTGTTCTACATTCAAACCCAGTTCGGAGTTCAACATTCGGACCCAGTTTGGTGTTCGAAATCCAAATCCACTTCTGGGTTTATCATTCAAACACAATTTGGTGTTCTACTTTAAAATCCAGTTCGGTGTTCAACATTCAAACCAAGTTCGGTGTTCAACCTTCGGACTCCGTTCGGTCTGCAACAATCACACCCAATTCGGTGTTCAACATTCAAACAAAGTTCGGTGTTTATCATTCAAACCAAATTCGGTGTTCAACATTCGAACGCAGTTAGGAGTTCTACATTAAAACGTACTTAGGTGTTCAACATTCAAACCAAACTCGGTATTCAAAATTTGGACCCAGTTCGGTGTTCTACATTCAGATCCATTTCAGTGTCCAACATTCAAACCAAGTTCGGTGTTCAACATTTAGGCCCTGTTAAGCATTCAGCATTCGAACCCAATTCGGGTTTCGGTATTAAACATTCGAACCCAGTTTGGTGTTCAACATTCGAACCAAGTTCAGTAGCTGGACATTCGTTTCACTTCCGGGTTGAACACCTTGTTGGATATTCAATATTCTAACCCACTTCGGCGTTGGTCAACATTCGAACACAGTTCGGGATTCAACGTTCGAGCCCAGTTCGGTATTCGATATTCGAACCCAGTTCGTTGTTCGACATCCGAATCCACTTCGGTCTTTAACATTTGAACCCAGTTCGGTGTTCTGCATTCAAACCCAGTTCGGTGTTCAGCATTCAAACCAAGTTCGGTGTTCAACACTCGGACCCAGTTCGGTGTTCGACATTCAAACCAAGTTTGGTGTTCAACATTCGGACCCAATTCGGTGTTCTACATTCAAACCCAGTTCGGTGTTCAACATTCGAATCAAGTTCGGTGTTCAATCCTTCGGACTCCGTTCGGTCTTCAACAATGAAACCCAATTCGGTGTTCAACATTCAAACCAAGTTCGGTGTTTAACATTCAAACCAAATTCGGTGTTCAACATTCGAACGCAGTTAGGATTTCTACATTAAAGCCTGCTTAGGTGTTCAACATTCAAACCAAACTCGGTGTTCAACATTTGGACCCAGTTCGGTGTTCTACATACAGATCCATTTCAGTGTCCAACATTCAAACCAAGTTCGGTGTTCAACATTCAGGCCCTGTTAAGCATTCAGCATTCGAACCCAATTCGGGTTTCGGTATTAAACATTCGAACCCAGTTTGGTGTTTAACATTCGAACCAAGTTCAGATGCTCGACATTCGTTTCACTTCCAGGTTGAACACCTAGTTGGGTGTTCAATATTCTAACCCACTTCGGCGTTGGTCAACATTCGAACACAGTTCGGGATTCAACATTCGAGCCCAGTTCGGTATCCGATATTCGAACCCAGTTCGTTGTTCCACATCCGAATCCACTTCGGTGTTTGAACCCAGTTCGGTGTTCTGCATTCAAACTCAATTCGGTGTTCAGCATTCAAACCTAGTTCGGTGTTCAGCACTCTGACCCAGTTTGGTGTTCAACATTCAAACCAAGTTTGGTGTTCAACATTTGGATCCAGTTCGGTGTTCTATTTTCAAACCCAGTTCGGTGTTCAACATTCGGACCCAGTTCGGTGTTCGACATCCGAATTCGCTGCTGTCTTTATCATTTGAACCCAGTTCGGTGTTCTACATTAAAATCCTGTTCGGTGTTCAACACTCAAATAAAGTTCGGTATTCAACCTTCGGACTCAGTTCGTTGTCCTACATTCGAACCCAATTCGGTTTTCAGCAATCAAACCAAGTTCGGTGTTCAACATTCAAAGCAAGTTTGGTGCTTGACATTCGTACCACTTTCGGGTTGAACACCTAGTTTGATATTCAATTTTCCAACCCACTTCGGCGTTGGTCAGCAGTCGAACCCAGTTCGCGATTCAACATTCGATCCCAGTGTTGTATCCGATTTTCGAACCCAGTTCGTTGATCGATATCCGAATCCATTTTGAGGTTCAACACTCGATCCCAATTCGGTATTCAACATTCAAACCAAGGCGGTGGTCAACATTCAGACCCAGTCCGGTGTTCAAAATCCGAATCCACTTCCAGGTTTATCATTCGAACCCAGTTTGGTGTTCTACATTTAAACCCAGTTCGGTGTTCAACATTCAAACCAAGTTCGGTGTTCAACATTCGGACCCAGATCGGTGTTCTACATTCAGATCCATTTCAGTGTTCAACATTCAAACCTAGTTCGGTGTTCAACATTCAGGCCCAGTTCAGCATGCAGCATTCGAACTCAGTTCGGGTGTCGGTATTCAACATTCGAACCCGGTTTGGTGTTCAACATTCGAACCAAGTTCGGTGCTCGATATTCGTATCACTTTCGGGTTGAACACCTTATTCGGTATTCAATATTCTAACCCACTTCGGCGTTGGTCAACATTCGAACACAGTTCGGGATTCAACATTCGAGCCCAGTTCGGTATCCGATATTCGAACCCAGTGCGTTGTTCGACATCCGAATCCCTTCGGTGTTTAACATTTGAACTCAGCTTGATGTTCAGCATTCAAACCAAGTTCGGTATTCAACACTCGGATCCAGTTCGGTGTTCAGCATTCAAACCAAGCTCGGTTTTCAACATGCGTACCCAGTTCGGTGTTCTACATTCGAATCCAGGTCGGTGTTCAACATTCGAATCCAATACGATATTTTACATTCAAACCCAGTTAGGGATTGAATATTCGAACCCAGTTCGTGGTTCAACATTCGAAAGCAGTTTCGGGTTCGACATTTGAACCCTTTTCGGTGTTTGACATTCAAATCCAGTTCGGGGTTCAACATTTGAACCCAGTTCGCGGTTAAACATTCGAACCCAGTTCAACGGTCAGCATTCGAAGCCAGTTTTGTGTTCAACATTCGAACATTGAATACCGAACTGGGTTTGAATGTCGAACTCCGAACCCCAATCTCCGAGCCAACTTCACTCACATGAATATCATACAATGACACAAATGTGTTGCAATAACAATGTGTGGGAAGTTGGCTCTGTGTTCTACATACTGCATTTGACATTCAAACTCAGTTCTCCGTTCTACATTCGAACCCAGTTCTCCGTTGTTCATTTGAACCTAGTTCTATGTTCTACATAGGGATATTAGTTCTCAGTGCTACATTCGAACCTAGTTATCCTTTTTCATTCAAACCTAGTTCTCCGTTTAACATTCGACTTTAGTTCTCCGTTCAACATTAAAACTTACTTTTCCGTATCAAATTCGAACTCAGTTCTCCATTCTATATTCGACTTGAGTTCCCCGTTCTACATTCAACTCTAGTTCTCCATTATGCTTTGAATCCTAGTTATCCGTTCTACATTCGACTTTATAGTTCTTCGTTCTACATTGGATTATATTTCTCCGTTCTACAGCATTCTAATTTCGAACCCCGTTCTCCGCTCTACATTCGAACGTAGTTCTCCGTTCTACATTTGACTAGTGTTATCCGTTGTACATTCTGTATTTAAAATAGCTTTGCGAAGTTGGCTGTGAGATCAAAGATCGCCGATATCGAGCAGGGTTTTGTTCGATGTTGAGGTGTGTCATTAATGTAGAGCTAGGTCTGAGATCGACATTCAATATCGACTTTGGTTTATGCGTAGATCTAAGACCGATATTGACATTCATTGTCAAGCTAGGGTTTAATGCAGAGCTAGCTAAATGTCGAACTTGGTTTTGAATGTAGAGCTAACTCTGAGAACGACATTCAGTATCGCGCTGGGGTTGGATTGTATTGCTTGCTCTGACATTAAATGTCGAGCTGGGTTTGTAATGAAGAGCTTGCTCTGAGATCGACATTCAATATTCAGCAAGCTTTAAGTGTATATCGAACTTGGTTTGAATGTCGAACTCCGTATATCTAATATTCTTTAATATAGAGCTAGCTTTGAGAGCGACATTCACTAGCAAGCTCTGAGATCGACTTTCAATATTCAGCTGGCTTGAATGTATAGCTATAGATCTAAGATCAACATTAAATGTAGAGCTGGGTTTTTAATGTAGAGCTAGCTCGGATGTCGACATTCCCTTTCCAGCTGGGGTTTGAATGTTTAGCTGTCTCTGAGATCGACATTCAATGTCGAGCTTAGTATTGAATGAAGACCTAACTCTGAGATCAACATTCGATGTCGAGGTGGACCTTTAATGTAGAGCTAGATCTGAGATCGACATTCAATATCGACCTTGTTCTATGCATAGAGCTATGTTCGATATCGACATTTATTGTCAAGCTGGATTTTGAATGTAGAGCTATCTAAATCTCGAACTTTGATTTTGCTTGTAGAGCTACATCTGAGATCGACATTCAATTCAATGTCGAGCTGGTTCTTTCGTATATAGCTAGCTCTTTCATCGACATTCCATATCGAGCTGATTTTAAATGTATAGCTAGCTCTGAGATCGACTTTCAATATTCAGCTGGTTCGAATAAATAGCTATAGATCTGAAATCGACATTAAATGTCGAGCTTGGTCTGAATGTAGTGCTAGCGCAGAAATCAACATGTATTATCGAGCTGGCTTTTGAATGTATACCTAGCTCTAAGATCGACATTCAATATCCAGCTGTGGCTTGAATGTATAGCTAGCTTAGTGTCGAGCTTTGAAGTGCATGCAGAACTGTCTCTGAGATTGACATTCAATGTCGAGCTTGACTTTCAATGTAGAGCTAACTTTGAGATCGAAATGTATTATCCTGTTGGGTTTTAATGTAAATATATCTGAAGGCCAGCAGTTCCGTCGTCCGTCGTTGCGAACGTGGCGTCTTTGGTGTTAGCAGCACTCAATAGCAGCACTTTCTGGGAAACTGATTGACCAATTTTGCTCAACAAACAATGTACGGGTACTTCTGTAGTAAGGAGTACCTTGCCAGTACTTAAAATAGCATAATATTGAGAAAAAAAAACTGGTGACAAAAAAGCCCCCTCCCCGGGGTTCGAACCTTTGTATTTATATATAATAAAATTGAAGAAATTAAGAAAAAGTCTTCAGTATAAAACATATTTTCTACAAGCGCTTTCATGCTTTATACATACACCCATCTTCAGGCATTCATTTTACAATAATGCCTGTTCAGCCCTACCTAACATTCACAGCAGTGTGCAAAAACATATAAACACTTTATACAAATCAGATCGAATGAAGGAGGCTTGTCCAGATCCACCATTAATTTTGTATAGAAGGGGACAACATTTAATGCGAAATGTACAGCAAAAAAATGTATAGTGTGTTCTCACAGTAAGGAGATTGACCAGTTCAAAAAAAAAATATTTATGGGATTGAGTGTAGGGCATGTGACAAGTTCTAAATGTGGGTCAAAGAGTTTGCACATTTTATAAAAGAATGTTTCTGATTTTTTTCTCTCACACGAAATAATAAACCAGATCCGGTGGCCATTCATTTCAATGGACCAAACCATTCCATTGAAGATTTAATGGTCATGAACTTGGAGAAGAACAAAAGAGATTCACTATACAAGAAAACAAAAGAGTCCCTTCGGATTAAAACACCCTGAACCGTGACTCCTAACGGACTTAACACACACACGTAGGAAAGGTAATGGTAATAAAAAGCGCGCCATTCTTTTACGTAACGCCAAACAAGCTGTGCTCATTATTTGATGACGTCATGACGTCACATAGAAACTGTAAAGTTGTGGTTATAAACTGTCAATAAATGTCGTAGAAACTGGTCGGGGTTCCGGTCGAAACTGTCCGACGAACAAAGACTTTTCCAAGTCAGAGACTCTAAAGTGATTTCAAGTCAGAGACTCTAACCACAATGCCACGGACGCCCCTACCTTGAAACACTGTGTGTTCAATGCTGTTTGGCCACTAAACCATCTGTTGTCCGAAATGAAGCAAACATTTGCAATAAATACTCCAGTTCCTTATTCGCCATCGAATACGGAACAAAGAACTGGTTCCTCGTTCCATATTTGTTATTCGGAGATTATCACTGTTCTATGTTAAGATATCGATGTTCATTGCAAATCCCGTTTCGGTCGCCAGATAATCAAAATAAATAACTATTTTCACACCCCGTTTGTAATTCTGAAAAATAAATTGGACATGCTTTTGGGGCTAGAAAAGTTATGTGTTTTATATTCACATCGGGTGTTTTTCACCGTTAGCTGTGTGTTTTTCTTATGGCCACGATATGCCTTAAAATATATAGTAGCCTTTAATTTTGAATAAGGAATATGTAATTGTTCCTTATGCGTTTTTCGAATGAGGAATAAGTAACTTGTTCCTTGTTCCGTATTCGAATAACGAATAAGGAATAAGTAACAAAGCTCCAACGTTCACGTCATGAATACTTGTCCATGTTGTAAAAACAAAAGCTATAGATAACCAATACTCGATGAATGTGTAATATTGAATTATTGTTTGATTGTTTATTTGAGTTTGTGAACAGAATAAACACATTAGTATTTCACATGCACTCTCATTTGTGTTATGGTTAGTCTTGAATGAGTCGATATAGCAATCTTGTAAACAAGAATCTCGTCATACTGAAGTTGATACATGAAATTTCGAGTTGATACACTTAAACCTAAGTAAAGACGGTCAAGTAATAAATCCGTATAAATGCTGAAATATTACTTGACGGTTTACATGTTGAATTACTCTCATAATGTTTATAAATGTATAAACATTATAAATGTATAAACATTATGAGAGTAGTTCAACATGTAAACAGTATTACATATAGAAGTGAGACAATGATAAATACGACCATAATTGTTTTACACACATGAAGTGAAATACATACCAACACATCCTGACACCGCAATCAATACAACTGTTATCCAAAAGCGTTTCATTGTTTTACTATAATACGATGACCTTAACAAGCTATCAACTCGCCATCTGAAAGAAAATGTTCATAACGTTTGTAAGAACCTAGTAAAGCTTAGCTTAGCTTAATCAATGGGTTGACCGCTGCTGCTTCCTTAGTAATAAGGTTGGGTAAGTAGGTGATTGGGTGGAGAGACAGAGAGAGAGAGAGAGAGAGAGAGAGAGAGAGAGAGAGAGAGAGAGAGAGAGAGATGGATGGATGGATGGATGGATGGATGGATGGATGGATGGATGGAAAAGAGATAAAGAACATTCCCAACAGGCAACACGACATCCTAACAACGTCATCTGCCTGTTGGCTTTAACAAAACGCTTAACCATAATAGCATAACCCTTTTCGAAACGAAACACACGGTATCAACTATCATACAGTAAAACAGATACCCTTAGACCTTCAATAAAAATCATTGTGAAGACGATATTACAAGAGGTTTGAGAACATGTTGTGAATAAGATGAACAATTTTTAACAGTAACTGTTCATTTTCTTCAATATAGTAGTTTATTAAGCCAGCGAGTAAGTCACACATTCGATCATTGCTGTCTTTTGAGATACATTTAGATAATACATCAATTCCTGCATTTTCTAAAATAGCTGACCATAACTTATTTCTGTAATCGTTATTTTTGGGACAGAAATTTATAATGTGTGCTACCTATTTTCTACCACACAGTGGAATTTGGGTCATTGTTCAGGTCGTCTGAAAGAAAAAAGTTTACACAACAGTGATATCACTGTATGAAACTGTTGCCTTATTTCAGGCTTTTTTCTGCATAATGGGATTTGTCGTTTATCGACATAAATCCTTTTATTGTAGTGAGGGTGATAATTTACATGAGTTTGTGGCAACACTGCTGCACAGATTGTTGCCATCATGTTTTTGCTAGTTTTATGATTTAGTAATTTGTACCCTACATCGTATATTCTGCCTTTTTTTAATGGTGTCGAGTAGGCAGATGGTTGTATATTAATACGGGAGATTAAAATAAAACTTATATCATGTATCTCGGTCATTTATAAAAAATAATTATGTCAAAGTGTTTACCTTTGTTGTTATTGAATGTACATTTTTAATAAAGGTATGACCGATGTTGTAGGATCAATGTAGAGTTTCATTCAATGGACAAGTTCAATTAAAATATGTGTCGATTGTCGAATTTCAACACGCGTTTATTGTTCAGTTTATAGGTTGTTATTATGTATGATTTGCTGTTAACATGTATGTCTGTCTTTGTGTTTTTAACATTTAACTCAAGGTATTGCTGTATTGCATCGTCAGAACATCATGTGCGAATTGAGTGGAGTTGCGAGGCTGGCTAGATATATATCATCAAGAAAATAACTCTTCTTTGTAGAAGGGAGTATAACGTTTATTTATCAATAATCTATTAGTCCTTATTCATTCATAGATCAACATGTGTTGAGCGAATAATTTAGGTGAAGGTCATGTGGAGATCAGTTTATAATTACACCACTGTCTGAATGATGCGGGAATGAACCGATCTAGACTGCTCCATAGTGTTTAGCGGAAATGCGCAGTAAAGCAGTCAAATCATGCGTCTGCTAACTTAAAGACAATCTCAGTATCTCCTTAATTAACGAACAGATATGCCGATGGGGTCATTGCGGTGGCGTGCCCGGGGTGCATTTGTGCTTATAAAAAGAAGAAGAAGAAAAATAATAATAAGAAGAAATAAAAACGATGTTTTTCTTTTTTTTAACTTTACTTAACATTATTAATTAACATCGATTGGGAAACCTGTTCTTGCAACTTAAATTAATCCCTCTCGAAAGCTTCTTGGGTAGAACCAGTACTAAGCAACGTGGATTAAGTTCCTTGCTTGAGGATAAATTGCATGTCCAAGGCGAGGATTGAACTCTGGATTGAATATGACAGTTTCAAATAGATGATGGAGGCATATGAATATAAAACAAAACGAGGACTGAACTCTGGATTTAATACGACAGTTTCAAATAGATGATGGAGGCATATGGAAATAAAACGTTTCGTTTAATGTAAATGTGCTAGGTGTTCATTATTTTCGCAATTTATTTCAGAAATAGAGTATACCTAAAATACAGTCACAGAGCCATATTTGCCGTAAAGCAGTCCAGTGGGCATATGACGACTCAGTGCACAGAAATTGGCT
The DNA here is from genome assembly GCA_037043455.1 of Cyrtodaria siliqua. NCBI lineage: Eukaryota > Metazoa > Mollusca > Bivalvia > Adapedonta > Hiatellidae > Cyrtodaria > Cyrtodaria siliqua. Next base: position 35,216 of record JAWPHD010000036.1, read on the forward strand.
GAACCTACCAGTACAATATATACGGACAGCATGATATGTTGGTATCTCCAGAGTTTGTGAGAAGATCGTTAAGCAACTGACGCCAGAGATGATGGAGTGGCGACACATTGTTAGAGAAGATTCATTACATGTGCAAGACGAAGTCGGAATCTGCAAGCGACACGGTTATCCTTCATAAAAATCAAATGCTAATCCCAGCTGGGGTTCTATGTAAAAAAACATATTTGAGTTACAGTTATTATATAATGATAATGGCACTATTGTGTTTAACTATTTTGGGTTAAAAGCCATTTTTTTGTTTTTGTGGTAAAACCCGCATTTGGGTTCCTCATAATGTAAGACATTGTAGCTGACCATATTTCGGTAATTTGATGATTATTGCTGACCGTTTTGGGGTTACTGGTAATGTAATAGCTGACCACATTTGGGTCATTTGATGATTTTTCTTGATCATATTTGGGTCATTTGATAAATGTTTTTGTTGTTGGCGAGACAAATCTCTTCGATTGTGAAGTGCGTCAGCAAAGCCTCCATTTGAGGATTTATTACTATTCACTGTGGTGCTATGCATCCCCCATTTTTAATGGCGGTGCCTCTAGTGGTGCCCATGTCCCCACTAGTGGCATGTGGCAGTATGTCGCGGCCACATCAGTATGTAGTAATTATTTCACGAGAACGTTTGAAGGAAAGCAACTAAATTGTAAATATCTGGCTTTGTGAACATCTAAACCCAGGGTTCACTGAGTTCAGTTTTCATTCACTTCAAAACTTGGTCTGAGCTATGACCATTTTTCAAAAATGTTTAATATGAATAAGGCACTGCCTCATGGCGTTAGTTATAACACAGGGATTTTCTAAACCCAACTCAGTTGCTCCGTTCTAAGGGTCACACAACAACAAACGCAACCAACTACTATTCACATACAAACTTTGCGATCATCACATAGAAAAAAACAAATTCAACAAACTATTTAAGCATAACTATTCGAAATCGAAATGGGGATATACACATTAACTCTATTACTTCCAAATCAAACCAAGCACTGCAGTGTGATTTCCATTGTAATGTTTGCTGGACTTTTTTCCCCTAAAAACTGTGAAGACTCCCGACCCTAGCCTGGTCATTTTGTGGAGAAAAAAAGAGCAAAAACTGCCTAATTTGTGAAAAAAGTATTGAACGATTTTTTTTTAAAAGCGATGTTACTCAATACGTAGATCTACATACATTGTTTTTGTGGGAGGAGGATAATATCTGGGATAATAAAGCCCTGATAATATGAAACATTTCTTCTATAAACATATCCAGAACAAAACAATTTTGAAAAAAATAAAATTAAAAAAACAATAATAATAATTGTGAAGCAAATCGCCCAGAGTTGTGAAAAAATGACTTGAATTGTGAAGAACCAGATTTCGATCCTTTTATAGAAGGGGAAAAAAGCTCTGGTTGAATGCGTTCACTTGTGCAGCATGTGTCAGGTGAACTTGAATAAGCATGATCAGTATAATTATGTATGCATACTTTTTTTAATGAGACTTCTCAGGATGATCCAATCTATTCCTATATCCTAAATGTAAATGCCTTCTGTTATCAGCAATGATCAGGTAGGAAGAAATAGGAATGATTACTACCCTAACGTGTTCTATGTTTTGAATTGTTTCATGTGATACTGCATGTTCGAATCCCACTGAGAACACGACTTGTAAGTGAGGAAGCGTCGATTCTTACGGATGGCGGGAGGTGTAGTACAGTACTGGTATTACCAAGGAAAAGTGGGTGGTCTGCCTCCACCACAAAAAATCGACTGACATATATAACCATACGTGTGTTGAAAATGACGTAAAACACCATACAAACAAACAAAACCACTACACTCTCTACATCCCTTCTTGAAATTAAACTTGCGTCGAACGTCACTGACTGACTTAATCATCATTGACAATTGTCATAAAGGTGACGTACTATTACGTCTACAGTCAAATACGTGCTTGACTTTGTCTACAAAGTGCCAAAGTACAATACAGTTTACGTTTGTGTTTTTAAGCAAAATAACGGATATTTCAATAACAGCCTTTGGTTTCGCAAAAACAGTTTAAGGCTAAAAAGGTAGGCGAATAATTATTATTTAATATAACTATTGTTTCAGGTGAATTTTATTATTGATAAGTGTAACTGAGACTTAAATGGCGCAGTAGGTTGTTAAATACAATTTGAACAAAAACAATGACACTGTTCACACAATCTCAGAGATTTATTAGGTAGGATGGTCAGCTCTTAGCCAGCTGTCTTTTGTCCTTTTGTCGTATTGTATTTTGAATGAAATTGGACTGCTTTCAAGTGAAAATCACCGCATGACAATATTTTTTTAATAATACAACAACAACAACAACAATAACTTTTAATAGATAGATCTACTGTACTGTACAGTAATAAAGAAAATTATATCTAGTAAGATCTAATCTAACTTACAGTCACATTTATTTAAACATAATCAAGCATTAAATCGTTAATTTTGTTGTTGTTGAACAGCGGAAAGCGTCGTTTTATGTAAATAGACCAGAGAGATTAAGTAATGTGTGCAATGCTCATACTGTCCTATACTTTTATGCCTTACAGTGTACATTAGTGTGAGTTACAAAACTCAATACAAAATCAAACCATCTGCTCGAGTTCTTCTACATCAAATTTGATACATATTTTGGATTGTTTTTACATTTGTTGGTGTTTCTAAATGAATCATTTTAACTTATACTTTTACTGCAATCAAAGACTGGTTATAGCTTTACCCTTCACACTTTGTAGTACCTAGATCATGTTACTGTGAGTGTAATGCCAGTGATGGTCCTTGATTGGAAAATAAAAGTTATTATATTCTATTCTATTTTAAGCCAGAGAACCAGGCTATTATATTCTATCCTTACTTTTTAAATAATAAATATTGACGCATTCATTTTATTTAAACGTAATCAAACATTAAATCGTCTATTTTGTTGCTTTTGAACAAATTAGACTGTAAAAAACAAATAAAATAAATATGTTGAATTGGATGGACTGAGCCTGCGAAAACATTGAATAGAATAGAAGAGAAGAGAATTGAAAACAAACTATCTTAATTTACATGTATGTATATTCAGTGCACGAGACCTCGCTTCGCTCGGTGAAATTAGCTGTATAACGTCGCTTCTTCTTTTATAAGTAAAGACAGTCTTGCAGACATTTGCATTGTCTGGTATTCATATATTTTAGTTTACCAAAACGGTTTTCCACACGAACTTAGATGGAAAGCGTGAGCTACTAACACATATATGCAAGTAATTATATTTGACCAGTAACCTATATATATCAGGAATATGCGTTTGCTTGTCATCATTCAAATATCTTAATAATCTGTATATAAATATTTGTTTCGCTATATACTAACAAGGTAATCTGCATAACTATGCAAATCATTGTAGTTTATATACTCAGTTTCAGATTCAATTGACGTAACACCAAGAGCACTTAACGCCATGTCTGTCCGAGTATATGGTTGTTACTTGTGTATCAATTATTTAATGTAAACCCGATGCGCCCCAATAGATGTAAGTCAGATATTGATAAATAAATGTGTTCCATAACTCACATCCGAACAATGATTTTGGCAGAACAGTATACTTATAAATTGTTAGTGACGTTGGAGGGTTCGGGCCATTTGGATGGAGCCCACTATTTATAAGGCTTAAGAAAGTACCTCTTAATTTCGTATTCGAATCACTTACAAGTTATTGGATGCTTAAATACTTGTCACAAATAATTCCTAGATGAGTATAATGTACTACTTCATTAACGGTTTGATCAAGCAGCCAGCGTCGTTCAGCTCTTTTAAAATCAGAATGTAATTTATTGGAGACGCATTTTGTTGAATTATATTCGAATCGCTATTCATAACATATCTATTAAATATTTTAAGCATGTTATCAAGACCGCATTTAGAAATGAAACTAACACCGTGTCGTCAGCTAATGTAGGTGAATTAGCTTTAAGGTTAAAAATACATAACCATAACCGCCTTGTTCCAGCTCTGTAATTAGACCATCTATGAACAATAAGTACAATAAGGGTGACCTTTTACGACCTGGCCTGGTATCCCGCAAGACATTTAACCATTTAGATATACAACTTTGATTCCGTACGAAACTCTTCATGTTCCAGTATATATCAACAAAGTATAAACATGTTTTAGTATCTATGTTCATTTAGTGAAGCTTATAAAAAAGAGCGTCATGCCATAAAATATCAAAAGCTTGTCTAGCATCTAAGAAACAGACAAACGCTTTGCTATTATTTTCTGTACCATATAGAATATATTTTTTTAACAAAAAAAAACGCGGTCATTGTACTTCCCAGTTGTTCTTGAAAATCTTCCTCCTATTGACAAGACTTTCGACTTCGAACGACTGAGTAAAATCACTTTGTATATTGTTAATATGGTTGGGGATAACGCTATTGTCTTATAATTATTAGGATCATCTTTACACCTGCTTCCACATTTATGAAAAGTTATTATAATGCCATTGTTCATGAAAATGGTGTAAATGACAATTTTAGAATGGCTGAATAAAGGTTTGACAGTACATCGAATATAATGTCGCCACCATATATAAGGTGCTCATAATATACGTTATCAATACCACACGCTTTACCAGGTTTACATGAAAGTAATGCAGTCTTAACATCAGCAAAAGGAACCTCTACATCATTTACTTGTGTACATGAAGTAGTGTTTTGTAAATCGGATAACATCTTATTTACTTCAGTATCTATATATTTTATCCATTCGATATCATATTTTGGATTATCGTCTGGCGTATATAGCACTTCAAAATAGTTCTGTCATTGCTTTGTTATGCTCTGTTTATCCCTATAAAGAACACCGTTCAATTTCAGCTCAGCGCTTGCTCTACAGTTTGATTGTTTTCGTCGCGTTGTTTACTAATCTCCAGAATTGTTCGTTGTCTATTTCCGCGGATTTATTGATTTCTTGGTCTAATTCGTTTAAGTATTTTTGAGAATAGAATAATTTTTTATGCCTGTTCCTAAAGTATCGTTTTGCTTGTTTATAATTCACATACCTAAATGAGTCACTAGATTTCGGCCTACCGTCGTTTAACCATGACATTTGCATATCTTTCATTATGTTATGTGCCTCTGAGAGAGTTTTATTCCAGTACGGTTTGAGAAAATGCCTCAAACTTTCACTTTTTAAAACAACTCCTCGATGATTGAACAACGGTTTTATTTAAAAATAAGGTTATACATTTGATAAATATCAGTTTTAATTGAAAGTTTTGCAGATTGCGCTTTAATAAGGTCATGTGAATTATTCAACATGTAATTCACTTTGCGTAACTTTTCTCCAGTTAGTCCCAAAGTCACGTTTATATGGCTCATCAGTACATACGGGCAAAACTGACATGTATAAAGTACATGTTATTGGTCTATGCCTCGACATGTTTAAGCAGTCGACATCTAAAATGTTGCAGCACGAGACGATATACTCGAGTTCAGTAGGAATTAAAATATAATCAATCAGCAATTCATATGACACATAAAATGTTTTGGAACCTTTACACGTATCTAAAGTATGGATAGTGATACAACTTGTATCAGTCAATAACTGTTTTAAATAACGATCTCTGCTTTCAAGAATACTATCGCTCTGGCATGTTGCTTTAAAGTCCCCCATACATATCCATACGTTATATAATTTATCAATATAGTCTTTATATGCCCTAATCGAATGGTTTCGACACGGAAGGTACACATGAAAGACATACATATATTGATATTTGACAGCTTGAAGTTGCACACCAACTATTCTGTCATCATCAATGCTTAATGGCCTAATGAATTTGGTCATGTTTAACATGCCACATAAATGCAGCACCACCTTTTCCAATCCGTCGGTTACTTGGAATATTTAAACTAAAATCAGAAACAGCATGATATTTATAATTGCTGTCTATTAAATCTATTAAATTATGATTGTATAGCCAGTGCTCGGACAGCCCACATACGTCTTTAGCATTGGTCTTAAGTGAATTACAATGCTAATTACTACTTGACATCAGACCCGTTACGTTCCAGGATAAAAAGTTAAATTGTTTAAAACACTGCATACTTTAATTAGATGTGTTATGCACAACGTAAACACTACACTAAACCGGTAGTAATTGCTATGAGAGTATCTGGAGGATTACTATCATTGTGCCAGCTATATCGCTGCGAATTACGGTTATACCATGGACCATGCTGTCGATCGCCCGATGTATGTCTTTAATTACGGGATACCCAGGGTTTGCAGACAACATGGCGGGTCAAAAGCCGATATTTTTCAAAATGTTACATGCATCGTTTTCCTCAATATTAATTTGTATAGCAGCCTCATCAGGGAATCGACGCGATAGAAATAAATTTACTTTAGTTCCCTTGGGACCACGACGAGAAACATATCGCGCAACCTTGTCCTTATGTATAGTGTTTTGAAATCCGCCTACCTAGAAACCTTTAGTCCGTTTAGGCACAAACATGCTAAAATCTTCCTCATAATCATATTGCGCACGTGTATCATAAGCAGCCTCACTTGAGGTGACTCGAACCGGTATACCATTTTGACGTGGAAAACTAGGGGTCCCAATAGCGGATATAATTTCCGAAAAGTTAAAATGAAACTTTCCATCGAAATGTTTCAATTTATGTTTGCTCTTAGTTTTTCTAATATGCATTCTCTTACTGGCAAAGTTAAAACCATTTGTTTTGTCAGAAGTATTAATCAATGTATTAGAATCTTCCAGTTTATCGGAAACCACACATTCTATGGAGTAGCTGTCTTTCGAGACACGTGTTGTTTCGGAACGATCGGGAGTGTCAATAGCATTACAAAGATCTACAGCAGAAGGTTTTTCCGAAACATCAGAAACTGCACACGCTAATGTGACTTAATGTTTTTCGAAGCATATGTTGTTTCTGAACGATCAGAAGAGAACCTGAGACAATACATGTATCAATATATTTGACGCATCTATTATGTCACTGCAAGCAGTAGGGGAGATTAGAATGTGTTCACTAAGATTTCCTAAAAGAAAGCAATGTCGTCTTCATTTAAGACGCATGTGTTGTCATTGTTAGTGACAGGCAACACTACACTACAAAATGTCTCGTTAAATTCTTCTATTGGTGGTTCATGTACACCGGCAATGTTTTGTTCTGTTCATAAGTGTATGCATATCAGGATCATAGGTTGCCTGTAGTGCAGATCTTTAAAAACATTAGTATCAACAATCCTTGTCTGCAGAGTTTCCAGTGACTGTCGTACGTTTACAAGCTCCGTATTATTTGCCTTCAGTACAATGACTCTAATGTCACTGATGATTTTTAAGTTTTTAACACTAACGTGTATTGTCATAGAACACGACTTTAAGTCTGCTTTCATACAATGTACTGATTTGCTTACAACGTGTATACTTTTCGTGTAAACGAGACTCGGGGTGTGTGATGACGATTATCTCCTGGATGAGGTTATGAAATATTTTAGGAAAGATACGTCATCGCCATCTGTTTGGCTAACAACGTCTTAATGTCATTGGCTAGTTTAACAGCTACTGTATCGTTATTTTTACCATTATACATACGCCGTTTTAGCTCTGCATGTTGTCCATACGGGAAATCATCGGATTCTCTCAGGGTATGAGATAGCAAAGAACGTGTATTTTCAAGTCTGTTCTCGCAACATTCTTGATACAAATAGATCACCCGGATGCTCTCTGAAAGCGGTGACTAGACGGTTACCCTTGGAAGGAGAGTAAAGTAGAGATTCTGATGATACAGGGCGTTTAACCTCGGTGTTATCGGACAACAATATGGGTTCAAGTTCGTAACACTTGATACTCTCCGCTTCTAGGATCTGACAACACTGCCTTGGAGGTCACGCCAAATATATAATGCACCGAGATTATTGCGATTGTTAACTTTCAGTACCGAGCGATTTTGTAGCCTGAACTATGATTGGCTAATCGTAAGGTCAATTTGATGTGACCTGCAATGCAGTGTTGTCAGATCCATGTAGCGTAGAGTATCGTAGCGTGATAAATGGTCTGATTTTAATGAGATTTGCTTTTTAACCGTCAGCACTCTATTAGTCATGTTTTCTCATTTTAAGCGCATATTTTGTGTACAAAACCGACGATTGACTTGTTTTGTAAAATCGAAGCGAGGGATGCTCGTTAATTTTGCTTCTTCTGATAAATTGAACACATTTAATTACATGCACGATGCAAACATAATCTAACTTTTATATCGGACGGACATTGGATTAGTATGTTGCTCTGAGAAACATGTCATTGAGGCGTATTATGCATTTGGAAATAACTTTAAAATAAACAAATTTGATAAAATTGTTCTAACACAATTATACTGGTTTTAAAAACCTATTATGTCGGATTGAATATCATGCCCGTTCAGCTTGAAGAAATACTTCATAGAAACATTTTATGGTTGTATACAAGCTTACGAGCATCATGCATAATGCTCGTTCGACTTATATGTTTTTATATGCATTCATAGAGGTTCCATAAAATTATCATTTTTCTGAATGTTTAGTATTTTATTAACGGAAATTCTAATTACCTCTTCGTCATTTTCTAATGTGTTTGTTTGAACATAGGAAAGAAGATGTTTTAAATTCAACATCAACGTAACATTCTAAAAACTTCTTAAACTGTGAAGAACGTTTATGAATTTGCAAACCAGATAATTCTGTCAGATGTTTAAAACAGCTTTGTGTATGTCTTTGTATTATTGTAACGCTTTGTTATCAAATATATAAAATCGCCGTCCACTTTCTGATTTAATACTGTTTCTCCTTGTCTAGCAATTAGTTTATGATGACATGTAATTTCAAGTAAATCAGTTTATAGCATGCCGTTATGACTATTTTTTTCTGACTACTTGATACGAATTTCTATTTTGTTGAATTCCTTTACCCGAAAAAAATAGCAGCATGCTCCTGCATTGCCCTAAGCCTACTTCTATACTACATTAAATCAGTTCTTCTATTTCTTTTTCTAAATTCTTCTTTTCTATTAAGTATTTTTCCTTTTTGACATGTTAGTTAGAGCAGTCTTTTCACAACCAATACACTCAAGGTAAGGGTATAGGTATGTCGTACGTATCCAACAGAGCTTTATCGATACCAGCATCTAGATCGTACGTATCCAACAGAGCTTTATCGATACCAGCATCTAGATTACCAGTGTTTGCCTCTGTATCAGACGAACCAGGCTTCTCATAAAATAGCCGAGGCAACACTTGATACGTTTTCCCTAACTGCATTTCATCACCTATAGCTCTAAGAAGAGTATCTAATTGCTGATTTATTTCTGAGAGGGTAGCTAACTACTTCCTTAACTGTTCTGACTGATCTTTTATTTCGCTAGATAATGGTTTAAAAACAAACTTCAAACTTTGAATAAATCACGACTAAGCCCCTTTTTTCTATTATTTTTTTAATTATTATATTTTCAATATCCTTTAGAAGATAACTTGTGTTTTGCATTTTACCTTTTAATTCTTTCCATTTTAGCAAATATATGTATAATATAAGGTTAGATAAAATGAGATAAGGTGAGATAAGTTTAGATAAGATCATTTATATTAAGTATAAGCTGTGAATATTTGTTTAGCTGTTTTGCTTTTACATTTACCAAATAAGCAATATTTAAAAAGGCCTGTTTTCTTTTCTTTTCTTTTCTGCACGTGATATTATAATTCAAAGACAGATAACAACAGCAATTTCAAGCAAATACACGACATGCTAGACTCTTGTGTTAGCATGATAATATCTGTAAATTCAGAATCTGGCTAAACAAATGCATTAATGTACATATTATTAGAACCACTGGTGTATTATGACAATATGTTTTTATTTGCAAAACATTTGGAACAGTTTAAGTATAAGGTTTATCAGAACGTTTTGATAAATTATCAAAAAAGAAAAACATTCCAGTTAAAGACATATTAGAATGTTCAAATGATGACATTAACGCTTTTGAATGATTTATACCCAGATACACAGTAGATTATGTTTGAACGTAATCAAATGATATTAATCATTTTATCCACGCTAGACATAACAACTTTTGTGTAATTTATTTAACACAATCTTATTACAAAACTCCTAAAGACTTCCGATTAAATTGTTCTCATTTTATCTTATTCGCATCTCAACGTAAAAATGAAACTGACATACTTTCTAGAGAACAGAGTTCAAGTAAAGATCAGAGCAAAAAAAAGCAACTGACAAGCAGTATGTTTTTTGGATTTGGATCGCCCGAGGAAGTTTGCAAAGTGTAACTTCAGAGGCGACTTATCGGCTTCAGCGAATAACAAACCGAGGAAGTTGATCAAAAGAAACTTCATAGGTAACATTTAATCTAAACATGTCATATAATGACTAGACAATACTCTTGGTGAGGAAAGTAGTTTTGGCAGTGTTAATATTACAGATGTTGGTATTGTGCTGTCTGAGTATGTAACCTAATGTTGGCAATCCAACAGATGCAATTATGTAGCAACACACTAATTTATTTTAAGAAGAATAAGAAAGACTATAGATCATTTTAACGTTGACAAAATTCCAGAGATGATTAAAAATAAAGGTGTTGATGACAATATAAGTCAAGTACAAAAGCAATTAAAAACAAATCGTGCGAAAAATTTTGAAAATCCAATAAAAAAGGTTTAAAAGATGAAATAAAACGTTTGGGTGATGCATTAAAAGAGGCAGAAAAGACAGAGGGTGGATTGGAAGACATAGAGTCCAATAAAAAGCGAAAAGGTACAAGCTGTCCTCGAAAGTATTAATGATTGATTTAAAGAATCAATAACGAATTAGAGACTGCAATAAATGAAGTTTCAAAAAAAAAGAGAGCTGTCTAGGATGAAGGAAGCAGAGCTTTTGATAATGAAATAGCTCTTCTAAAAGAGTAGAATAATCCATCTGATGGATGTCATGAAGTGGTTCTTCAGAGAATTAATAATTTATAAGTTGTTCTTTATTACTAAAGATCAGTACAAAATAAGCAACTAACGAGCAGTATGACTTTTTGTATTTGGATCGCCCGAGGAAGTTGCGAAGTGTAACTTCAGAGGCGACTTATGAGCTTCAGCGAATAACAAACCGTGGAAGTTGATGAAAAGAAACTTCAAAGGTAAAATTTAATTTAATCATGTTATATAATGGGACTAGTTAATGGTCTTGGTGAGAAAGTTAGTATTGGCAGTGTTAATAGTACAGATGTTGGCAGTGTTAATATTACAGATGTTGGTATTGTGCTATCTGAGTATGTAAAACAGAAACCCCTGGTTAATTATTTTCACAAGGGTAAAAACCAGGAAAATATTTGAAAAGTGACGTTAACATGGATAATTATAGAATTACCAGTGTTGGCAGTCCAACAGAAGCAGATAATGTAGCAACACACTAATTTATTTTAAGAAGAATAAAATATCTTTAGATGATTTTAACATTGACAACATTCCAGAGATGATTAAAACTATAACAACAGGTGTTGATGACAAAATAAGTCACGTACAAAATCAGTTACAAACAAAGCGTGAGAAAATTATTGAGTACAATTATTGAGCGATTTAAAGAATCACTAACGAATCAGAGACTGCAATAAGGGAAGTTTCCTAAAAAACGAGAGCTGTCTAGAATGAAAGAAGCAGAGCTTTTGATAATGAAATAGCTCTTCTAAAACAGTATAATTATACGTCTGTTCGACGTCATGAAGTGGTTCTTCAGAGAATTTATAAAGTAAAGATCAGTACAAAGAAAGCAACTGACAAGCAGTATGACTTATTGTATTTGGATCGCCCAAGGAAGTTTGCAAAGTGTAACTTCAGAGGCGACTTAAGCAATTCAGTGAATAACAAGCCGAGGAAGTCGATCAAAAGAAACTTCATAGGTAAAATTTAATCTAATCATATCATATAATGGGACTAGTTAATGGTCTTGGTGAGGTAGTTAGTTCTGGCAGTGTTAATATTACAAATGTTGTTATTGTGCTGAGTATGTAAAACAGAAACACCTGGTTAATTATTTTCACAAGCACAAAACCCAGGACAATATCTTGAAAAGTGACGTTAACATGGATAATTATAGAATTACCAAAGTTGGCAGTCAAACAGATGCAGGTGATGTAGCAACCTTATTTTAAGAATAATAATAATAATTTTAACATTGACCAAATTCCAGAGATAATTAGAAATATAACAACAGGTATTAATGACATAATAAGTCAAGTACAAAAGCAGTTACAAAAAAATCGTGAGAAAATTATTGAAATTCAAAACGGTTTAAAAGATGAGATAAGCGAACAAGTACAAGATGGCTTCGAAAGTATTAATGAACGATATAAAGAATCAATAACGAATTAGAGACTGCAATAAGTGAAGTTTCAAACAAAAAGAGAGCTGTCTTCTAGAATGAAAGAAGCAGAGCTTTTGATCATGAAATAGCTCATCTTAAAGAGTATAGTAATACGTCTGTTGGACGTCATGAAGTGATTCTTCAGAGTATTAATAATTTAGAAGTGGTTCTTCTGAGAATTAATAATTTAGAAGTTAAAGAAGACAATGTAGGCCGGGTAATATTTTTGAACATACAATAGACGGAATAAGTATTATTCGATGTAACCTTGGTTATGCGTCGTATGCAACCAAAAGACCGCTTCAAAGAACTATTCGTCATAATTTTCTTCATGCATTTTCTTTTGTAACGATTTTCCAAAAAAAAAAGAAGAATATTATGTAATTATAAATCAACGTACTTTTATACTTTAAACATTGGACGTTGTAATTGAAACAGATTTTATTTATAAAGGAGGAAATGTTGAAAGTTTCATTTTAGCTATACAAAGATTATTATGGATTTTTATCCACAAACGAATATTAAAAGAAAGACATGAACTATATCTTGAGCAAAATGCATCACGTTATCTTATGTTAATTCCGTTAGCTAAGCCAATTTAAGAGAAAAAACTCATTTGAGGAACTACTTTCAAGGGAAGTCACTCGTCCCTCGAAGATAAGTGATCGAGATGTTGCGATTGAGCACGCACCTGCTGTTGGTCTCGATTTACCGGCTCGAGTATTTTATCGAATAGACATGTACTTACTATTGCGTCTTTTAGCCATATTTGAGGAAGAATTTTTGCTTGACAATTTAAATATATTTACCACCGCTTTCGGTGCCTATTTATGAACTCACTAGTTATATTATTTTGCTGTTTTTCAACGCGCGAAGATTCGTTTCTTTGTTACATGTACTAGTCTCATTTATTTGACGTCTTTGGTAGTGCATAAAATACACGTCTACGAACGGCAAGAGGATTTTGATATGTGCCATCCTCCGTATAGGGTGCATCTATAAACGTCCATATGTAAAAAAAGCACCACAGACGTCAAATAAATGAGACTACCATCGAACTACGATAAGGCTTTGTTCAAACACTTGTCCACAGATACTCGGTCCACAATGCTGTCCACTTAACCATGATGGATCACCAATTATGGTGCGTTTAATTCAAATGTTTATAGTAAGAAATCCACAAGATGGGCACAATAGTGGACTATGAACAAATATTTCAAATTTGGGGTTTGATTCGATTCACTGCAGTGCCTTGTAAATGTGAATCCTTTTTTAAATGATAAGCTAGCAGTCTGTCGATTCTATATTGAAAGCAGAAACAAGTTTGCACACCGGGTGTCGTGCGTTCAATCCAGGCTTGGTAATACTGAATACTTTATAAAAATGATAGTAGATCCTTTGCTTTATGCTCTGCATATAAAGAGAATTTCCAGTTTGTTTGTTTTTGTTTGTTTGTATGGTGTTTTACGTCATTTTCAACACATAAGGTTATTTATGACGGTTGATTTTTTTGTGGTGGAGGCAGACCACCCACTTTTCCTGGGTGGAACCAGTACTGTACTCCTCCCGCCATCAGTAAGAATCGACACTTCCTCACTTATAAGTCGAGTTACCAGTGGGACTCGAACCCGCAGCGGTGAGAGAGAGAATTTCTAGGACTGGTCAGCCCAGTGTTGGTATAATGTGACTGGATGGGGCATCATGTAATTTTCCACAGTATGGTGTTCCAGTGTTTACAGCACTATAAAGCTCACGGCTAGAAGTAGACACCATCCTGATCAGATGGTTAAAAAACATCACACATAAGAGTGTACATACCTTTATGGTTGAGAAGGCCATTTAATTAAGTATTAGGGTCAATGAAATTAATTTATTTGTATAATATTATCTATGTTATTTAAAGACGCACCAGAGAGCGGGGACAAATACAGTAAATCACGCGTACCATTTTACATTCAAATGTTTTTTATGGTTCTTAACGGAGGATAGACTTCTTTACGTAGAATAAGTCCCGTGAAGTGGCAAAGGAATGGTATCTTTCGCAAGATATTATAACCCGTAGAACTATCACTACATGATGAATACCATTGGCAAATACTGTTTTAATTTCTATAACATGTATCTTGAACGCAATACCTATGTACACATACATCTATAGATGCAGTCTTCGGCTTAAATTTTCGAAGTCATTAGCCCAAATTCTTATATACTCACTGAAGACCTCAATTTTTATTTAGCCCGACTACATACATTTCCGAATTGTCACTAGCTTGAATGACAGTTTAATAGCCCCGGGCTTCGGGCTAGTGGGTTAATTCGAAGACTGTAGATGTAAGAAGTTTTAATTCATTCCGTCAACTCATTTACTAGGTCATTCATATTTTTAGCACAATTCGTCATTGCAATTATATATGGATCACAACTTTGGGAAAATAAGTTGCAGACTAAAGAACTTGTGCAAGAGGCATGGTAGGCTATTGATACCAAATTATACAAAAGTGAAATTTCATTCCATTTTGCCAAGTGGTTAAACAGAAGCTTTCCCATCGCTTAATGGAATTACGGCGGGACCACATATTAAAGTACTGCTGACCTTACAAGGTCGTATCGTTTCAAAGTTGAGCCGATGGGAGTTGGGTACCGTGAAATAAACAAGCAAATCATTAACTGTATAACTATTTATATTACCGATTTCTCTGATAAATTTATTAATCTTTATGGAGCTCATACGTCATTCCAATTTATTTAAAAAAATGTATTACTACTTGGCATGTTTAAAAACGTTTATAACTCTAGTACAGGTTCATATACTCAAGTTGACAGACAGACGGGAGCTGGCATATTTGACATCGTTTCAAAGGTTGGATCAAAGATATTTAGTGAGACTGTGAAAACAGCAGCAAGGAATGCATTAGACACTGCAGGCAAACAAATCTTAGAGAGTGGTTCTAAACAACTTGAAGATGAAATGGGAACATGTGTTGCTGATAAATTAGTTTCAATAAGAAAACCTAAACCAAAAGGTGAAATCATTTTAAAAGAACTTACATAGGCAGATGGCAAAAAAGGGAGATATAGCAGAACATGTAGTTGAAACAGAAAAAGTTGTAAATAAAAGATTACTTTCTGGAAGGGGAAACAAAACTGAAAATGCACATACACGAATTAAACGATGAATTGATAAAATATAATCTAAGTAATGGTCATATAGATGTTTAGAAGTGTTTAGAATTTTAATACCATACATGAACATGTGCTTACTAGTTCAGTAAGATACTACTATAACAAGACCCGGAAATGCTGCTAGGCAAATGAAAAGTGGGTACCAATTTACAATAAATAATAGAATGATATATAGGGTCCTATAGAAACCACAGCGTCCGAACGTAATGGCATCGTAGGTCCGCACTGTACTGTACTGTACTGTACTGTACTGTACTGTACTGTACTGCAAACAAGGACTTGAAACTACAATGAAAGACACAAAAAACAACAGAAAGGGTGGTGAAGACAGGGTTACCGATTTGGAAAGGTCAGTAGGCAATAAGGCCTACTGGTTAGCTTGAATCGATTTTATATGCGCACAATCCTCGCTAATATCCTGTCTTCAGCGCCCAAATAGACAAGACGGTGTAAACAAAACTACATCCCACAATGAAAAAGACAAAAAACAAGAAGTTGTCGATTGTTAGGTATAACGCATATCTTCGAATAAGCTTTCAAGTAAACAAGCTTGCTGATAGAGCAGCTTTCAAAGACGCTAACAGAACTGCTGTACTTAATGATGCAGCTTCATTGATTGATCAAATTCAAGTAAAGCAAAGCGAAAAAATAGACGGTAATAATCTTCATAGATTTGTTAACGTCCGGAACAAATGAATACTTTTATTTAGACAATACATCTGCAGCGGAAAAGCTGGTTATAATTTAGAGTTTAAAGCTCGTTAAGCTTTAATTATAACTTATAAAAATGTTAACGCCATAATTCCATTCAGCAAATGTTTGAGGCTTAAAAATGAACATGCTTCCTCCTAGTCAAATTCAAATTAAATTACAACTACCAAATAACAATGTGTTAATTGTCAATTCAAGTGGAGATGATGGTAGAGTAAATATTGATAAATTAGTTATGTGGATACTTACGATATTTAACTTAAAAGGTTAAAACTAAGTTATGGCAAATATTATGGCATCAACAAAAAGGTCATATCTTTGTGAAACGATACGAGAAAGCAGAAGTTCTCAACACGTCGAATCCGTATTTAGAATATGGGCTGATGGTAAAAACCCAAAATATGTATTTATGTATTTGTGCATACGCAAAGATCAGACACGAGTTCTTCTCTTCTCAAACACAAAATCCTCATCTTTTAGATAGTTTTAAACTGAATGACTCTAATATTAATTGCTATTTACAATCAGCTAGACTGGAAGTTGGAAACGATTATCCAAAAACTGAATACATTTATGATAATATTATAAGAATCTTTAGAGATGTTATTAATTATTCTTACAAACAAAATGATAAAAATCACTGGAAATTTACTAAACGAAAGTAATTTTAAAAATAGTTTTGATGTAAGCTATTATAAGTAATAAAGTCAGCCGTGACCTAAAACAACTGCATTTGAGATACAAATTAAATGCCGTTCCTATCGTTAGATATAAAGTATATGATTTGTTTTCACCAAATTGTACGGAATATATCTTTGCTATTGATGAAATTCAACATACAAATCCTATAACATACACAATAAAGATTTAAACAATCAAAACACTGACGGGAGCTTTTTCGAATTAGAAATGATAAAAGCTGACCAAGAAGTATTTAGAATTGAAAAACATGTTAAAGGACGTGGTTATAAAAAGAAACAAGCATTGAGTAAGTGGAAGGGTTGATGATTTTAATTATTGGGTATCGTTTAATGACACTCACACTATTAAATACATGTTTAAGGCTTAAACAATAAATAGAATATTGTATTATATATAATGGAACAAAAACGTATAGAAACTATTTGCAAAATAACTTGAAGATTTAACAAATAGATATAGAAAAATATTAATGGCCAACAAGAAAGTCCAAATAGAATATGATGTAGTACCCGATGATTTTAGACACCAAAAGAAAGTCAAACTAAAAACGAAAAACGATTACTGTCAGAAATGGAGTATTATCAACGAGAGCTGAACAAAAGTAGGCAAACATTTCTCAATTTGAAATATAAGATATCAAGGTGTAGAAAACAATCCGTGGTAGAACATGATATGTATAGTGATAAAGAAGACTACTGTCCGGTTACGTTTGACTTAGCTTAATGATTTCAAAATGTTTTAATTATTAGTTATTCATAACAAAAGGAGATGGAATAAATCTAAACTGTACATGGATTGGTAAGTAGTACTGAGGTATCGGCAAAGCATTTCCGGAACTGGTTACTTGGGTGATTTGAAATTTGTTTTGCAGCTTTAATGGCAAATATACCATTTATTTGTATACTGATTGGAAATTGTTCTGATCAGTTGTCTTGTACAAGTTTTAAATTTGTAATGTATCCATGATTGGCAAATGTATGATTTGCTTTCGTGAAGACGGGGTAAAACTGCACTAATACCCCCATAATCTATACTACTTATAGAGTGGTCCATTTATACATCTAGAGTAGACAAGACATCATTTCTAAATACATCAAGCCATGCTATCCTTAAAGAAATTTCGTTAGTATGAATTTAATTCTCTCCAAAACTCTATATAACATATATATTCTCTTCTATTTGACGCCCGAAGATAATCTTACTGAAACAAATGTGTTAAGTTGGTTTCATGGTCGTGTGGTTTAAAGGGACACTAGGCAATCTTTAAGTATTTATAAAACGTCAAAATTAGTACTTAATTGATCCAGCTCACTCTCAAACTGTCCTGTTCATCTCACGTTTACTTTTGTTCTCACTAACTTGAACAGACGTGCACGTTCACAATATCCTCAAATGAAGGTTTTGGTGTATAGAAAGAAAGAAAGAAATCCTCGAATGAAGGTATTGGAGTATAAAAAGAAAGAAGAAAGAAACAAAGAATGAAAGAAAGAAAGAACAAAAGAAAGAAAGAAAGAAAGAACGAATTAATGTGAAACATACCTAGTGTAGGTCCATTTAATTTCCCTGTACAATACATTAATTAGTAAAGAACCACTAATGAAACACACTACTTCCTCATGTCATTATCACCATTAAAAAAAATGGTTTATATTTTGCAACATCCAGTTTTCGTAATAATTTATAAAAAGTGCGTTCATCAAAGGTAATGATTTCCTTTCAAAGTATGAATGACACAAACATAAATTATACACACCACGTTCAGCATACACCGTAATCTTCTCGTAATTTATTTCGTGTACTGAATACAGACACTAAATACCCGTTGCTTTCAATATACGGCATATTTATTTCACCATGGTTTACATAAGCACACAGCAATGAATGTATGTTAATACAGAGCGATGACAATTTAAACAAAATGAAATGTAAATAGTAATGCGCGAAAGAAAGAGACAGAAAGACAGGAAACCACAAAACTCTGAGCGATCTCTAAACCTTATATAATCAACATAATATATTATTTAAAAATCATAAGAGATATATTTTATTCAGTTGTACATATATGCATATACACTACACCACAACATATGCTTTATCGCAGTCACTTCAATAATATACACATGCAATTAATTAAACTGAATTGTTATTTAACGGCTCATCAACACAGTATACGTTATTAAAATGCACTGACGGGAGTGGTCTCTCTTGCATTTTTGTTATCATTATCTTTCTTCCAAGGCACATAATTGCTGATACTAAAGCGACATGCAAATACCGTTTTTTTGCTTAAAAGCAGTATTGCGTCAACACCGTTTAGATCGTTTAGTTTACTTGACACATTACTTTATCGTATAAGTCGTAGACAATTTTATTTCGTTTATCAACGTTTCATTGAAATTGATGTCACGCACGTCCTTGATATATTAAACATAGAATGTTGACTTGCTCTATATTAGTGCGTGTTAAGTGTTTACAAAGCTTATTGAAATAGTGTGACTGATATCGAGATTCAGGAAGTAAACACCTATTATAAACTTATAAATCCTACCTGTCGTATTTGAGCAGATGTGGATTTGATTAGTAGTCGCAAAATATATTTGCTTTTGCTACGGTTTCGAAATATTAGCTGAATGATATTGACACTTTACGGAATACATATATGTTTGCCTGCACTGCACTATAATCTGTTATAAAGATAAAAACAAGTGTATAAAGAATATGACATCCCGCTCATTTTTTTCAAATAAGTTGCAGTTTGTTTACTTAGGGGGCACATTGAACAGGGGCCTGCTTTCCAAACTCATCGACTTTCGTCGGCCTGGTGTTCTTGGGTGTTATCCGGACGGTCTCGTGTATCGGAGTCATCCACTCTCACTCTTGGATGGTTCTAAATAAATTATACTGAACAAAAACGTTTAGCACCACTTTTTGGGGACATAGATTAAGCATATGAACATTGAAAAATTGTTTGAATATATTAGAAATGCTAGGCAATGATACGATTTTCAAAAAACATCGAAGCGAATTACCTCCCATATTAAAAACAACTTATTTCATTATACAAACGTATTGCTTTGAAGAAATTTAAGGTTTGGATTTGCCCATTCTGTCATTGTTTAAACAACGCTGAAATGTGTCCACAGTCGAGTGTTCTTCTTAAAATTTTGTTTTCAACATTCGATAATTTAAAAAAAACACTCCCTTTCTATTGAAATGAGAACGATTTTGTATAACCTATAAAAGTATGTTTCGTTCATATTCGCTTTACTTTTATCATGGACTTTGTTTACAAATGATTTTGTAGCATTGCTATTGATCATATCCATGCCACTTTATCATTCACCCCGAGCATTCACGGTTTTGTAGCTCGTCTATGGAAATAACATGCATTTTAGGTGCTTTTGTTTTTGCTCAATATTTAATGCGTCGATGAGCCATTCAATTAAGTTCATACTATTTTTTTTATTTATTGATCTATAAAACATAAACTGTTTAAAGGACTTGCCCTACCTTATAGCGTGTTCACCGTGGAAGTCTGATATCGTGGCTCAGCAAGTTTACAAATAAATTAACACATAACTCCATAATCCTCGCTGTACATAGTTATGGATTGATCAACATTCTCTCAAATAAGTATTTTTAAAATGGTCGTATTATCGCATTGACTAAACATTAGGGACACATACCAGATTAGTTATCTAACATTAACATAAGCTCCTCTATTTATCAATCCAGTAACGTTTTGGCTTTACAAGTAGTAATGGCTCCGGCTGACTGCGCATGCGCGGACTCATTTGCATATAAATGTATGACATCATTCTCTAAAAATGGAACGCGGTAGGTCACAGAGGTCACGCAGGTGTGTGTGTGTATTTGCGCTGTATGATGGTAGAGGGGATTAGTATCAGGATGTTCGAACAAAGGGTATTGCCATTTTGACTTGATCCACGGTGTGTGATAGAATATGTTTTGTGTATGAAATACCGCAAAGGGATTAACGTCAGGATGTTCGAACAATAGGTAATGACAATAAGGCTTAATCTCTGGAAATTTAGAAACAGTTTGTCTGAGTGTTTTTTGTATAAAAAAACGCATAGGGGATTAGTGACAAGATGTTAGAACAAAAGGTATTGACATTTAGATTTAATCAGTGGACATTATAGAGACATTTTGTTTTATAAAAACCGAAGAGGGAATTAGCGATAGGATGTTCGACCAAAAGATATTGACATTTAGACTTAATCAGTGAACATTATAGAGACTGTTTGTCTGAGTTATTTTTGTATACAAACCGCAAAGGGGACTAATGTCAGGACGTTCGAACAAAGGGTTTTGACATTTAGAAATAATCCACAGTGTGCGATTGGATATGTCTTTTGTATGAAAAAACATCAAGTGGATTAGCGCCAGGGCTCGAACAAAGGGTATTGTCACGGTGAATTTACCTACGACCGCAAAAGAGAACGTGAACAATAAAAATTCGAACACAAGATTTGACATGTTGGGACACGTATTTCTATAAATAGACATAGCATTTGGTTTCTATAAATAAGTATGACGATGATGGTTTAGAAATATTCTCACGTCAACACTTTGACCACAATATTTGACATGCTGGGTCAAGTACTTCTATAAATAAGGATGACATGTGATATACATATATACATATATAAATAGGAAGAACGGACCAATAAGATTGATAGATTGGAAGACCATTCTAATGTGAGCTTTTTCTTTAACGTCTTTGACGTTTGATTTAAAGGAAGTTATGATCAGATGTAGATAATAACGTACTTGCCTGATTATTAAAATTCCATTTGAATATACTTATCCGTTAGGTATGTCCGTTCTTCTCACACATTGGCAAATATCGATTATAATAGTTGAGAGAAAAATAGCACCTAGGCATATTTTAGAATAACTGAATATACAGGTGTAAAACAGATACTTGAATATTTCATCCATCTATAAAGTACAATGTTTTAGCTAGAATTTATCCGTTACCACGGTGATATAATTCTTAAAAAAATAAATGATCAGCTTTTTATAGAAAGCCTAGTGGCTTTTTAAATCTATTTCGCACGATAATCTTAAAAGTAAAAATTGTTGATCACTGACAAATACCGAACTGTGTAAAATGCAAGTACATGTATGAAAACGAGTCTGAATAACATCGAAACTGTAACATGTTAGTACATGTATTAAAACAAGTATTGATTCAACTGGGATCAAAAGGTCACATACACGGTTTCTATGGGATCTAGGCAGATTTATTGATTTAAATGATTAAACTACCATATTTACGGATTCCTATTGTTAACATTCAGAATGATTAAATTTAAAAGTTCTGTACAGTATAGGCACACGTTAAGCGTGTGTAGAAAGCTCGTTCTTATGTAAAACCATTCATTTTAAAAGATCTACGTATTGTTTCAGTAAATCAAAATTAAAAAAAATACCTGCCATTTCTTTACATATTTTATACTGTAATATATGGATAAAAACCCGACAATTATCACAACCGTATACTGACTGTAACTTAAACACACCAACAACAACAACAGCTCCACAAAACACAAAACCAACAACAGCTCCACAAAAAACAAAACCAACAACACCACCAAAAACACAACAACAACATTACCACCACCATCATCACCACCACCACCACCACCACCACCACCAACAACAAAAACAACAACAACATTCACAAACAAAATTACCATACACATAAACACACACCACCATCGCTTACACGCACACCACCACCACTCACCACCACCACCAACACCACCCATCACAACCACCACCACGACGAACAACGACACCAACATACACACATACCACCACCCAACACCACTCACTACCACCACCAACATCATCAACAACACCAACAACACCAACAAACACTACCACGACCATCTCTACCACCACCACCACTACCAACATTACCACTACAACCACCAACAACAATTTACCACCAACACCACCACAACCACAACACCAAAGTATCACCACAGTAAAATGCAGCACACTAGAATTATCCTACAGCACCCCTGCAGCATCCCTATAGCACCCTAAAGTACCCTGCTGCACCCCTACATCCCTGCAGCACTCATACAACACCCTGCAACACCCCTAAAGCACCATTGCAGAACCCCTGCAGCACCCATACATCACTCCTACAGCACCCCAAAAGCACAACTAAAGTATCTACACAGTAACCATACAGTACCCCACAATACTCTCACAGTACCCCAGAGTAGCCTGACAGTACCCCAAAGTACCCATACAGTACCCCGACAGTACCCCTACAGTACCCTCCACATTACAACTAAAGTTCCCCTACAGTACACCTACACTACCCCAACAGTCCCACACAGTACCCATAGTACCCTCACAGTACCCCTTTAGTACCCCACAGTACCCTCAACGGCGGCGGTCAATACCTCTCAATTTTAATCTTATCTGATGGGTGTGGTAGTGGTGGTGGTGTGGGGGGAGGTCGGTGGTGGTATTGGCGGTGGTGATGTGGTGGATAGTGATGGTGGTGGTGGTAGTTGTGGTTGTTGTGGTGGTGGTGTTGGTGGGTGATGGCGGTAGTTGGTGGTGGTATGTGTGTGTATGGTGGTTGTGCTGGTGGTGGTGGTGGTTGGTGTTGGTGGTGGTGGTAGTGGTGGTGGTTGTGGTGGTGGTGGTGGTGATGGTAGTGTTTGTTGTTGTTGTTGTTATTGTTGATGGTGGTGGTGGTGGTGGTGGTGGTGATGGTGGTGGTGGTGGTGGTGGTTGTGGTGGTTGTGATGGTAGTGAGATTGCTGTTTGTGTTATTTTTTGGTGGTTGTGTTGGTGATTTTGGTGGTGGTGAAGGGGGCGGTGGTGTTAGTGTTTGTTGTTGTGGTGGTGGTAGTGGTAGTATTGTTGTTGATGGTGTTGGTGATGTTGGAGGTGGTAATGGATGGTGGTGGGTGGTGGTGTGTGTATGTTGGTGTTGTTGTTGTTGTTGGTTGTGATGATGGTTATAGTGAAGGTGGTGGTGGTGATGGGTGGTGTTGTTGTTGGTGATGAGTGGTGGTGTGTGTGTGTATGTGATGGTTGTGGTGGTCGTGTATTTGATGATGGTTATTGTTGTCGTTATTGTTGTTGTTGTTGGTGGTGGTATCGGTGTTGTTGTTGGAAGTGTTGTTGTTTTTAGGTTTTCTGGTGCTGTTGTTGTTGGTGGTGTGTTTAAGTTACACTGAGTAAACGGTTGTTATAAATGTCGATTTATATGCTATGTATTGCAGTAAAATATTTGTAAATAATTAGCAGGTTATTTTTTTAATTCTGCTTTACTGACAATTATGAAAAAATACGTAGATCTTTTAAACTCTAATCAATGAATGGTTTTAAAAAAGAACAAATATTTTACACATGCTTAACATGTGCCTATAATGTACTGTACTTTTGAAAGTAATCCCACTGAATGTTAACAATAGTAATCCGTAAATAGGGTAGTTTAAACATGTAAATCCATAATCTAGCTACCATAGAAACCGTTTATATGATCTTTTAATCCCAGTTCAAATCAAGACTTGGTTTATTGCATTTACTAACATGTAACAGTTTCGATGTTGTTCAGACTCGTTTTCATACATGAACTTGCATTTTACACAGTTCGGTATTTGTCAGTGATCAACAATTTTTACTTTTAAGAGTATCATGTGAAATAAATTAAAAAAGTCCCTAGACCTTCTATAAAAAGCTGATCATTTATTTATTTTAGGAATTATATTACCGTGGTAACGGATAAATTGTAGCTAAAACATTGTACTTTATAGATGGATGAAATATTCAAGTATCTGTTTTACACCTGTATAGTGCCTTATTCTAAAATATGCGTAGGTTATATTATTCTCTGAACTGTTATAATCGATATTTGCCAATGTGTGGGAAGAACGGACATACCTGACCTTTTTATTTAACGGATAAATGGAATTTTAGTCATCAGTATGAAATGACAAACCTAACATGGTGATATGAAAATAAACCTCTCCGATAGTCTGTAATGAGTTATTGAGAAGGATGATTCCAGACGTCGATTCTAGGTTACGCCCAAATCGGTGCTCATAAATGCCTGTCACACCAACATCTCAGTCGTGGCCATTTTAAAGGGACTATGCTTTTTTTGGTAACGAATATGTATGCATACACATAGACATTGATGACATTTAGGCCATTAAAAGATATTCAAAAGATATGTTTATTGGAATATGAATTTTAGTTTCAATTGTATCCAATAATAAACTTTTTAATTGTTTGCTTAATGTGTAAACAATGGCCCATTGTTTATGTTGTTCCAAAACAATAGTCATGTTTTCGTAAGATAAAAAGACGTTGCAACACAAATTTCTACATAAATAGCTATATATTCATGACCTGTTTTATTATTTATAAAATTAATCTTGTTTAGGTGTAGGCATACATATACTCTACCGCAAGGACCACAGCCCCTGTAATCGGAGGTCAGCATCTGAAAAAAAGTTGCGAGGCGGAATCCGTTAATATATAGTAACATTACTCTAACATTTGTTGGAAAATGAAGTCATCATTCATAACTTTACATATGTTAATGACAGAGTTATCACCCTTTTACACTATTTCTTTCGTGAATTCTTGTCCGGAAACCATTGAGCCAAATGTAATGAAGCTTGAAAATGATAAATGCAACAAAAGTACAATACAAGAACCACACAACTCTACATTAAATTATTGAATACTTTTACACTCTATTGTTTCCTTCATAAACAAATACTTGTTTTGTTTTTATGACCCCGAAGGGCGGCATATAGCAGTCGCACCGTCCATCCGTCAGTCCGTGCGTTCGTCCGTTACAATGCTGGTGTCCGCTGTATAACTGCCACATGCATACTAGACGGATTTTGAAATAAATTGGCACAAATACTCATCTCATCGAAACGACGTGCAGAACCCAAAGCCCGGATTTGTATCATCAAGGATAAGGTCATAAAGGCCATCATAAAAGTCATATACTTCTTGTATTCATATGATCATGTCCATTTCGTGTCCGCACCATAACTTTTCTATGCATGAAGAGACTTTGAAATAAATTGGCACACAAACCCATTTCATCGAGTCAACGTGTAGAAGCCACACCCAGGTCTGTATCTTCAAGGTCAAGGTCATATAATTCT
Organism: Cyrtodaria siliqua; assembly: GCA_037043455.1. NCBI lineage: Eukaryota > Metazoa > Mollusca > Bivalvia > Adapedonta > Hiatellidae > Cyrtodaria > Cyrtodaria siliqua. The sequence goes on from JAWPHD010000036.1 coordinate 61,473, forward strand.
TATTTGTGCTTTTAATAAGGTATTTTGTATTCTCTCTCTATAATATTCATGTTTGCAGGGATGTTGTAACGCAAATACACAAATACACAAACCATCAACCTCAACCCATCAAGACATGCATGGAGACCCCCATGCCCTCCAAGGAAAATCTTTATTTGTTTTTTCTAGACGAAAACTATTGTGTATATAGTATATTAGTCTAATTAAAACAGGGTTCTTAATGATCAGTACATGAAAATGCTTATTAATAAATGCAGACAATTCTCAAGTTGTTGCGTCTGTGTGATCAAGATCGATTCAGGACGTTTCCGGCACAAAACCATTTCGACACCTAGACGAATCGGCACCTAGACGTTTCGGCATCAAATCATTTCGGTATCTATTTTAATTTTTACCCTAGACGTTTCGGCACCCATTTATATTTGAGTATTATAATGAAGTAAAGAAGTAAAGAAATTAAATATTTTCTATAAGATCACTTGTAATTCATTGAAAATGCAAAAATGATTGTCTTAACGGCAACTCCGAAGCGGTTTTGAGCCTGAATACAACTAAAACATGAACATAAATAGGGCCTATATAATAATCACTTGTACAATTTAAGTAAATATGACTTTTAAAATATATTGTAAGATGGTCACTGAAATTCCCTTTGTAATAGCTCAGGTGTAAATCGTTTACTAGAAAATACTTGAATATGTTCCTTTTAACATGTATAATAATGTATACCTAAGACCAAATAAAAACTTATCTGTATTCATACAGTATCTTTTAATTCTTCATTTTACCTTCCTGTCATCTCCATATCGACGACTACAGGTATGTGACTTGAACAAAGCCTCCACAAACTAACCCATTATTAAAATTCATCTACATATAACGCATGCGGGATACTTTTCTTGTTATTATTGTATTATCCCAAACAAAGAGGGATATCATTTTGGCGAATTACAGAACCAACACCTGTGCATTGTGTCGTTCATCTCTATTTATTTTCCGTCTATGGTTATACCCAGAAGATAATTAAAACTTCGTAGGGGATATCAATTCACCGAATTTCTTGTTGTGTTTGTTTTAACGCCATTTCTGAACATTTGTTCAATCATTTTCGGTCAGTTATGACTTCTGTTACATGTACTAACCAGCATTCTGCAAGTAACTGGAAATGCTTTCACTTGATACTCTACTAATAGTTGGCGTAATTGTGCCATTAAGGATCACTTGGAATAGAAAATAATGGATATTTCTTTAGGAAGAAACGGTTAGCATAGTATTCCCATATGCATTGTTATAAGAAAACCTTATTAAACCTTATCTATATTGACAGATACACACGTCAAATTAAAATAAATAAGACAACATAACTTCTTTATGTTTATGATGTATTTAGAAAATTATGACTATATCGTTTGTTGATGAAATGGATAAGAAAAGTTTAGATCTGTAGTAATAAATGACCGAGATTTGAAACAATGTAACTGGTAAAACGACTTTCCCGACTTTCCTTTTAATTATTTATTTTGAGATCGCTTAATCGTAGTAACGAGATAATAATTCGTACGCACGGGATAATAATTTGTGAGCACGAAATAATAATTCATACGCACGAAAAGATAAATCCTGTGCACGAAATAGTGAATCGTGCCCGATAGGTAATTGAGTATTAAAACTAGTAACCCCCGCTACTGATGGTTGATATTCCATTCACAATGAGTATTGATATTCCCTCCCGATTGAGAATTAATACCCCCATCACTGGGTATTGATACCCCTCCCGATTGAGTATTATACCTCGTCCACATTGAGTATTGATACCCACTCTCGATTGAGTATTGATTCCCCCTACCGACTAAGTTTTGATACACCCTCCCCATAAGTATTGATACGCCGTCGCTATTGAGTAGTGATACTAATTCAACATTCAGTATCGATGTGTATCGATATTCTCTCCCTATTGAGTTTCATAACCCCTCCCCATAGAGTATTGATACCCGTCCCTATTGAGAATTGTATCCTCACGCTATTGTGTTTTGAATCCCCTCACCAATGAGTATCGATACCTCCACCACAATGAGTATTGATACCCCCTCCCCATTAAATATTGAATACCCGTCCACATTGAGTACATATAAAATCTCTCCATCGAGTATTGATTCTCCTTTAATACTCAATATGGAGGGGGTACTTGAATCAATATTCAATGTAGCGGTATTATATATTCTCAATATTGAAGGGGGTATCAATACTAAATGGAAAGGGGTAACAGTACTCAATGGGGAGGGGTTATCTATTCAGTCCTCAATAGAGCGGTATCATTCAGGAGGTTTCATATGTAATGTAAGTATGTTCTAGATGTGGAGGGGTATCCATACTCAATGAGGAGTGGTATCACTACCCATTTAAGGTCGCGTGACAGGCATTTGTGAGCATCGATTTTGGCGTTACTTAGAATCGACGTCTGAAAATCACCCTTCTCGATAACGTGGTACAGACTATCGGAAAAGTTTATTTTCAGATCACAATTTTAAGTTTGTCATTTAAATTTGATGATTTAAAGGTATGTATGTACTAGAACCATTTATTGGGCACGTGTATATCCATTTGATAATAGGTGTGCTATGTTAGCAAAATAAAAAATCGCACACCCAAATCGGTACTCATCTTGGTACTCATACACACAAAAGCTGTGTACAAAAATAGCACCATTGGCTGTTTCAATATGCACAACTGGCTTAATATCACATATAAAAATTGAAACAAAATACAATACTCGCTATATCTAGTGGTCATTTTACTACAATTTTACTGTAATAAAATGAACCCTTCAGGTGTCAGTGTATGGAGTCAGCATTTTAAAGAAGGCGGTCATTTTCATACATAGCAAAATGACCGGGTGTTTATTATTTTATGGGATCGATTTTTATCCTTACGCCGGCCATCTTGGATAAGAGCCGTAACAAATATAATATATGAAAGAGTTCTACAAATGAAACATAGTTGTTCAGTTGAAATACGGAGAGCAATGCAATTGGATGGGATAAGTTCGTTCATTTCCCACTATAACTCGTAGTTACCTAAATTTCATGGAGATGCAAATCAAAAAAACTGAAAAATAACTTGATAGATGTTCCACTAACAATCAATTCAAGAATAACAATTGTCATAATCTTTCTTGCAGTTTTGTAAAAAGTATTGCATATGGTTTCGGCTATTTGTTTTTTGTAATTGCTGTCATCTTTGGTGTCTTTTTTACCTAATTTAAAATTATCCAAACCGAGTTTGACTAGAAGTCGTTTAAGAATGGTTAACGTGTGACCGACAACGGGAGAACAATATCGGCCACACTACCTTAGTATGAGTCTTCGACACAAGTGAGGTCAAATCTACTTTACAAAGGGCCGAATTCAGTCCGTAAATAGTGAAGTGTCCTTAATACCCAATAAAACAACTTAATGTCACGATAGTCATTATTTCATACTGGATTGTTTTGATTTCCTAATAGTCTTTTCTTGTTTGGAGCAATATACCATAATTGAGTTGTTGTATAAAGGAAATCGACAGGATACAAAATAAAATGAGAATCACATTTTGCAGTGTTGAATACATTTACACGCCGTTAAACATTTCAACTGCAGCAATGTCTTAGTCTATTTTTTCTTTCGATATGTTTGTTATTTTTAGACTTGTCGGATACTTGCTCACGGAGAAAAGCTGTAAATTAATAAGATCTGCATACAAAACTCGAAATGAATATAATTAAACCAACCGTTTCCTAATGGAAATAAGCTAAAGAAAGAAATTAACCTGTGTAAAATAGCACCACCACCATCAGCAAGTACGTCTGGTATGGCAGTATATACAACTCTCATAAAAAGATAACCATTAACTACGTTTCAATAAATATTAAACAACTCATTTCAGTCTTGTAAAAGAAGACCCGTTCAACGCTATTCTAGAGTGTGTTAAGGTCATAAACATGTTTCTAGAATGTCGGCTTTTGAACAAACTGGTATGGAACGGTGCTAGGAGGAAAACAAATGCATGTATTCAGAAAATTCCTAGAAACAAAAAACAACAGCTCTTGCTAGAACGATATCACAAATCATCTGCGGAAGTACTCTCAAGATGTCTCAGGGAAAATGTTCATGACCGAAACCTTTCCTGACTTAATTCAACGAATTACCTTCAGCGCCATATACATTTACCTTTATACACACGTCATACCCTCTCCATCGGCAGACAGTTGAAACTGTCGATGCGAGCCTGTACATGAAAGCCACCATAAAACAAGAATGTCCCTGTTCCAATACTGGCGGGAAAGGAAACCGGACTCGTTTGAACATTTTAGTATCACTTCACGTGCAGAATATATCATTTTAATATAGGGTGGCGACAAAAATACAAATATAAAAAAGAGATAAAGAAAACAGATGCATAGTTGTCTAGTTTCGCTTAACTACTGACTGAGGAGTCGTATGTTAAAATGGCAGTTTATGGAGACGAAGAAAAACGAACATGATAGTTGTGTGCTTAACGATCAATTCTAACAAATAGTAGTTAAAATCTAGATCTTCTATTGTTTCGGTACTTTTTGTAAAGGTGGCAATTTTTTATATCTCTTTGACTTAGTTTCCAAAACCTTGAACACCACTGATCTTACGACATTGTATGTGAAAATCGTTTAAAATCGTCCAAGCCGTGAATGACGAGATTTCGTTTAGGCAAACGGAATACGTCAGTCTACGAAGGAGGACGCAGGGACACTATCGGTCACAATAACTCAAAATGAGCCTTCGGCTCAGGTGAGATTAAAACTAACTTGAGACAACGAGGAACCCGTTTACAAACATTCTTACAACCGGCCCAAGCTCGTCATCCAATTTTGAACGGTCCTTCATGCTCAGTTTTCAAAGTATAGTTAAAGGGGAGCAACTCACCGTCACGAGCGTCATTAATTCATACTGAATTGTTGAGCATTCTTGGTTTTGAGTAGCCTACTTCTCCAAGGACAGACACGTGTAACGGTCGATGAGACCAAGTAATTCTACACATATTATCAAAGCATCATCAACATAGTCGGGAAATGGTACGGAACTGCATGCCTAAATTCGTTTTCAAAGTCGAATTTTAATCGTGATTCACAAAAAGCATACGAACATAAAAATGTATGTGTACTTCACAGTAAATATATCATTTGGATGTGTTGTAATTTGTTAACAATGGAGGCCATCTTGGCGGCGATAAATCACAAATAAGAAATAGATACTGAAAACAAGCATATTAGTTTATTACCGACAGCAACGCAAAAGGAGCTGTGTTTTTTTTTATCATATTCCCACTACAACTCAATGCTAGGTAAAATGTAAAATGTGCGTCCACTTCGTTTTCTTCTTAAACAATCGATAGAGACGTAAATAACATGATAGTTGTTTGCCTAAAGGTCAGTTCTAAAAAATAAAAGTTAAAATATATCTTGCTGTTCTTAAGAGGATCTACAATGTTTTCGGCTATTTGTTATCTATCTTGGATATGTCTTTGAACTAGTTTTTACAATCTTGAAAACCATTTATCAAAATATAGTTTATGTGAGCATTGTTTCAAGTCGTCCAAGCTGTGTATGACGTCGGACGACGAAAGACGACAGGCGGACACTATCGTCACAATAAATCAATTTGAGCATTCCGCTCAGGACAGATTAAAACTAACCCCTCTGGAAATGTTGTGTGATTAAAAGGAACGCGTTTACTAAGTCTTCTTGAAAGCGGCCAAACCCCGTCAGTAAATATTGAATGGCCCTTCATACATAGCTTCTATAACACAGTTAAAGGGAAGCAACTCAATGTCATGATCGTCATTAGTTCATGCTGGATTGACAAGCTTTCCTGGTTTGGAGCAACCAACCTCTCTACACAGACACTCGCAACTGTTGATACGAGCAAGTACATGGGAACCACATCCATACCGTCAACACATTCGGTTCGGGAAAGGGAACCAGATGATATGTTTTCTACGGCACAAATTGAAAGACAGCACTACTAAATTCATCTTCCAAGTTGAACATTAGACTAATTTAAAAGTCAATGTCTCACAATCTAAAATATACACATACAATTCATAAACACTTTACGCGACGACGATATCATGTGAATGTGTTGCCTATTTCTAGTAATGGCGTAAAGTAAAAGGGTCCTTAGTACTGAGCATTGGTTGTCTTTTTATTTGTCAAATGTTTGACTTTGAAGATTACTTTTCGGTCGTGGAGGGAAAAAACGGAGAGTCTGGTTCCCGTTCCCAACTGCGTTGACGATGCGTGAAGAACAGGACATGTCGCGTGTGATTTGGTTCACGCGTATTTGCTCGCATCGATAGTTTCAAGTGTCCTTCTTTGGAGAAATAGGTTGTTCCAAACCAGGAAAGTTGTCACCCGAGCCGAAGGCTCAGACAACTATTTTGACCGATAGTGTCCGTCCAGCGTCCGACGTCTTCCGACGTCGTCCGTATTTCAATTACTTTTGCTTAAATTGCATCTCGTCATACACGTTTTGGTCGATTTTAAACGCTTTAAAACTCCTTTAATTAATATTTATTTTAAAATTAGGTCAAAGAGACATTTAAGATGCATAATAGACGAAACCGTAGAATATAATCTCAAGAACAGCAAGATAGATTTCGACAATTATACTTGATAGGTACACAACTATCAAGTTCGTGTTTTTCGTCACCATGAAATGTTCAATAAGCCCGTAGCGGCAACGACACATTTACGTAGCACTGATTTATAGAGTTTAACAAAAATGACAGCACATAACATTGCTGTCAGAATTTTAATGAAACTAAACAATTATGTTTTCTTTTCAGTATCTTTTCATATGTGTGGCTTTGTCGTCGCTCGTAACCAAACATGGCCGTCATTGCTAACATTGACAATTTATTCAAATGATAATATTTACAGTGAAGTTCTATTACAATTGTATGTTCATATTTCTTGTGCCAATCAAACTCAATATTGTAATTTTAAAGTCATTTTCTGTAGTTTTTCATGCGCAGAATTTTGGGCGACTTCTCTTCTAAAACTTTTGGATGGATTCCTAACAATTTACAAGAATGTTTCTCTTGATGTCTATTTGTATTTTATTGTCATTATTTTTATAAATGCCTATTATTAGAAAAATACATAAAATAGGAAAAATATAACATTTTGTAAAAATTCAAACAAAATTTAAAAATTTAAGCATAATGGTAGGGTTCCAAAAAACAATATTAAATCTCAATATGCATGGTGACTTATAATTTTAATTGCATATATTGTCGTACTGTATGTTCAAATTCTGTTATTAGGAACATAACAAAAATGGAAAATATACCATTTCTATATAATTTCATACAAAACTTGGCCTTTTAGCATAGGGGTAGAGTTTCATAAAAATATATTCTAAACAAGCATGGGGACCTAACATTTTTATTACACATTTTATTTTTATATATGTTAAACTATGTGCTTAGAAAGTTTAAACAAATTCTATTATTGGGAACATACAAAAAAAAAAGGAAATTGTATCATTATGGGCTAATTTGTGCATAAATTGTAAGTAATGGTCTCAACAGATTTTGTAAAAAAAAATTACGTAAAGATGAGCTTTAAATGTTATTATAATTAAATTTTCTTTACTTTAATACAATTTTAGCAGAATTGTGACCAATGAATACATGATTATACTTCAAAAATGTCTTATTTAGCTATTTCATGGATTTGTTCAACTTTTTTGGGACAGATTGACATGACGGTGGTATTACAAATTAGTTTTTAAAATGTTACCAATTATGGTGACCTACCACTATTTATCATGTTCTGTCTCTATATAACAGACTTACTGCACAAAAAAGTTTGCAGAAAAACTATAGAAAATGTCTTTAATTTTGTCAACCTTTTAACTTTGAATATGAATTCAGTCAAGCACCCATTTACGACTGTGTTGATGATGTTGATATGCCTACCAACTAATCAAGTGTCTGCCTGTAGAGAAGTATATTCCAAACCAGGAAAGCAACACAATCCAGTATGAATTATTGATGATCGTGACAGTGAGTTGCTTCCCATTAACTGTACTATAAAGGACCATCCAATTTTGCTGACGGGGTTGGGCCGGTTGCAAGAAGTCGTGGTGAAGGTTTTTTTGTCACACAACTTTAACAGCGTGGTTAGTTTTAATCTTATGGTATCGCTCTAGCTAGATCTGTTGTTTTATTTCACAAGGAACGCCTGAATACATTTATTTGGTTTCTGTCTGACACCACATCAGTTGTTTAAAAGAGATTTTGGAAATATGTAGAATGCCTTAACAAAGTCGAGCATAATAATGTCATTTGATAAGATTAAAATTAGTTCTTTAATATATATAAAAAATATTTTAAATTCTTCGCTTTTACTCACAGCTTGATATACTGCCATACCGGAAGTATGTTTAGATGGTGTTACTCTTAGAATTATACAGATCGTATACATAAAGATATAATATTTTGCTTCAGCTTAGCTCCATTAGGAAACAAATGTTTTCTAAACAGATCTAATTTAATTTTAAAGTTATTTTCTGTGAGCAAGTGATTACAGAAAAGTCTAAAACTAAATGCAATCTCGAAAGAAAATTAAGATTATGAAGTTGCAGCAGTTGAATGTTTAACTTTGTTTAAATATATTAAACACTGATGTGATTCTTACTTTGTGTTGTTTCCTGTCGTTTTCCGTTATACAACAACGTAATCAAGGTGTATTGCGCCAAACCAGGAGAGACTTATAAGACATTAAAACAATCCAGTATGAAGAAATGACTATCGTGACATTGAGTTGAATACACATCGCTTTTACTCAGTATTCCCTTCAATATTTGTGGACTGAATTCGGCCAGTTATAAGACTTGCTGAGCAACTGCAATGTTTGTTCCATAAATCTTTCCACAAAAACATAGTGTTTAGCTCACTTGAGCCGAAGGCGCAAGTTTTGACAATTCGGATGATAGTGTCCACCCCTCGTTGGTCACTACTTTTGCTTATACAACATCTCGTCTAAAACCGCTTGGACGATTATCAATTAGGTTTCGTATCCTTCAAAAGCTTTAGAAGCCTGCCACAGTGGCGCACATTTCTAGAAGCCTTTAATTATAGAGGGAAAGTATAAAAAATAAGACTGCTCCTAAAACACTACTGTCATCACTTAAATGAACTAAGTGTGTGTTTTGTTTTGTTTTCATCTCATTTCTGTTGTGTCTTTTAACTTTGTTAAACTTTTAACTGTGTAAATGGATTTAGTGGTGCAGTTCGATACCCTTTCCTACTTGTGTTGATGTGATGTTCAGAAAAGGTCGAGTGTGATATGGCTACCAACTAATTGCTCGTGTCGATAACTTCAAGTGCCTCTCCGTGTAGAGGTAGGGTACTCAAAACCAGGAAAGATAAACAATCCAGTATAAAATAATGACGATCGTGACATTGAGTTGCTTCCCTTTAACTATACTATGAATACTGGTTATTAAGGAACAATCTATATTTACTGACAAAGTTGGGCCGGTTGCAGGAACACAATGAATACTCCTTTTTGTCGCACAACACTTGTCTCGTAAATAGGTTTTACCTCACCTGAGCCAACGGGTCAGGTTAGCTATTTTGACCGCTAGTGTCCGTCCATCGTCTGTTGTTGTCCGACGTCGTCCGCATTTCAATTTCCTTTGCTTAAACAACCTCTCGTCATACGCGTCTTAGAGGATTTTAAACAACTTTAACAAGGAAGCTCATTAGATCAATGTTTTTTAAGAGTATTACAGTCAGGTCAAAGATACATCCAAGATTGTCACCAATACATACAATAGCCGTAACTTTAGTATATCTTCTCAAGAACTTCAAGATAGATTCATGCAGTTCATTTGAGAATTGATCATTAGGTACACAACTGACAAGTTCGTGTTTTTAACTGATTCTTATTTACCTCTGCAGTCTTTTTAATAAGGAACGTTTAATTTACTGCCATAACAGTGGTACTTGCTGATGACGGTGGACCTAGTTTGATAATAAATTTCGTCTATATATATCATTTACACCATCAACTTAACTCGACTATGGGATGATTGGTATAATTAAGATCCATTTCGAGTGTTCTACAACGATGCAATTCAAGTTCCAGTTTTCTTCCGCGAACAAGTGATGTCATAAAATTAAACACTAACAATTAAGTATAAACACATTTAAGATTATCTACCAGGTCAGGAATTGTGGCAGTTGAATGTTTAATGACGTTTGCAGATATTGAACACTGCAAGTGATTCTTACCTGTCGTTTTCCTATAGACGTGATGTTGCTGGGAAACAGGAAAGCCTAGTAAGAAAGAAAACAATCCAGTAAGAATTAATGACGATGGTGCAATTAAGTTGTTTCCCTTTATCTACGCCTCATCATTTCGGTTTAAGGGACCCTCAGTATGTACTGACGGAATTGGGCCGGTTGTAAAACGTTGCTTATCGAGTCCCCTTTTGCTGCACAACGCTTGACGCCTAAATAGTGTTTAGCCTACTTGATCCGAAGACTCCAAGTGAGCTGTTGTCTTCCGTCGTTCATTTACGTTTAATTAAACGACGTTTCGTCTTACACCTCTTGGACGATTTCAAACAATGTGCATATGGAACATCCGTAGGTCAATGATTTACATGGTTGTATAAATTAGTTAAAAGATACATCCAAGACGGCCGTCGTTAAAGAAAGAGCCGAAGCCTTAGAAAACACCGTCAAGAACGTCCACATATATTTTGCCAATACTGTTTTAGTGTTTTAGGGAACTATCAACTATGTGTTTTAAGACTGCATCAAATTGTCAAAAAGGCCACCATGATGACGCAAACTTTCCTCTATCGACTGTGTCAAAGATGTATTTAAAACAAGTGTGAAAGGAGGAATTTGAAAATCGTCGAACACGATAAATACAAACAATATTGCAGTCTCAGTTTGGTTGAGACTTCCATGAACGGTAGTGAAAACTGCTTGCTAAACAGAACAAAGCGGTTTACAACACAATTACCGATAAAGATAACTCATGCAGAGACTACTGGATCCCATTATACATTAAGCAAGTCATATCAGCACAATATTGTAGGTGTCAGTCAAATGGAAGCATGGTTAGGCAACATGTACTCCTTATTCGTCAAACAATTTATGTCAGTAATATACCTTAAATGTCAGTCTAATGGACCCTTGGTCTGACTACTGGATTCCCTTATTACTAGTAGTTCAGTACTACACCGTACATGTCAGTCCAATGGATCTCCAGGTTAGAATCAAATACATGTCGAGCATATCAAAAGGTGTAATTACTATATCCATATCAGTTACCATTTTAGGTAAGTAGCGATAACACGCTTTTAAATTTCGATTTAACTGTGGTGGTTATTTTAATTTCGAACTGACCTGACTATTTTAGAATAATATAGACGCCAAGTGCATTATCCTTTTAGAAAATCTCCAGAAGCGCGAGAAATCATACTATTTTACTTTATAAATTCCAAATTAATACTGTTTCTGGCTCTGCTTGAGTATAAATATATACACGATGTTCTTAAATAAACATAAACATATCGTTTTCGTTTGACTCGCGTTTATTTTTAGACTAGGAAGTATGAATGTAAATATACATAAGAATTTTGTTGGGTGTATAGATCTACTAACGTGTAGTACGAACGAAACGTTCAATGGTGATACTAACACAATATTTGCCCTTAGGAATAAGTTCGCTTGTGATGAATTTTGTTCGAGGTAAGTTTGATTTATATTGTCGGTAACATGTTGATATTTGTTTATATTCGGTATGTATGTGTCATACATATATGCATACATACATACAAACAAACATACCGAATATGTATGTGTGTGTGTGTGTGTTTGCATGTGTGTGTTTGTGTGTGTGTGTGTGTGCGTGCGTGCGCGCGTGTTTTTGGGGTGTTTTGGGTGTTTATGTGCGTGCGTGCGTATGGATGTATATATGGGGTTTAACGTCCTTTTTAACAATATTTTAGTCTTGGGCAAGACATTTTCCCTTAACCTCGTCCGTCGGAATGGGACGTAAACCGGGTGGTCCAGTATATCGGTATATCCTCCGAGCACGATAAAGAACCATAGGAATATATTCGATAATAAGAGTAGGGCACGGTTTCCGGATTCCTATGTATCCTTCCCCTCTCTTTGGAGCGGCTCTAAATAACCTATACTGTGTTGATAAACCGTTAAACACCATTCAATTCAAGATTGCCACGTGTCCCTTTAAACAGCATTAAGGTGCTTATGTCAGCCGTTGTTTGGAATGTCGAGCATAGGTCCTCTGACCTTGTTACGTAATATACGTTTTTATATATAATCTGTTTACTGCCTTGTAGTTTTGCTAAAAAGCAGTTTTTATGAGATCAGTATATATTGACCAATCCAATGAATCCGCGACAACACTTGATTAACAATGTATTGATCAAATGTAACTTATCAAAGGTGTATATTGATTTAAAGAAGCTATCCCAAAACCAACAACCAAATTTTACAACATATGTACACCGCTTCTTGACATACTGACGACGAGGTCTATATATAATTGACACATTTTGTGAATACAAACTATAAAGACACAATATAAATCGCTTTATCCAGCCAGCCAAACCCCAAAACTGGAGCTTCGGATTAACAGTTACCAACTTCTAAATAATTTTACGCATATTCAGTCACGGTATTTTAAAAACTGTTGAATAAACCTATACTTTTAATCGACGCATTTACATTATTATATGACCTGAACATCTGAACAAGAGTTTTGATAAAAGGTTGTGTAGTGCAATATTGACGTTATTAGAAGAGTTAGTTTCTTTAATGGAGATGTAGATGTAACAATTTCCTTAGGGATACGTGTATGTGACCCTAAACACTATTAATTATTTGATTATTATCTGTATTACATGTATTCATTTCAAGTTTGTATTTTCTTTTACTGTTATAAATATGAATTGAAACGAACTTGTTTAACTATAACACCTCTTTACTATTCTCGCGCCACTTCCCAACTTTCTGCGAATGTCAAAATATATTTGTCCGTGACTAATAAAATGTTAGTGACTGTAGAAGAACTATGTTATTTAATTATATGTGACTTTGTGACTTTAATGTTGTATAATTTTGAACAAGAAGCAATTGTATTTTCTAATGTATGCTGGGTTACGTGTAAGCTGTAATTTAATGCTGTTAAAAATAATATTTATATTTCAGGATGTGATGTAAACCTTAGTCCACTATACAGTAGTGTGTCATCAGATGTAACGTTCCGATTTAATAGAATAAACCCCTCTCCAAGTGATGTATACAGGGTATTATACGACCCCAGCGGGTCTGATGTTCCCCTGTTGGAAATATCATACACAGCCAGTGGAAGAGGGTCAGTCGATATTGCACCTGGGAGTGAGATAACATTCACTGGAGAAGCACAAACAGGAGCTATAACATTTGTTTACAGAGATGTGCCAGAGAACAGATTTGGTGCTTATAGCTTGAGGAAAAGGACTGGAGATTCTATTCCTGAACAGTGTATCACCTTATACAAACTTGGTAGGTTTACACGTTGTCTATTTTCTATCGCTGAACAGTTGCATTTTTATGTGTTTAAAATAATGATTGTGATAATTTTGCTACCAATAAATACAATACACACAGTAACACCAGGCAACCAGTTTAATGTAGATAGTCACCACCTAATTCAAACATATGTATACGATATTACCGGTTTCCATACAATAATAGCAAAGGTAGTATGTACGAAATCCGGAAGTACACCAGGATTGGTATTTTTTTAATTATTTAATTACATTTTTTTTTTAATTATATTAATAAACTTAACTAAATGAGTCATACTCAGCAAAAGAAATTACACGGCACTGAACATATAAAATAAAAGAAAGTATTTCCCTAGTATAGTTGCGCACCAGATATAGCTATTTTAAACTTGACGGTAGCAAAAATCGCGTGCAAGCCTCATGTATGGAGTTGACTGAAGGGTCCGCGTGAAAGTTACTTATAACTTAGGGATTATTTTATGGTCTGATATGACTTGTTGTAATTTATAATTATGATTATAGTATATAGCTCTGTGCTACAGGAGACTGCTAATGTTCGATCTATATCTTTGAACCATTTCAAGTTTTAAATTGGCCATTTCATAGATAAATGTATTTTAATAAAAGTTAGCCACAAAGCCCAATGTATCATTTGTTAAGTCGAAAGCACTGAGCCGGAATTTATCTCACGCCACCCTTAAACATATTTATGTTTTCCATTTCTCGAACCTACTCTCAAATCGTGGGTATATAGGTAAGTAGGCAGGTGTTTTTTTTCAAATTTAACGAAACAAAACATTGATCGTTTAATTAATAAATTGAAATGACATGTGTACTGAACAAACAATGTTTAGAAAAACTTTTGAGGGACACATAGTAAACATATGAACATGCATATACATGTAATTGTTTAAAGATATTATAATGCTAGGTGCATTTAAGGATGTGATTTTCAAGAAGTGTTATTATTTTCTAGTAAGAGAAGTGTCATATATTAAAAAACATTTATTTCATTATACAAACGCATTGTTTTGAACAAATGTTTTTTTTGGCATTGACACCAATTTTCCGTTATGTAATAGTTGAGCACACACGGATTTGTATCTCGTCTATGGAAATGACATGCATTTTATGTTCGATTTTGTTCACTACATTTATATATGCAGATCAATAAAAATGCTGAACCAAGGTTGAAAAATGTAACAACAAGAAACATAGTTGGAATATGAAACAATATATTAAAGTCAATGATGTATGCAAATGAAAAAGTATAATCAGAAGCATTTAAATTTAATCTAACAATGTGTGCAAAATTCAAAATGGTCATCTGCGAGAAACAGATTGAAGAAATCGAAGTGTGCTGTTTTAACTAATATATTTATAATTGTGTTTGCATTAAAACACAAACGTTCACAGCGTGTTGTGCTCGCCTCACTTGAAAACGACGGCTTTTTGAGGACATGTTTTCATTGTATCTTACCGTAATAAGGTCCTGCGGTGCATTTGAAGAATCTGGGACGTGACGCCACCGGGAACCAAACTGGGACAAGAGCAATTATACTAACCGTTTGTCTACTGTATCTCCATATTCAGAACGTATTAATGCACAGAGCATATCTAAAAACAAATCTGACACCTGCTCCTTATTAAATTTGATAAAACTATTAACAAATAACTCAAATGAAATTGTGGAATATCATGATTATACGAGTACTAGATAAACTATGCTTAAACAAAATAAAAGAGTAATGAAACCGTCCCACTCAAAATTATGTATAGGTATTTTCCATTACAACATGTTGTTTCTATATAATAATGTGAATTAACTAGAAAACTTACAACAGAAAATGTTATTGATAAAAAATAGTCTATATCTTTTATTTTGTTTGATAGATGTATGCCATGTTTTAAAAATATCATGAAATGTAGGCTAACCAGATTTTTTTTTTATTCTTTTCCAGAAACCATTACATTAGACAAAACATATAAGTAAACGAGATTGTATCTCATATCTTTTAGATGGAATGTAAAAAGTTGTCAAACAAACGTACGAAAACTCATCAATATAAAAAAATGAAAATAATGTTCAATTTGATAATCGGATTCCATTCAGCTACCGCTTTAAACGTGCTCAGACTTTAGACACATTAGGATGAACAATTTATTTTTATTAGTATTTAAAATTCGTGTACTTTTAAGTGTCGTCTAGTGTAGATGCTAGTTCAACAAAACGTGTGCATTGTGTTGGTCGAATGTGTTGTGTAAATGCTGCATTTTGTATTCGACTTTTATACCTGCTTTGATAAACTAGTGAGAACATGTGCTTGTTTGTATAAAATGGACAACCCAATTGCATGCACTCTTTTTCTGATTATGCGTTTCTCTCAGTATTCGTGTATGTAGCCTTACATTACTATGATATGAACTTGTCTATTCCAATGATGTTTTATAAAGTCATTTACACGTGATGTTTAGACGTTCTCAGACTAAACTTTTCTTATTTCTAGGTAGACCAACAACACCTACTGTAAGTGTAAACAAGAATCCTGATGTAGGAGGAAACGTAACTCTGACATGCAGTGGTAGTACATCCACAACATCACCTACTGGTCATGGACTCAGTATGAAGTATTCCTGGAAGATTAATGGGACCATCTCTGTTGACAGTCGATACACTTACTCATCCAGTAAGCACCAACTGACAATATCTCCTGCCCAGTCTAACGATGCCGGGAAACAGTTCACATGTCAAGCTACAGAAGATGTAGCCGGGTGTTTGACATCAGCAAGCAGTAGTCAGAAGTCATTCTATGTCTACTGTAAGTCACACTTTGTATGATAGCATTAAATCAACAACTTGAATGATACCTCTGTTTATTAACATGTTTCTTTTATTTAATACATGTTGTAGCCGATCAACGTTTGACGACTAGTAAATACCATAGTTCAGTAAAGTGTTTTTTAAAATGTCTTTAAAACAATTAAACTGTATAGTACTGTAAACGGGTACAGGTAAATGGTACCCGCCATTGTTGTGAGGTGCTCCTTACGTGGCCGTATTTGATAACCACGAGGAAGATACAAGTTCTGCTTTTATTACGGTTGAGAAAAACAGCCTGGAATAAATAATTAAATTCTTATTAAGTAACAAGTAATGATAACATGTTGTACTAAGTAATTTCAAATGACAATACGAAAGGTGCGCGTCATCAAATTCACATTTCGCAATACAATATAAATATTAAACTAATATCTTACCAGGCAATGGCACTTTAAAAGCTATGTTGATACATAATTATCAACTGTCTTAGTCTGCCAATAAATACAAACTAAATATTTCTAACGAGTAACTATCGTAGTGTAGAAATGCTACTCCCTTGACATTTTATTTATTTATTTATTCTCTTTATTTCCTCTTTACAGAGATTAATATGTGCAAATGTGCAGTGCGCAATAAGATGTAATAATGAACGAATGCAATTGTGAATCATACAGATAACTTATGTACACGAATCAACATTTTCAATTCAATGAACAAATACAACTCAAAGAACAATAGATCATTAAAATTTTGAAAGATAATAGTATATCATATGTTATACATACACACTGATATTAATTATACAGATATATATCTTTATTTTCACTACATATGAAAACAGTTAGTATATATGTTATCACAATATAACTTATCACAATATAACTTACACAAGCAATTATGCAATCATGTGTCTTTATATCACTCGCAGTTTCAGTTGTTTTTGCAAATGTTATCACTATATCACTATGTACGCTATTTCGCCTTTCGTAAGGCTATCTCATATAATCTACGTTTAAACAATCGATAACAAAGCTGTATGCATTTCTTTACGTAGAATTATGCCATAAAATATAGATTTAAACAATCGGAAACAAAGCTGTACGCATATCTGAAGAACATTTCTTGGAGTCCAGTTGTATTCAATATATCTGATGATTTTCCGATAACATGCTGAAGAAATGTTTCATTATCATGTTTGTAACTCTCTTAGAAGAGCAGTCCCAAATTGGGATACAACCCCGTTGAGGAAAGTTTCACGTAAAGCAAATGTGACTTGGCAAGCTGTGATTACATGTAAGTCAAAATCAGTATGTATGGTCTCACACAAGGGACAGATCCTTGCTATTTTCGTTGAAATATCAACCCATATTTTACTTACACCTACCGAGTTAGCTAGAGTTTGTCTGTCCGGAGCACATTTCCTTACCATCGCAGGGGAGATATTATTATGAACACACACACATCTGGAGAATGTTTTGTCAATTTGTGTTCTATTCATCCAGATTTGGACGTCTTCATGATGTATTACTTTGCTACATATGGGTTTCCATGCTTGTTTTGATGGGAAAACACCAACCTCAGCATAATTATGCAGAAAATGTACCATGTCGTACTTTCGAAGGTTGTTATAAATATCGGGGATGTACCCCGTTTGTTAATTATCATTTCTTACCAGAAACATTGCCAGTCAATTATTAAAGATGTGCTTAGGAAGAAGATTTGTTGGCATGCTACACAGTTTTTGCAAAAATCCAAATTTTCGTTTTTCTATGTCAGATTGAATTGTCGACCAACCTAGCATATGCATACACATATCAGTTCTTGTTAATACATCGAAACCTTGAATCTGTTTACAACTAAGCCGGTAAAATCTTTCCAATTTGTCAATGTTTCCTTTCGTTAAGTTAAACCACAATTCTGAACCATAAAGTAAAGTTGGCACACATATTTTTCCAATAAGTGAGGCCGATGTTAATGAATTGAGTTGATGTGGATTCAAACCAAGTGACTGAAGAGAAAATAAAGATGAACGTGCCTTTGTACATGCATTTTTAATTTTATCTTCATTATTAGGTTTGTCATTTATATGTATGCCAACGTGTTTGATATTTCTTACTATTTCTATTTGATCGTGTCCTAGTGTAAAGCTAGATTGAACCTTTTTTCTGGAGGTATTTCCAAATATTACGATATTGCTTTTTTGGGGTTTTATTATGTATCGCCATCTACAAGTGTATGCATGAACAATGTTCAGCATATTTTGCAAGTTTTCGGGGGAAGTGCAAGAGAGCGTCAAATCATCTACTAGTGTAGAGTTACCAGCTTTTGTATCTAGTACACATATTCCCAGATTACTGTCTGATAGTTCTTGCAATAATCCATCTATAAATAGGTTATACACCCAAGTCGATATGGTTCCTCCCTGACGGATCCCCTGTTTAACAGGAAACCAGGTTGATCTTTTCCACAGACATATATACTGCTTTTCGTGTCGCCATGTGCATTAACCAAGATGTTCCACATTTTTCCTCTAATACCGAGCTGGTGTAATTTATAAAATAGACCATCTAACCATAGTGTGTCAAAAGCTTGTCTTGTGTCTAGGGAACACATATATACTATGCTACCGAATTATATGTTGTATAGCACAGATTCGTGAATATTAAATGAGGCGGTCATGGAACTGTTGTTGGTACGCATTTTGTTGCTCATTCGGGAATATAATAGTATCGGTTTTAACCCATCTGTTTAGTTTTAAATGTAAAACATTTTCAAATAATTTATTAATTGCTGGTAATAAAGTTATAGGCCTATAATTTCTTGGATCGGACCTGCTCTGCTGTTGCCTTTATACATTGGTATGACAACCCCTTTTTTGCAATATTTAGGGAATATTTGTTCAGCAATGATCAGGTTAAACAGTTCGGCAAGTGCACAGTTTAAGGAAAGACCACCGAATTTAAGATATTCATTATATATGTTGTCAAACGACGGTGCTTTTCTATATTTTAGAGAGCACACAAGGTTCTCTACATATTCGGCAGTGATGTCCGAGTTCAATTTAGGCGATTCTGGTAAATCATCGTTTGTCTGTTTAATTTTGCGGATTTCTGATTCCATTTTCGTCTTAAAGGAGTCATCAAAGAGATCATACTCTAGAGGGGTATAAACACCTTCGTAGAAATTTCGAAACTCCTCACAAATACCTTGCGGGTCTCTTATCATTCCATTGCCTGAATCAATTTGAAAACAGGAGGATGCTTTTTTACCCTTTTTATTCTTTACAAGACCCCAGAACAGCTTATTATTACAATTTGCTGTGTTATTACGATCATCATAAAATTTATTTTCTACTTCCTGTATCGCTTGTGATTGTATATTGACAAAGTTTCTCTTTAATCGTTTGTATTCCGCATACGATTCGTGTATCATTCCTCTTGGTCTGCCTTTTAAGATCCAATTAATCCTGGCATCACGCTGGGCTTTATGTCCTAGCTTAACCTCACTATTGCAGGTAGGTTTTGCATGCTTATTATATTTGATTTAGGGAGTGTTGTATTTGCTGCATACGTCAGTGAAGATACAATCTCGTCATAAAAAGTATCAATATTTGTTTTATCGAGATTCAACAAAGAATTTGAAAAAGTCTCTTGATAGTTGTTTATATAGTTGTCATCTACTTTATGCCACGCTACCTTCCTATCGTTTGTGGATATACTTAGATCTGTAACTTTTGCTTCGATTTGAGCATAAATTGGTAGGTGATCTGATACATTAACTAGATCATCATCCAGGACTTTAACTTTAGATATAAGATCACTATTATAGCAGTGTATTAATATATGGTCTAGCATTTTTCTGTAGTAGAAAATGTGAAACGTGGACCTGTGCATAGTGTCACGTGGGCAAGAGATAATAAGGCATGATCATTTACCAGTCTAGATAAACATTTGTCTCTAGGTGACTTTGTCGCGTTGCATAATTCGTTATTTAAATCTGCGTTTAAATCACCTGCGATTATTACTGTTCCGTAATCTGAGTAAGAATCTAAAATAGCATGCAATGTGTTTATTTCATTCTCATAGTCAGTATACTGATAATTAGCAGATGGCAAGTATGCACAGATTGCAAATATTTTTGAGTTGTCATTTAGGGTTATTTGTATACCAGCAATTCTTTCTTCGGATAGTTCGTCCATAGTTCTCACTCTAAAACTTAAGCTCTTTGTGTATAATATAAAAACACCACCTTCACCACATTTTAGTGATCCGTATATGTCCATCGAAGAGTCACACTGTGTATGATTACAATAATTCGAGTGAACACTATCCATAAAGCTAATTAAGTATGGAAGAAGTTTATGTTCCGTTATAAGAGCTATATCGATGTCGTACGTCTCTAAAGTTTTACTTAAACTACCAGCAGAGGACATGATGCCTCGTACATTCCACGTTAATATGTTTAATGTTTGTTTTGTTTTGTTTTGATACATTTTGAATTTGTGTTAGAAAGTTTCTAGTAATCAATATCTGAAATCCGATGTTCTCGTTCATCGTAATCATTATTATATTCATACCTGCGTTCTTTTATGTTTTTCATTGAATTTTGGATTTGAGTCCACTGTGTTTTATTATACCAACGTCTGCAGCGCATACATTGTGGCCAGAAGGAGTCATCGTCTTCTAGAATGTTCCCCTGAATGTGGGGCACAGATAGTCTTGCAACAATGTCTCCTGTTTTACTCTCGAACATAGATAGTACCGTACTGGTAATCCCTCTTTCAACAAGAAACAACTCAAATCCTTGCTGTGTCGATCTAGGATCTATCCCACTTACATAGTAGCTTTTGACTCGCCCTCTATAACAACCCCCCTTTGATGGGTCATTGGGATAATTGTCCCTATGTTTGGGGTTCTGGTTCTCTCTGTTGTGAGTTATGTGAGAAGTTATCTTGTAAGTTTCAGTGCAAGATTTATTATTTCGCGGTATGTTTTCCGATTCTGGATCAGCAGAACATGCGGATTTGTTTGTACTGTCGTTTTGATTATTCTCCGTATTTTGAGTGTTTTCATGTGGTATGTTTTTGACAGTAGGCTCATTACGTTTCCATTTCATTGTGTCCCTGCAGAAGAATATATTTGTGCGTATCTGCGTATTTATCTCTTGAGTCTTTTCATCGGAGGGCTTCTTATTTTGACTCTTTACTACTTCGGCGTAGGTAATGTTTTTCTGCTCTGCTTGCACAATAGCTGGTGTAACTGTGATTGGAGCTGCCACGTATTGAGGCTCTGTTGGGGAGTGAATCAAGTCATTCATGGGGTGTTTTTCTCTCTGGTTTTCTGTAGTGACTCTCGTGGCAAGTTGCTGCTGTATTGCCGTTTGGGTTTTCGTTAAAGCAGCATGGATTGATTGTAGTTATGTCTTTTCTGGCAGACGCCATTGCAGATGAGATAAATTGTATTTCAGCCAGGTAAGATTGCAACACGCTGTTTACTCTCGACCATCATTCTTTAATTTTCATTGTCATGTTAGTTTCAGATTCTTGCACTTTTCTTTTGAGATAAATGTTTTCAGCTTTCACTGAAGCAATTTCTTCTTTCATTTCGTGTATCGTTTCAATATCTTTCTGTCTGTTTTGCTGCAACTCAGCGTACCTGTTATTTATTTATATTACGGTACTGAGTACCTTACTCAGTTCTACAGTATAGTCTGCAGATTGTTGTTTCAACGGGAAACGTCCATCGTTTACATTGTCTGCCTCTCTTTGTGAATTGTTTATATGTTTCACTTTGCTAAATATCGATTCTATTTCGTGTGCTTCTCCTTAAAAACATATGCAGAGCATAACAATCCATAGCTAGTTTATCGTGAGCAGGGTTTCGGCGAGATCCTCGCCTAAATATTAGTTTACCTCTGGGACAGCCGTCCAGTAGACTTGCTCGTCGAAATAACAGATCTCTGTACGCATTGAGCTCGTTCTCTGAGTGATTTGTCAATTTTAATAACTTGCTCACATACAAGTCTCTTGGGAGGTTGACTAGATCGCGATCAATCATATTGCAAAGTTGGGTACACTGGGATCTGTGTGCTTTGCCAACCGTCATACTCGGGTATGTGCATCTGGCCTTTAATGTGCCCGGAAACCATGATAGAGTTATCACTGAGCTCCAAATTCGGCTTAGTTATATCTGCATAATATTCCTTCAGATTCGTTTCATCACATATTTCATTTTCATGGTTGTAGTCGGAAGCGGCGTATCTGTTTTGGCCGCAGGTTATATCTGCTGGATAAGCATACATAGTTTGCTTAACTGGCTTAAGCGAGTGATACTGTTTATTTCCCGGAGACAGTTCCGGGTCGCTGAGGAGTCCCGTATAGGTTAACGGTAGTTCCATTGAGTTCTTTGTGAATAATCAATGTTAATTACTTTCAAGAGACAGGCTTAGGGGCACGTCAAACATACGTGTGTCCGCTTGGATTAAAAATAAACCAGATCCTTCAGTATGAGGGATTAGCTACAAATGTACTGCGCGTTTAATGCCTGAGGCAGTTTTGAACAATTACAGGTAAATGTTGGGCGGTGTCCATTATGGTCATCGTGTCATTATTGCCTTTCAGACAAAGGATTTTGTTTTTATAATTAAGATATCGTCCCTTTTCCATGGGTTTTTAAAACATGTTTTCATCACAATGGAAAGAAAATGTACTTATCTTACACGTAGGCGTTCAATATACACCATAGTATCCATATTTTTATTTAAATCCAGTTTTTTTTAACAGAGCTTTATTTTCACACTTGCGCTCGATTTCCATTGATCTTTTAGACGAGTGTCTAAGTTAGTGTGTTAGAACAGAACGGCGAGAAGGAAAGAAGTATTAATAGAAACAAACTGACCACTCACTCACTCAATTGGATAAACAAGTTCCTCACACCCCATCTATAAATATATATTGATTTGTGTTCACTCACAGTATAATCAATAATCCATAACATGCTGGCTATTTGAACTGTACTGAATACTACTGTGGTAAAAGGGAAATAACTCCTACTATAATATAATACTAACAAGTAGGGGTTATGAAGCCTGGCTGACATACTCCCTCTGCGAGGAAAAATGACTCTGTCTAAAATAGATCTAAAATTAAAAAAATTAACTGAAATGAAGATTAAAACGTTTCATAATAAATTAATAGGTATCAAAACATCAATAAACCGGTTGAGACCGCTGTAATGTTCAGGAAGATTGAAATCCTGGAAATGTAAAGACTTTTTGTAATGATTAAATCAAATCGTTCTCTATGGCCCGGATGACAACGTAACATCATGTTGGTGTAGCATAAAACTGCAATCTGACAATTATAATGTATGGATCCACATTATATCTGAAAAATAAAGTAATTGAAATAAATGTTGGTATTACATATCGGGATTATAAAAGAAATATCTAGTATATTCACAATCTTTAAGATACCATCATACAATAAAATCGTTACGTATAGAAAATTGCAAAATATAGGGATTTCACATAAACTCCTATTATGCGGTGCAGTATAAATATGAATATGGCATTCTACTATTCGGTTCATATTTGGACTGCCACCACAATTGTTCCAGTCACAAATTAACGTTATTTCACACACATTAAAAACAAGCAATGAAATAAATTCCACGGAGGATTCAGACATCCATGAATACATGCTAAAATCATGTTATTAAAAACCTCTGCAAGAGATTAAATAAAACCATCTGTCTGGATGCATCTTCTCATAGTCATGTGTACTTTCATTGAATAAAATGACATCAATAGTTTACTATTTTGTCTATGAAAGCGTAACAAGGCGTATTCAAATGACTTTCGTTTACGAAGTCTACGACATGATTTAACCTAATCACTTTAACTTCAGGAATACTCTGTCCATTCGGTTGCCTTTACCTGCACATGGATTGGGTGAGCCCACTCGCCAAACCTATCAGGTGGTTTCCGAGTACGGGTTGGTCTAGCTCGACTAATCTCAATATCTCGAGCCGGACTGTCGGGTACAGGTGTAGTCTGTGGTTCTGCTACAAGAGTATGAACCGGTGGTGTAGGGCTATCTATCACCGTGAACTCATCACGAGACCTGTTCACCACAGAGTGAATGGTTTCATTCCTAGTCACATCCTGTAGTCGGTCTGTGACTGGCCTAACTCTTCTCTGTGGGATGATAGACCTGCCACTAGAGGCGTCTGAATCTGAATCGGACATTGAGGTCATTGATTCTGTGGGCTCCACAGGCTTTTACCTAGGCTTCGACGAAACTTTGAGATTTCGCCTTTCTTCAAACGGGACTGAAACAGGCAGCAGAGCATTAAACTGTAACAACATGTTACAGTGCAATTTACGCACAGGGCCCTGGCCGTCCTCCCGCTGAACACTGTACACTGTCAGATCGGAGTGTGGAATGTTTAATACCCTGTATGGACATTCCTCCCAACGGTCAGCCAATTTGTGTTTGCCTGTTACCAGGACACGATCCCCGACATCCAGCTTCGAAGCAGAGACCTTACGGACATAGAACTCCTTGTTCCTCGCTGCGTTCTTGCCAGCTTCTTAAGCAGCTGCTTTGTAAGCATACTGAAGACGCTGACAAAGCTTTTGGTCATATGACTGCCTGTATGTATTGCCATGAGTGGGTCCTGTACCCAGATACACATCAATAGTTAGTCTGGGATGCCACTCAAACATCAAGTAAAGTGGGGAGAAACCCTTTGCTTCGCTCCTGGTGGAATTATAAGCCTAAACCAAGGGGCCAACATAGGTTTTCCAGTCGACTTTCTGATCTACATCTAAGGTTCCAAGCATTTTAAGCAGAGTCTGGTTAAAGCGCTCACAAGAACCATTACTCATGGGATGGTACGGAGTCCTGCGAGACTATTAAAACCTGATAAAGTTCTCGTGTAGTGCCTTGACGGTGGTCTGTGCCGTTTGATTACGGCAGGGTATTGCTTGGGCATACCTAGTTAAATGATCTGTGATCACTTGGATATGCTCATACCCTCCTTTGGACATTTTTAAGGATATAAAGTCCATGCAGAGCAATTCCATGGGTCTAGAGGCTTGCATAGGGACCAGCTCAGCCAACTTCACAGGGCTCTTCCGTCTGATGCAATGCCCGCAGTGTTCTACTTTGACATTCATATCTTTCTCCAGGCCAGTAGAACCATTTCCTTGCAAGCCAAAGGATAGTTTCATGGAAACACTCTGGGAGGAATAGCTGTTTTACAGCTTGACCGTTTTGGGAAGTGGTTCTGTACAGAATATTGTTGTCTACTACCAGATGATTCCATTCTCGTAATAATTTCTGTACGAATGGAGACTTGCGTCGCAGTCCCTTCTCCCTCGGGCGGAAACCGTTTCTCAATAGGTCAATTACTTTAGCTATGACCCTGCCTTTACACTGTTTTTATTCCCAGTTATATTCAGGACTGCTCTTCTGGATTACTACCTCCTCGGCCGAAGGAGGCAGGTTCCCAGTAGCAACAGTCTCTGTCAATGGAATGTCGGCAGCTACTGCCTGACAAATGGGATTTATAACGTCGGTAAATACCTGGGGTCTACGAGATAACCCATCGGCATCCCCAATTAACTTTCCTTGTCTATAGCTCAAGGTAAAGGTATAGTTAGCCAAAGCTGCTACTCAGCGGTGATCCGTGGCATCCAACTTAGTAGATGTAAGAACATATGTAAGTGGGTTATTATCTGTAACGACACTAAAAGTACTACTACATAAGAAGTCATGACATTTGTCAGTTACAGCCCACTTTAGAGCCAGAAATTCCAGTTTATGTGCTGGATAATTCTTTTCGCTAGGTCAAAATCCCCGGCTCGCATATGCGATAACCCGATCAACTCCATCCTGCTTCTGGTACAGAACAGCCTCAAGGCCGATACCACTACTGTCCGTATGAAGCGTGAATGGACTCGTGTAATCTGCATAGGCAAGAACAGGAGCAGATGTCAGCTTGCGATTATAGTATCGATTATAGTATCGAAAGTGATATTTTGGGCACTGCCCCATGTCTATACTGCAGGACGTTTATTCTTCTTCCTTGACACTTTTCTGCCATTAGTACAGTGACCCTTGTGCAGGGCATTCAAAGGCTCTACTATACTGGAGTAGTTGGCAATGAACCTACGATAGTGCACAGCGAAACCAAGAAATTGGCGCAATTCCTTGATACTTTTGGGCACCGGCCACGTCCTAATTGCAGAAACCTTATCGGGGTCAGTATGAATACCCTGTTAGGATATGACATGTCCTAGATAAGTCACGGACTGCATAAAGCGCTCACACTTGGAAGGTTAAGCTTTAAACCATGCTGAGCAAGATTTGCAAAGACAGCTTCAAGACGTTGTATATGTTCTTCAAACGTCTTGGAGAAGATAAATATGTCGTCTAAAAAGACGATGCATTCCTTAAGGTGTAACTCACCCATACATCTCTCTGGAAGGTGGCTGGGGCGTTTGTCATTCCGAACCCCATTCGGTTCCATTCCCAGAAACCCAGATTGCCAACGCTAAATGCTGTCTTAGGCTTATTCTCTTCTTCAACCTCTACGTTTCAATGCCCAGAACGGTGATCGAGCTTGCTGTACATTGCAGAGCCAACCAGAGAATCAACCATATCGTCAAATCGAGGTAGCATATATGCATCCTTTCTGGTTTTCGAGTTCAAAAGACGGTAGTCGATACAAAATCGAAGGCTCTGGTCCTTTTTACGAACTAAAACCACATTGATTGACCACAGGCTTTCGGACTCTCTTATGACTCCTGCGTCCAGCATCTCTTTTATGTGTTGACGTACCTCCTCGTACATACCAGGAGGTATTTTCCGATATGGTTGCTTAAAAGGCTTTGGATTTTCAAATACAATTTCATGCTTGAGTACCTTGGTGCAACCTATATCGGTTGGTCCTGTGGAAAACACATGTATCCAGTTGCCCAAAACTTGATGAACCCTGAGTAATTGGTCAGGCGTGAGATCTTCTGTATTAATGGTCACACCTAAATCTGCCCTAGTGGTAGATTCCTCACTCTTGGGGTTGGGCAAATCAGAGGTCAAATTGTCAACAACTGTGACTTCCGTGAGTTTACACACATTTGCCTTGGGGGTAATTGTAATTGACTTAGCAGTTAAATTGCAAACAGCTATCTTAGAATATGAACCTGACTGTTTAAGTTTTACAACCCGAGGTCAAACAGTGTAGCTCGTATCTACCTCATCTGAATTCTCTGTAACTACCTGAGGAACATTATGGCTAATATTAAGAGCCACACAATTCAAGGTAGTTGTCTCATTTATTTTCAGAGTAAATTTACTTTTACCTGAAAGTTTAGCATGATATGGAACCAAAGATAAACTGTTTATGGCCATTTGCCATTCATCAGGGATTTCTGTAGCTGCAGAAGTATCTCTGAATAGTCGAATAATGTTGGTACCAATGATAACGGGACAAGCGCTAGTGAATTTGTCATCAGGTACTACTAAAATGTGTACATGAAACTCTGATGATATAAACGGGACTGTGACCGAGCATTCCATGTAACCTATACAGTTTAACTTAGAGCCGTCAGCAGTGGAAAGGGATAGCCCATTATCATATAATGGTAAAATGTCTGTTTTAACTTATAACGAGTTAAATGCGGCCTTTGACATAATGCTTACCATAGCACTGGTATCTATCAATGCGTCAACATATTGACTATTGATATACACCTGGCTATTATTCCATTTGCCAACAAGTCTATCCATCAAAAGGCCATTTGATTTTTCCCCCACATCTGTTTGGCCCAGAGGTGGTTAACCTTTTGGAGAAGGTCCTGGGAAGCGGTTAGCACCATTCCCGCCACCCCGGTGCAACCATCCCATACCTCGAGAACCCTGACCACGACCAAAAAAGGGTCGACTACCCTGAGTAGGAGGGTTGTTCTGAGGCGGAGGCCCATGTTCATTACGGTATAACCGTTGCAGGATCTGATCAAACTTGGAGTTCAACTTTGACTCAAGTCTAGTTTCCGCTTGTGCAATCTCTCTCCTGCACGTCTGCTCAAAAGAGAGAAAGCTGTCATCAAGAGACTGTTCTGAATAACAGCACTACAGGTTGCCTGTGGACGACGTCCTGTAGCCTGTGCATTATTTGTCTGTGTGGACAGAGTGATCTCTTTGTCCACCATTCTTATCTCTCTTAACAAAGAATGATAGTCAAGTAAAGTGTCATATTTATGACGAATTTGGGCTTTCAACCTTTCCGAATGCAGGGAAGTCCAAAACGTATGCCGTAAAAGGTCATTTTTGGCTTGTATTGTAAGATGGCCATTATCAATGGCACTCTAGAGTATTGTCTCCAACCTCACCCAAAAGAGGTTACAGACTCTTCCGGCTTATGCACCGTATTAAAGAACTCTTGTATATGTAACAATAACAAAACTAAGTAAACCAGTAACACTAACATATGACTGTTAAGTGAATACATTTACTGTAAGAAAATAAAACTTGGTTATCTCCTCCTTGTATATAACAAACTTCAAGCAGCACAAATACACACTATGACAATAATATTATATAATAATTTAATATAACTCAGTAATTAAAAAGGATACCCAGGCTTCGTCACGTTTTCTCTGAAAAGTATGCTATTTCTGTAACGAACCAACTTTAGTTAGGCAACCTATACAACACAACACTCAATCAAACATCTAAATATCACTGCATCCTGAAAATAAACTGATATTAATTCTGCTCTGAAAACGTAAACAAATAACACACTACAGGTCAATAAAAGCTGCAATTATGTTAAGCTGTAGCCGCAAACCCCCTGCAAAACAAATCTGAAATCTAAACATATACTACTCTCTCATAACTGTAACACTCTTGCCTGTGATATATGCAGATCTTAGGTTAGTATAATGCTATCTAGTTAGAAAGAGTGAAAGAAGCTTATGATCAACTATCCAAACTGAATACGTTTACGAATCAGCCGGAGCTAACTACAACCTATGACTAAGCACTAAGCAACTTATTTTAAACTGAACTTATGTCACACTAAAAGTAAACATTATTGTCACTAAACTGAAAGTAAACACTTTCTATCTTATAAAAACTATTAACAAAGCCATTTCATTATCTCTGTCCGTGTCTTCTAAAAGAAATACATTGGCTACAACACTAAACAATTCAAATGTTCTCAAAAATATATTATCAAGCGTTTTAATCATCGATAATAGCATTCAAAACCTTAAATTCAACTCATTTCCGGGTTCGCTTTACTTTAAGATGAAGGTCACTCTTCAATTTCCCATCAATCTCAAAACGAGGCTACAACAACAAAAATGTAATCCTATTAAAACAAACTGTCAAAAACTCATTTTACCATTCAATGGAAAGTGAAAACCGTCTTAGTAATGCTTAATCTACGAATTGAAACCTAAAAATATATAGTCTCTTTGAAATTTATCGAAATAACAATCTCAAAAAGTGAAACACGTAACCGGCAATGTATCCCGTAAATTTGCGAACGACCGACCGACCAAACGGCGGTAAACTTCAAAAAAAAAAAAAATATACAATGTACTTACAATCTATCATCCTAAAACATCCTATTTATACACATAAAACAATACACACACTAAACAATCACTGTCCAGGTCCAGTTCACCCCCTCACGAAGTCCGTTCCTTTCCCGTATCCTTCCGCCGAAACTGTCACGCACGATTCCGCGAACAGCTGATCTTGTAAAGAAGAGTTTACTATATGGCTCCCTTATGAGTCCATTAAGTCTGTGCACATTTTAAACACGAAAAAAAAAATACACGCATCCTGCGCATAAATTCACTTCTGTGGCCACTTCACTGTAACTTTGCCTCAACACGCTGGAGCTCCTCGCCGGGTTTTACCGTTGAAACGTCCTCCATCTCAAGTGTTTGGGTGCCACGCCTAGCTGTTTCCCAAACTGCCGGGATCGCCATTGTTGAAAGGTGTTCCTTGCATGGCCGTAATTGAAAACCACGAGGAAGATACAAGTTCTGTTTTTATTATGGTTGAGAAAAACAGCCTGGAATAAATAATTAAATTTTTATTAAGTAACAAGTAATGATAACATGTTGTACTAAGTAATTTCAAATGATGAAACGAAAGGTTCGCGTCATCAAATTCACATTTTACATACAATATAAATATTAAACAAATATCTTACGAGGCAATGGCACTTTAAAAACTATGTTGATACATAATTATCAACTGTCTTAGTCTGCCAATAAATACAAACTAAATATTGCTAACGATTAACTATCGTAGAGTAGAGATGCTACTCCCTTGACATATTCTAGAAGAGTGTCTAAGTTAATGTGTTAGAACAGAACGGCGGGAAGGAAAGAGGTATTAATAGAAACAAAGTGACCACTCACTCACTCAACTGGACAAACAAGTTCCTCACATCCCATTTATAAATATATATTGATTTGTGTTCACACAGAGTATAATCAATAATCCATAACACGCTGGCAATTTACACTGTACTGAATACTATTGTGGTAAAAGGGAAATAACTCCTACTATAATATAATACTAACACGTAGGGGTAATGAAGCTTGGCCGACAGTACCATTGACACATTAGGCCATCCATAAGCAATTATTATGTTGCTGTTTCCCTCTATACCCACGAAAAAGGCCTTACTGCATATAGCAATGCTTTAATTGTGTTTACCGGCTTGATACTATTATTTGTAATTCCTTGAGTTTTTTACTGCCTTCTATTTAAGTTTTTGATTTAAAATTTATGTTTTTGATCACCTACCTACCTACCTGTCTGTCTGTCTGCCTGCCTACCTACCTACCTAACTACCTACCTACCAATTTGTTAGTGCCTTCTACTTTATATGTTTTTGATCACCTACCTACCCGCCCACCCACCCAAACGATCTACAGTTTTATAGCGATTGACGGTTAGTCCGATTTCATTCGTGCCAAACCCGAACAACCTTGGCAATTGTATGTTATTTTACGGTAAAATACGGCTGTTCCATTAATTCCCCGCGTATGTTTCATCCGTTGGAAGCGCCACGTTACATGACGTCACTTTTTAAACTGTAAAACGTAAAGTAAATAAACATTTTTTGTAAATATGCGTCACGAAGACAAATTCAACAGTAATTTTAATGACATTTAAATTACAATAAACTTGCCATGCTCCCAAAGCTTGCACACACCCCGATATAAAACCATCATATGCATCAATACACATAACATTAATAAGCATCTAGAACAAGCTGAGAACGTTTGACGTCATACAGCGCAAGCTATATGACGTAAACAATGACTTAATTGTTTGTCACGTGACTTCTAGAGTATTTAAACATACTGTTATTTAAACATATTGTACCGCGCAGAACTTAACATACGGGGGCGCCCAATGGAATAGCCTGTAAACATAACCTGATTACCTTGACCTCCGAGATAATATTGTGCCACCACAATAGCGTAAACAATGGGGTTATTGTCGTGTTAGAATCAAATAAATACGTACCTGTATTTTATCGGTGAATAAAATACACTTAGTCGTTCAGATGCGAGTAATTAAATCACTCGTGCAAACGCCTCGTGATTTAATTACTGCGCATCCGAACTCCTAACTGTATTTTATTCCCCGATAAA
This sequence comes from Cyrtodaria siliqua, assembly GCA_037043455.1. NCBI lineage: Eukaryota > Metazoa > Mollusca > Bivalvia > Adapedonta > Hiatellidae > Cyrtodaria > Cyrtodaria siliqua. The sequence continues at coordinate 93,606 of JAWPHD010000036.1, forward strand.
ATACAGGTACGTATTTATTATTTCGTTAGCGCGAGTGATTTAATTACTCGCATCCAAACTCCTAACTATGTTTTATTCACCGATAAAATACAGGTACGTATTTATTATGTCTTAAACAAAAAACAAAAAATACAAGTACGTATTTATTATTTCTTAAACAAAAAGGAAACCACAAAAGAGGCACATAATTCGTCTGAATTATGAATCTTGACGAGGCATTAGATACATCTGTAGAAAGATTTTGGTTGAATGGTGTTTTACGTCATTTACAGCATATTTTAGGCTATATATGTATATGACAGTAGATGTGATCTTTTTTTTTTTAAATCGTGGTGGATGCAGACGACCCAATTCTTTCCTGGCTAGAATCAGTACTGTATAGATCCATAAGAATCTGCACTTACAAGTCGAATAACGATAAACAATATGAACCATATTGTTTTATTAACCATTCCAAAAATAAATATTAAATAAAAGATAAAAAAAAAATCCACTTCAGGTAAAAAATATGGGATATTACTCCCATGAAAAGTCAATTTATTTGGGGTCAAACTTTTAAGAGAAAATTGATAATTGATGTAAATTTTCTTTTTGAATATATTAAAAAAAAATCCCAGTAAAATTATCAAAAAAACTATGAAATGTCCAAAAAGCTGCCTTTCTTGTCAACATTTAGCTTGAAATAGTATTCCTATAACAAACCACTATATATATGTAGTCGAAATATGTAGAGACACTTAGTAATTGATGTAAAATGTGTATTTAAGATACGTATTCCAAAAAGTCCGGCCAATCAAATTATCAAAATACAATGAAATGTCCAAAATAGTGCCTTCCTGTCATTTTTATTTGAAAAGTCAATTCATATGAAGTCAAAATGCGTAGAGAAAATTGATAGCTGATATACAATGTTTCTTATAAAAAATATTCCAAACAGTCTCAGTAAAATTATCAAAAAACAATGAATTTCCCCCAAAATTGCTTTTTATGTCAAAATTCAGCTTGAAATATTATTCTTATGATACGTCAATGTATATGAACTCAAAATACATGAAGAACATTGATAACTGGTGTAAATTGTTTATTTTAAAAAAATATTCCAAAAATTCCCAGCTAAAATATCAAAAGATTATAAAATGTCCCAAACATTTCATTTCCTGTTAAAATTCAGCTTGAAATATTATTCTTGTTACAAGTCGATGTATAAGAAGTCAAAATATGTATAGAAAATTGATAACTGGTGTAAAATGTTTATTTTAAAAAAATATTCCAAAATTCCCAGTAAAATTATCAAAAAACAATGAGATGTCCCAAAAATTGCCTTTTTTGTCAAAATTCAGCCTGGTACGTATCCACCATAATCGAACTCTGCATACCCAAATTAATATAAAAACACTAAGATACCACTTTTAGAAAAAAATGCTAACCTTTTAATGAGAGCTCTTCTGTAGAAATAGGTATATTCTATAATAACATAATTTGGTTACGCGTAACATCATAAGCGTTATGACCCTGATGGCTAGACATAGACGTCCGCTAACGTAAGTGACGTCACTTAAATAAGCGTTAAAATGGATCACGGCGAGAGGACGTTAGCGTCAGTGGTTAACAGATTATTGGTTATTGACATATATGGATTAAATGTTGAGGGGAGGCATCGTGAAGTAACACAGAAACTATTTGTCAACAACACTAAAACAGCACAAATCTAAAATCTAAATCCACTGTTTAGACCAAAGTAACTCAAGAAATTGGCGTCAAAAAGTTGGACCATATAATGGCAAGTGTTTTCCTACTGAGTATACGGATGTCCAACACAACTGAGTATGAGTCAGACTCGATAAAATCAGTCCAGGGCAGGATAAGCCAGTACTTAATCGAGAATACGTAGACCGGTGAGCATCATATTTCTTTAGATAAGGATTTTCATAATTCAAGGACTGACAGCCAAAAGAACAGCTCTGAAACAGCAAGGAATGCAACAGCAAGGAATGCGAGAAAAAAACTATACAAAAAATAAAATTAATGTTAAACCTGACTTCCTTTGTTCGTCCATTTATTTTTGTTATTTGTATTAATGAACATAGTTTAATATCCATTGAGATAAAAAAGATATAAAATCCCACTGAAAATGCGTATATATATATATGATAAAAAGATTAAAACACAGGTGATTCGTTATTGGCCATCATTTCGGCCCTCGACCATTATCAGTCTTCAGCTTAAAGCCTTCGGACCGATATTGGGATCTCGGGCCAATATGACAAACAATAACGCACCACCCATGTATTAATCTCTAACTATACGTGTGTATATGGAAGGAGAACACTCCGTATTCACGCGTTAACTCTTAATTCTTGCGCATATGAGGATCTTAATCTCCGTATATATGAATATACGTGAATAATTATACAAGTTCTTATTCGCGCAGATACGTGCGTATAGGGAAATATAAAAATCAGTATTCGTGTGTTTACGGAAATATATACCTCAGTATTCGTGCGTATACGGGAATTCATAATTCCATGTTTGCGAAAATACAGACATCTTACAGACGTCCGTATTCTGCTTAAACGGGAAATTACTGTTCCGTATGATCATCAGATTTACTCACTTCTTTATACAGAACATCTTCTGCTCCTAGCAATAATATAAGGCAATTTATGTTGAACGTATTTATTATTTATGCTAATTATTTGAGCATCCATGATGTTTTTGCCACGTTATGCCAAACTGCATTTCTCCAGTTCCACCTACTGTACCGAGGATCACATACGGCAGCCTCAATGGTCCAACTATCACCACTAATCCAGTAAATGTAGTGAGAGGTGATTACGTCAGTATAGGTTGTGTATCAAGTGGTGACCCAGAACCAACCTACACATGGAGTGGTCAGTTTGGGACCAGCCAGATACTGACAGTCAACAATATTCAGACTGACACTACTCGGACATGTACTGCCACAAATACAATGGTCTCCACGGTTGGGAGTGGTGATGGAGCACAGTCTGCTACTGGCACTGTGTCATTCAATGTCATGTGTGAGTTATAGGGTCGGCACATTTTTTATTCAACTATATATACATAGATATAGTAGCTCAGATGAACATACACCATTTGAACATATGTAGTAAGCCATACGTACCTTTGTTTGTTGCTTATAAACCAAATACAAAATGTAGCATGTAAATATATTGCAGCAGGTACATGTGTTATATTGTAGGAATATAAATACCAACTATGTGTTCGAAGTTGGTATTTCTTTCCATGGAACGTCCCACTGCTACATGAATCACGCAATATGAAAACATGCCATTTTTTCCAATTAATAGTGTCATTTGTATGATGGATATTTATAGAGAAAATTTGTCCGTAGGACAAACCCATTTGAGATAATCTAAACAACTAAAAGGTAGTTCCTTATCGCATATGTATTACTGCATGCTTGCATATCGTTTATTTCATTTTAAGAAATAATCTTACAGTAATACTTGATCAAATATTTTACAAAATTGAACATTTGTTAAACAATAATTATTTTTACATATAACAAATTAAACAATTATATTACAATAAACTACACAGCTATGACATGTATAATTTTACTTTGCAATGTCACTTATTATCATACTCTATGTCCTGAGAATTATTATGGACATATTATGTAAAATATAATAAAATAGTACTCTATGGGAACAGTTTTCCGGGTTGGAAGTAACAAACTTCATTAATGCATCGATTTATTCTGATGTTGTCCTTTTAAATCAACACACATGTACAATTAACAAACTATGACCTATTTTATACAGACGGCCCCTCAGTACCGTGTATGGTGTACAGCGGTTCTGTCAGTGTGCCATCAACCGTCAAAGTCATATCAGGAAGAACATTCACAACTATTACATGTAGTGGATCTGTCAGCAACCCATCACCATCGTCCTACAGTTGGACCGGAAGTGTCACTTCTTCCAGTGACACACTTAGCTTAGTCAGTGTCAGTAAACAACAGGCGGGAGTAATCACGTGTAATGTACAGAACACCATGTCCAGATCGTATGGCAATACAACAACAGGGAGAAACAGCAACTTATTTACTTTGGATGTATTATGTATGTATGTTATATGCCTGCTATATATTTTAAATTACCCGAATAGCTGATATAGTCTGACAGCCATGCCACACTAGGAATTATAGTTAATTTTATATCGATATTGTTTAAGGTTGAACTATGTTGTACTTGTATAAAGGTAGATACAAAAGTAGATACACAAGCAGAACTTTAAATACAGTATTCACAGAACGCAGTCCCCTCAACCCCCACCCCAATCCCCACCCCGCCCCGCCCCATCCCACGCATTTGAAATAATCAATAATCGTACTGAACTAACAAAAAATGGCTGAATAGCTATTATAGTCTGACAGTCATGCCACACTAGACAGCATTGTTAATTTCATGTCGATATTGTTTAAGGCTGAACTATGTTGTACTTGTGCAAAGTAAATACGAAAGCAGAACTGTAAATGTAGTATTCACAGAACTCCGCAGACATACACTTTTTTGAAAACAGTGTTACCGTCTTGGAATGGTCAGTGGTAAAATGGCCGCTGGAGGGTTTGATCCGGGTTCTAAGGTGGTTTGTATAAGGCTATGTCCGGTTTACATAATGTGTTAACATCACTGAAAAGCAGTTGAACCTTCTGTTTGAATGTGTCGAAACAATTTGAAATTCGAATGATGGATGTCAGCAGAACTGTTTGTCTTTCCATACGTTACCTTTCAATCGCTATTCCTTCGAAACTGCACATGCACCAATACCTCGAATGCAGACCAAATATAAACGATCATAATGCGTAATTTGTTCCATTAAGTGACATAATGATATCATGAAATTACAATCAGCCCTGTCTGTTGTAAGCACATAACTATTGTTTAATTCATTGCTCGAGACATTCATATACATAAATATCGAACGTGTCTAAAGTAGACGTATTATTTATGATTCATCCGGAACCGACGACATCATACGAAAATAACATAACTATATATGTCGACTTAATCATGCCTATTTTAAAACTGTGTAGCTTTGAAATTAAGATACGGAGTAGTTTAAAAAATATGACTGTGCTTCATCTGGATGCTATTGCTTATAAGTGAATGTCTAAGTTTACGCACAAAAATACGTTATAAAATACGATTTCTATCAAACATAGCAAATCATATAATTGTTACAGAAAATAAAGCGTCTTCTGAGCATTTATGCTTTCTCTTTTAAATGATCGGAACACAATTCGTCCTTTCGACCATCCGACCTGCGTGAAAACATAATACGACTCGCAAGTGTTTTTAAACTGGTGTATACACAACTGAAAATAGCAATTAGCTGCCGTTTTTAATTTGAGTCCTGAATATAACATTATTGATGGTTTGAGATATGACTAAAATATAATACAGGCTGAAAAAAAATTCTCTTTAAATTATGTCCCCTGATCCGACAGAAAGTTTTTGTCATTCGTCGCTCTTTGATCTAAACATTAACTGGAAACAGCAATAGAGTGACAGCTCGTCGTTTCGAGATACTTATAGTGTGTTGCAGAGATCATAAATTGGATTATTTATAATTGTGTTTAACGTCGCTCATATAGCTGATAGAGACCGAGAGGAACAGTGTGTAATACGTAGTTTGTGGGACCGTCACTGGGACATATATTTTTGTTATCACTCTATTGCTTCAGACGATATGGATGACTGTCCCGCATAGTCCTCCAAAGCAATATTACAATATTATAAATTTAAGATAAAGGGAGTCGGAAGTTTACAACTGAAAAAAAACACTTTTTCACTTCAATATCCTTAACTTCTGCCCGCCCTTACTTAAAATCAGCCACTTAAATGCAAGGTAATGATAGAGCTACGAAGAGGTTTATGTTAAATATAATTGTTATTATATGTTTTGCTATGCTTGATAAAAGTCGTATATATCTATAACTCGGTTGACATTATTTTCCTCAGGTTGACAATATGCACTATTACCCTCGCTGGGATGCAATATTTATATAATGTCACTAACGCGTTTTTTTACGTCTATTGTTATCTATGTTGGCTCTTCTGCTTTGACGTTACGCAAACGTACCGGATCATATGATGTCGCGTCCTCTGTACTGACACTATTCAAAACAGACTTCCAAAACCGCTTTAGGTAACGCAATTAATAACTGTCTCTCTTTTTAAAAAAATGTGCTCTTGTTACAGATGCCCCAGTAGTACAACAGCTATCATCCCAAAATATTATGGAGCTCTCAAGTCTTTTCAAGCTATGTCAGGTCTCATCCGGAAATCCTTCACTTACAACATACAGATGGACACGCAGCAAGGGCGGACTGGCAAAAACAACTGCCACACTTACTATCCATAGTGTGACTAGAAGTGATGCGGATACATACACTTGTAGAGCACAGAACACTATGTCGCCCACAGTCGGTGTATCGGAGAATGGAGCGGATGAACAATCATTTACTCTTGATGTACTGTGTGAGTATTGGATGATACAATAAAAACACATGATGTATTATCCTAGACAAGTATCTATCTGTGAGACGTACGTCATGTAATCACGTCTTGTCTGTTGTAGTACATGTAAGCTACACAACTTCTTGTCTGTTGTAGTACATGTAAGCGACATTATGTATTGTCTGTTGTAGTGCATGTAAGCTACATCACGTCTTGTCTGTTGTAGTACATGTAAGCTACATCACGGCTTGTCTGTTGTAGTAAATGTAAGCTACATCACGGTTTGTCTGTTGTAGTACATGTAAGCTACATCACGTCTTGTCTGTTGTAGTACATGTAAGCTACATCACGTCTTATATGTTGTAGTAGATGTAAGCTATATCATGCCTTGTGATATTTTCACTCGATATATGTCATCAAAGAAGTGGTATCTTAAATCATTTAACATATTTTAATATATATATTGTGTTTATGAAAGAATTGCACTTTCATTTAATATTTACAATATAACTGGTATTTCATAACTGATTCATAGACATTAATAACACACATCCAAAGGTACCTTAAATGTTTGTCTTTTTGTTTTGGTTATTCTAACCCTTACACAATATTGTCAACAGAAAACAAATGTAAATGTAAAATGAAAAGAAATCATTTAACGTACGCGGAAAACTTTGAACATTTAATCGGTGATAACTTCGCATGAATCAATTTAATCTAACGTTTTCTTTGAAATATTTAACGTTCATAGTATAACACGTTCACAATAGTCTCATTTATATAAGAAAACATCAATTAAATAAAAATCTGATTGTATTTTGAGTTTGTCCTGCGCTTGCGTCATCCAATTTCATAACGCAAATGGTGATTACACATGTTAACTACACACGTGTAGTATACCGCTATAACCTTACATCCACGACTAAGATTAAATTACGGCTTGTAAAGAGCAATATTTTAAACCGTTTTCTGGCACTACTAGTAGAAATGTAAGACTGATAGCATCTTGTGATTGACAAATACAGTTTAGTTCGCATGCTACATATATGTGTTTAATACAGTTTAAAAGTATCACCAATCCTGGATCCGATATTTAAAATTAAAATATTGATAAAGAATTAAAGTAGAATCATGGATTCATAAAACACAAACAAGAGACAAAGGTTACAGTCTTGGTTTAAAAGAGTCTGTTCATTAGATGTAATAATGCGCTAGCACCAGCTTAAGCGGTTTTCTATTTTAAAGCTACAACAATTGGGCTTGATGATACCAAAGCACCAGTAAGTAATTACACCAATGATTAAGTTCACTAGTACTATTTTCAATTAAATATTTGTCCAAATAAATACGTTATGTTTAATTAATATGTAAAAGGAAAATTGATAGATATATAACTAATCGTATATTAACATGTGTCATTTGATATTTATCTCTAAAATAGTAGTAATTCAGTTAACAAGAATATGACACAATGTAATTATGATTATATAACGGGTTGTGCACATGAACTTAAATCGACTTTCCAGGAATCACAATATTTCTGGAATATGTTTTATATAATTATTTATATCTTTGTCCGATAACACATGCAAATTTAATATTTCAAATTGTGACAATAGATCCAGCGGCCATCACACGTTTTAGAGAGATACACCACACAGAAACTAATGTGACAGTTAGCGAGAATGCCCCGGCCAGTTTTCAGTGTCTGGTGGAAAGTAATCCTGGATTCATCATCAATATCAATAAAGGTGCAGACGTGAAGGCGACCAAACTAAATACAAACCAAGCCGAGTATTCTGTAGCACAGGTCAGGTGCTCAGATTCGGGGTTATACACGTGCATCGGGTTCAATGATCACAATGGAAATGAACGTCCATCACAACAAGTGCAGCTGTATGTCTTATGTAAGTTTGTTATGAAATAAATGAAAGCTCCTTTAGACACATTAACTGCTTGACGATTTAGTATAGTACTAAGTTTGTTGATTTCAGCATGTGATATAGTCTGTATATACAGAGGAAAATAAATGTAGCACATTGCATACATGTAATTTCCATAGACGAGGTACAAAGCTGTGTATGTTCGGGTTCAATGATAAAGTTAAATAGATACATGTAGGACCAATAATAATGCTACAACTCATTTGTGAAATCAATAAGGTGATAACAATACAGCAAATAACATGGGAACATACCTGTATAGGTTATCGAACATCGTTCTCATTTCAGTGACAATGGAGGTAATTTTAAAATTACGAAATTTGGAATCATTATGATTTTGTTTAAGAATAACAATCGTTTGTGGGATTTTTAAACAATGACAGAATGGACAATTCTCGATAATGCCAAATATTAAATTTGTTCTAAGCAATGCGTTTGTATAATGAAAGTTGTTTTTCTAATACGTTGCTTAGAAAATAATAAATTTGCATACTGTTTTAAAACTAACATCCTTACATAGCATTTCTAATATCTTCAAACAACTATAGCAATGTTCATATGTTTAATCTATGTTCCTAAGAAGTCGTGCTAAACATTCTTTGTTCAGTATATACTGGAAGTTTGTTTTCCCCTAAAACGAGGTGATATGTTATCTGTATTTTGCTCATTCTAACCGATGCATTAACTACGAATACCACCTAGCACGAGTTGTCCGTCGGCCGTCGTTAACGTTTCCTACAAACAACATCTCATCTGAAACTGCTGAGTAGCATTTGACGAAACTTCATAGAAAATATCTTTGCATAATCCTCTCTCAGATTTATGTAAATCGTCCTGATCTGTCAACAAATAGGGCCGTCTTTACTAACCATTGAAATGTCTTTAAATTACTTCTTTTCAAGCACAGCTGGGTAGAATTTGACGAAATTCACAGAAAGCATCCATGCTTGGGCCACCCTCAAATTGATGCAAATCGTCCTAATCCGTCAACAAATATGGCCACCGTTACTAAAACAGAACACTCTTTAAACGACTTCTTCTCATGAACTGTTGAGTATAATTTTACGAAATTTCACAGGAAGCATCATTGCGTGCTCCTCTCATAGATGTTTTACAATTTAACCCGTTCCGCCGAAAATTATGACCGCCGTTACTGAAAATATTAAAATCTTTAAAAGACTTCTTAAACGACCAACGACGCAGTTATTTTTAAACTTGATCAAAAGAATCGTCGCATAACCATTTCTCGGATTGATGTAAATTGTCCATATCCCTCAATAAATATTACCGCAGTAACTAAAGTAGCAAAGCTTTAAACGACTTCTTTTCATTAACCAATGACCCACTATTGTTTGTCAAGACCCATCACTAAATACGGCCGCAGTTACTAAAGTAGCAAAGCTTTAAACGACTTCTTCTCATTAACTAATGACCCACTATTTGTTTGTCATACCAATCACTAAATATGGCCGCAGTTACTAAAGTAGCAAAGCTTTAAACGACTTCTTCTCATTAACTAATGACCCACTATTTGTTTGTCAAGACCAATCAGTAAATATGGCCGCAGTTACTTAAGTAGCAAAGCTTTAAAATACTTCTTCTCATTAACCAATGACCCACTGTTTGTTATGTATTCTCATAAAAAAACTTGCTAATTGGGTTCAAATCTCATTGGGCAGATTCGTTTTTTAAACTTGTTTCAATGGTTATGGTTATTATTCGTTTTTGACGTATTTATTTTGCCCAACGCGTCATCATGACCTCATAGCCAGTAGAGCGATACAGACCTCATTGCTATTTTGTTTTATAAATGCCATTTTGATATCCTAGATGGTCCTTAGATAGTCAGAGAGAATAGCAATTCGGTAATGTTGACACATGTATCTAGGTCATAGTTGTACATTTAGCGAATCCAGTCATTATTTGATCATCCTGTTCTTTATATGTTAGCTTTTTTAATTTCTGATTACTAGATATTCATTACCGGATTTATGGCCCTTTTACTTTTTAAAAAAATAAAATATTCTGTGGTTTCTTCTCCATAACTTAAACATTTATGATCCAATATTGATGGAACTTAGGGTCAATGTTTAAGGGCATAATATATTGGTCAAGTTTGATAACCAGCCAGATCACACCAATAACGCTGGAGTTTTAGCCTTTTGGCGGTGGACCATAATTATCGGAATTTGCTTGTACATATTCAGTTCTGCTCAACCCGAAGCTTGTGGGCGTGAATGGTAGCAAGCAGTTTCACTACTGTTCATGAACAGTCTCAATCATACCGAGACTGCAATATGGTTTATATTTATCGTGCAATATGAATAATATTTATTGTGATCGGATTTGTTTTTTAATTTCTCATTTCATGCTCTTTTCAAAGAATATTTTGTAGTAATGTTAAACAGGAGATGGAACGTGTGTATACACAAATCGATTTAAGCTGACCAGTAGGCCATATTGTCTACTGACCGTTCCAAGTTGGTATCCATTTTTTTCACCACTATTCGTGTTGTTTATTGTTCTTTTCATTGTACATTTTGATTTATGGTACAATGCGAACCTACAGAGTCATTACGTTTGAGTGCTGTATATTCTATACCCCAAACAAATGAGTATATGTGGTTTGTAAAACTGTTTGCAGGTTTTCCACGTCTGTCTGTAAATGTTGATGGTAACATCACAATGCCCAACACGAGGACGCAACTCTGAGTGTAACCGTTGAGGCATATCCTGAACCATCCAGCTATAATTGGGCCAAGTTGAATGAATCCACATGGACTAATCTAACTTCCAGCAGTGCTATACAGATATCATCTAATGGTTTACAGTATAATATAACTATACTGGATGTAAAACAGTCTGATTACGGCCTATATAGAGTGTCAGTTACGAATATAGTTGGCGTGTTTCAACAGCTTTTTAGCATTATAGCACAAGGTATAAAATTACTTTTTACAGCAATGTAGCTATGCGTGTGTCATATTTGTTCATGCATTCGTTTAATCCATATGATACGACTGTCGTATTTACTATATGGATACGTATCTTATAAAATATACAACAACATAGTTTAGCTCTTCTGGTCAAAACCCATAATAGCTTGTGCGAGGACACGTCATACTCCCATCCATTCATGTTTCATCCCAGAATTATTACTATTAGAATACATTACTCTCAAATGATTTCGTTTCCAAATGTTACCCATTATGTACAATGTATGCAGCTATACATGTACCCCTTCATATTATACAAAGTGCATATATAAACCTGGGTAACTACATATTGTCCTAGAATGTAATATATCATATATTAAGATCTGTATTCCAATATAGCCGCCCATGGCTGTCTTTGTTTACATAACGGAGACAATGTTCCAGTGGAAACCAAGTAACAAACCCAATGGCACCGTAGGTTCACACTGCTACAAATTAAATAATGGAGCTAGTTAAATACACAGGACAATACACACATGAAGAGTGGCAAAGACGGGATCGCTGACTTGGAACGGTCAATATGCAATAGGGCCTATTGGTTAGCTTAAATTGAATTTTTGTGTACCATCCTCGCTGTATTCTGCCTTCAAAGTGTTAAAACAACCATCATGTCTTCAAATACTAAAACTAGGACAATTAGTTATTATGGATTATCTAGAGCTGCAATAGGTAGTTGTGTCCGACCTATGTAAACGAAATATAAAGTCTAAATTTAAATTTATTTTGATCAGATATCCAAGATGACCTCCTCGTAGTGTTATATATTAAACATTAGATTTTAGTTGTTCTTTTAAAATAATCTTGCAAAATTCAAAATTACATTTACATCTTAAACATGCTAAAGTAGGAAGTAAATGTGAATAGTAAAATGTTGTCATGTGTTCTTGACAGTATATTTCATCGACGTGTTAGTAGCTGTCATGACACATTTTCTTTTAGAAATGTGGTGGTTAAAATGTAAATCTGCAAGATGAATTGGCATCAGACGTTTAAAACTGTAAACTGCATGATATGTTAAAACTTGAATTAGTTTGATCAGACGTCCAATCTGACTCCCAAAATCACTACAATTTAAGAAGCTTTAAATCTTATACGAAAACTACAATATGTGTTTTAATAGGAAAGTGGGTTATGACCTTACCTCTAGAAATGCAAGAAATATTGACAGGAGATCTTTGTCTAAATGAAAATGCTGTTGGCATACAATGAACTTAAATTTGAACAGTCTTTCAATACCGCTGCAGCGGAAACCATCTTCGTTTGCATAGATATATAGGATAAAACGTATGATCGTTACGTTTCCTAAACCACTTTTGAGGTACACCAAACACAAGAGGTGATGTTATCTTTGTCTTCAACGTTTTACAACTCCTGCGAAATTCAATGTAGCGGCTGTGGTTAAAATACACGAATATACATCATATTACATATTATTACAAAACAAGCTATATATCACAAGAAAAACATTAAATAAATTAGATAAATAATGAAAACGATAATATATTAGCCATCATATGTTCAGGAACTTGGTCTTTAATAACGTTCTAGCTATGTCCGAGATAACTACCTAAACCAAACGTTTTTAATTGGTGATAAAGCAAAGATATTGTGCATTCGCACTTTTTTAGTATTACTGACACACAAAAGCCGGTGTTACAAATATATGTTTCCCAAATATGAAAAGTATGACGTAACATTTACAATATGCATTCTGCTCGGTCACTAAAGATACGTGTTCAAACTAAACAGTTTCTATTGAGGACTTGAAAGGACCACTTTTTTGTTTTTTATTAGTTTCCTAGATACTGAACACATTTGACCAGAATCTGTATCACCATAAATTCTAGGACAGGTTTTAAGTCTTTTCTTTTTCAAACATAAATTTGCAGAATTATGCCCCATAATATCGTTAAAATACACTTAATTTGACATGGTAAAACTCTAGCTTTTTTCTCTCATATCTCTCATATCTTCTTCAAACTTGGTGAGAATATATCTCATTACATGCTTTTGGCAATAGTCAAGTAACTGAACATTTTATGGCTGAGTTTTGTGCTATAGTTCGTGTTTGAACAGTTTTACTTGTTTACATGTCCGTTCATTTATGACCACCATAAAAAATAATAAGCTGATTCATCTACTTGGCATGCAAATATGTGCATAGAATAATATATAATTATTAACATTACACTAGATAATAGAGGATTTATTTTTAATTTAGAGCTGCAGTACACACATTTCTAATTAAGTCCTCGTACTTTTATAATTTGTTCGTGAAAAAACATGTTAAAAACATAAAACACAAGTAATCCCCATTTTCTATTATACAGACAAACCCGACACCCCAACAGATCTTCGACACATTTCAGATTCCATCACGGAGACATCAGCTACCCTAGAATGGAATCCGGGGTTTAATGGCGGTCTGTCCCAAACATTCTACATACAATACAGAGCAATGTCGGCGACAAGCTTGATCACTAAGACACGTTTTCATCAATCAGGGTCAACATTGAACATTACCTTGAACGGGTTGACGGCAGGAACAACATACGAAGTACAAGTGTATGCCGGGAATATAATCGGAAATAGCTCTACGGCTCATATATCATTTATGACAAAAGGTTAGATTTTGTTGAAATTAATTGGTGATAAAGCTACGATAAACAAATATGTAAAGTTTTGTCTACTTGTGCATATACCGTCGCAAATCAGTCGTGTTATGTTAAACTGTCGAAACCTTGAAATATTTTTTTTCGTTGCAATGCGTTTGTTAGTAAAAAACATCTAAAACAATAGAATGCGTTATATTCGGTTAATGGTACCACTTAAAACGATATTTTATGACTGGTATACCGTCTAAAACTGCAATATTCCGATACAGTTAATCCAATAATAGTTTTTGCAAGTCTAAATCGAAGTTACGCTTATCCGATTAAATATAGCCTACGTATAGTACACCGATATGCTATTACAGCAATTATACATTGGTTAGCCATATTGGCAGAGTAAACGTTGTCATTGAACAAAATGTCAGATCGTTTAAAAAATCATATATATTTTCCCGCACATTAAAACAATACAAAACAGTTACATATTTAATAAGTGCTATTCTTGTCTCACTCAGGTGTACCTGTACCCCAAGAATCGGTATCATGCGCGGTAATTGGCGGTGTTGTTGGAGGACTGGCAGTTACTGCAGTGATTGGCCAGAAAATACGAATTCAAGATGTCCTTCGAATTCAAGAAGAAATCTGGTGGGTTCAGATACCATATAATATCATTTTCTTACGATATTTGATATTTGTACTAATGTATCAATATAAGGTAGTATATACTTGGTAAATACGCCATCACTGATTGCCGGCATTATAACACAAAAGGCATAATCTGTTTCATAAGGCCTCACTCTTATTTTGTCCTATCGGTTTTAATTAACATGTAGTGGAATGTATAATTCGCTAAACATAGATACAGTATTATAAACTGATGATACTACTTAATAAATTTTACGCACTATTTTGTAGATAATCCGGGCATCGCATCTTCCAGGTACGTTATCTTCAAATTACTTTGCATATTAATACAATACATTAATTCATTTAGGGAATTTTAAGACTAGTAGACATTTTAATTCATGCGATACATTGTGTTGTCTCCGGTAGAGTGCAATCGTGGATTTTATCTTCGGACGAAGTGTTTAATCCAGATATTTATTTTGATGGCAGATCAGATTTCATATACATACGTATATTAGTAGTGTCTTTTGATGACACACGATATCACTGACCTTCAACTGAGAATACTACTTGACAGATGTCTGAGCAAGCCTGACAATCTCAACATTTGTAAATAGAAGAAACCAAAATGTATAAATGTTTCATTAACTTACATTATATAACCGTTATTTAATTTTATAGCGATGACAGAAACTACGCAGAAGCAAACACGAATGTACATGTATCTGGTAAGATAGATCAATTTGTTAACAACCTTATAGGAGCTATTTATTTTATTTTCTATATTATATAAGTATAATCCGTTATTTGTTTGGGATGTGTTAAGTATTAAGTGTAACCTGAAATTACTTACGCGCTTAAAAAAAATGTCGTCTTACATCAACTATTACAACCTGATAAAAAGAAAAGCAGGGTTGTATTCAAGAAGATAAATGAGCGGATGCGTAGAAATAAAAACAACAACAACGCGATTAACTTAAAATCCATCCCAGCAGTTAAACACTCTAATGTATTTACTTTTTAATCAGTTTGTCTATGCATTTAATCTGTCTACGGCAAATGACTGCACTGATATGCTGTAAAAACACATAAAAAGTTGAAAGTTTAAGAAATCGATAAATAAGTACTAAAAAATAAAAAAGACAAATGCAAAAGTTGATCTAAAAATTTGATTATATTCGCTGAACTCGGTTATGATCGAGAGTATCAAACTGGTTCATCAACACATAACGATCTGTTATGCCCCCGTTTAAATGGCAGCGACAAAACCTTTTGTTTATTTGTTTATTAAATGCATATTTACTTTCAGACCCTGCATCTTACTATAATACGATCAATGTAAGGTATGTATATCCTTAAGTTATTGATTTTGTTGTTATTCTTGTTTGGACATTTACATTGCCATGCTATTTAGTTTTAAGAAATTATACAAAATAGTAGATATAAAAGTCAGGAAATATAGCAATCAAAACCACAGTCAACCACAAACACGGACAGAAACAAACCACAGTCAAAAACACGGACAGAAACAAACCACAGTCAACCACAAACACGAACAGAAACAAACAACAGTCAACCACAAACACGGACAGAAACAAACCGCATTCAACCACAAACACGGACAGAAACAAACCATAGTCAACCACTAACACGGACAGAAACAAACAACCATACACGCTTAATGAAAAGATATTCATCAATACCTTTTGTTTTCGATGTCGCATACTTCGCTTGTTTCTTTTCATTGTAATTGTTGTTTGTTTTGTAAACGTGTTTCTGTTGACTGATTTCTGTGAATGCTATATCCTGTTTGATTATACCTACTTGTACTTTCGATGTTTAAACTTTAGTTCGCTTTATGTTTTAAAACTTTTAACAAGGTAAAGCAAATGCAATAAGTGGTAAACTGACTTAACAGTACAAACGATAACACCTATCTACCAACGATAACACCTATATACCAACCCAACGATATCACCTATATACCAACGATAGCACCTATATACCAACCCAACGATAACACCTATATACCAACGATAACACCTATATACCAACGATAACACCTATATACCAACCCAACGATAACACCTATATACCAACGATATCACCTATATACCAACGATAACACCTATATACCAACGATAACACCTATATACCAACCCAACGATAACACCTATATACCAACGATATCACCTATATACCAACGATAACACCTATATACTAACCCAACGATAACACCTATATACCAACGATATAACCTATATACCAACGATATCACCTATATACCAACGATAACACCTATATACCAACGATAAGCGTCCCGTATCTGTATAATGTATCGGCATCATGTGTGTTTGGATTGCCATATTGTAGTAACTAGCATTACGTCATTAGTCTGTTATTTTAAATTAATGTATCAAGATTGATAGATGTGAATCTCGCATGTTTCATGTTCTTCTGAGTATTCTGAATTTGTCGTTACACCTCCAGTAAAAGAAATATTACCTGATAATTGCTCACTGTTTAAGTAAATACTCCTGTTATATTTGATGATATTGATATTTTAACTGATGGCCGTAAATACTATTTTAGATATGTCTTATATTGTCCATAGTAAAAATTATTCAAATTGAATAGCAAACACATAAACCGAATTAGCAGCATGATCACTGTACATTACAGATACATAATACACTCGAACAGTTAACACATTTTAGATTTAAATCGGTATATAGGAGGGACAGTTTACAATGGTTTGCAATTCGCTGTGGTTTTCAGAAAATAATTGCATTTTTCTTCATCATGTAATTCCTTAGAAGCAACTATCAGAAACAAAAGAGAAAAATAACACACTGAGTTTTAATGAATCAGTTATTTACATGTGTTATAAGGTGCACCACATACAACCCACTAGCTCCCGATTATTCGGAATTCTACTCTAAAGCCACACAATTTCGGATCTTTGACCGAAGTGAGATATACCATAAGTTGCAACACCTGTCACGCCTCCTAGCATAACAGTATCTACTAAAAGCCACATCAATTTGGTTCGAAGAACCATAGCAATAGGCAAACGTGTTTGACATAAAACCACACAATATATCTTGATTTACTGCCATGTATAAAATGACCAGTCTGTTGGTCTTAGTGCTTTTCACTGAATGCGTTACACTTTTTTTCTCCTCCAAATGCTATGTTTTGTCTCGCCTTTTTCCAAGGAAGAAACACAGACATAGGTGTAACGTCAACATCCAAGTTTTGCCTTAAAAAGAGTTTGAAATGAAAAATTAAGATCACTTTCTCAGGAGCATTATTGAATTTAAACTTCGGTTATATACGTCGTGATATTTCACATAAGGGTAGGATATTGACCCGTCTGGCAATGGGCAGATACCCTATTTGTTTTAAATTAGAAGTGTACGTTTAGGTCACTTTCTCAGAAACAGAATGCACTTGAGACCTCAAACATTGGTTGTCGTTGTATCTTGGATAGTACAAACCAACTTGTCATCTCATTAGCGAATATGACCTTGACCCTCTATGTTTGCACAGGACAGATACCGTAGTGATGTATACATTCATGCTTTGCACTCAGGTCTTTTAGTTCTTTTCCCCTCCCCTCAATAACGTGCAGACTATCTATCAAATGGTGATGAGATAACTCGGTATACGTTAGACCCATTTTAATATATTTTGTGACTGGTAATACGCAGTATAGACGAGCCATTACATTACTTTAAACTATTGTTGATACATAACACACGCCGTTCATGGTGAATATTTGCTAGCCCTTAATGTCAGCATTGAATGTAGAAACAAGTTCACGAACCGAATGTTTTGTTTAAATTAAATATCGGCCTCAGCATATTTTATAAACAACAACAGTAACAACGCTATTCATTGGATAGTTTTTGTCCTGACCGCGAGGTTCTATAAGGCATAGTATCAGTTGATTTCCATATTTTGCACTACGAGATAGCCAATACACGATCAATTATATCAGGTGGACACACTGCCTTTGTATGATTTAAAAGACAAGTGTTAAATGACAAGTAAAAATCCAAAATGCCTCGTAACTGTATAGGCACATCTACAAAACTTACAGTCAAACCAGAGTATAAATGACAGTGACAATTCGATGCATTTTTCACATTGGCTGATATTTATACAGTTTAAAAATGACTTTGTCTGCGCCGAGTCTCCGTGGAACGGAGATGATTTTGAAACGTTATCCAGGACAACACTCGATAAAACACATTTTACATCCACCATGCTGCCCTTAACAATCCCTAGTGAAAATGTCAACACAAACTGAAAAGCGGTTCAATCGGAAGCAACGAACGTAAACAAGAGAGAACAGAAGCCTACTCGGTACGGTCTATTCATGAGATATACTATA
Source organism: Cyrtodaria siliqua (assembly GCA_037043455.1). NCBI lineage: Eukaryota > Metazoa > Mollusca > Bivalvia > Adapedonta > Hiatellidae > Cyrtodaria > Cyrtodaria siliqua. The sequence continues at coordinate 112,692 of JAWPHD010000036.1, forward strand.
AGGTGCAACACCCCTCACGACTCCCCGCATCGTCTGACGCTGTTTTCTGTTAAAAGTCACACCAATTGGTTCGAAGACTCCAAAGGAGCGGAAAATAATAGCACCTACTGATTTATGGTCAGGGAGACTTTTACTGCCGTCACTAACACTAGCATAAATACTGAGAAGGGTATGGTCCTTTTGAAGCAACGAACGCAAACATGAGATTTGCGATACCTCACATCACCGCGCAAATTGCTGAATTTGCCTTAAATATAAGGTATTCAACCGGTGATTAATAATATTTGAAATACACGATTTTATTTTGTATTTATGTATAAACATTTTAACTCACCAGTATTAATATCAAACATTAATGCCAAGCTCACATAAATTGCTAATTAAAAGCTAATATAAATGCGGTTAAAATCATAAATACCTTTTCTAAAATGTTTGTATATTTCCAGTGATTCCTCCCACTACTGTTCACTAACAGTTAGGGATTCATCTGCGGATGCGTATGATACAGTGCAAACTACAGGTATGGTGGTGTATTTGACAATGAAGCATAGATAGTTAATGGAGTTTCTATAACCTGAATGGTAGTCCGATACTTGTTAAAACAGTTTATTCCGAGGAAAATATAACAAAATACTAAGCAATCTACTTCCCACTCATCAAACTACGTAAAAATCGCAAAAATTTATCATAAAGTATTGCAGAAAATATCAAATTAAAACAGCAATTTTGCATTTCTAACTTTAATAAGTGTGTTTTAATTTCATGAACGTGAACGTGTATATACTTTTCAATCATGTTTTGTATTTATATGTTACAGAACTAGAAGAACTGCCATCTGCAACGATATATGAGAACTTGAAAATTTAGCAAGTCAGATTACTCCTATTCTGAACATAGTTTGATAATAATAAAGGATCGATATTATGTCAAATATGATCAATAGTCAAACAAGTGTTTGACATAAAACCACACAATAGTGATTGATTTGCTATCATTCACAAAATCATCAGTTGGTTGGATCATTTGCTCATACAGTTGTTTATATTTGCGCATTAAGATATCGGCATGGTTTTACTGAATGCTCTATCCGTGGATTGTTTTCCTTTTAAGGACACATTTCCCAACGCTACTTGGTCATTGAAAAGGCATGGAAATCTTTAATATTTACAGCCAGAAGGCTTCATAGCTGATCAACTCAGGTATATAAATTGAGGCCCGCTCTTAGTTTGTTATTTGTACAGCATTGCTATATTGAGGGTAAGAATAGCTTAACAACACTTTGTAAATTACTTTAATGAAGAAATATATGTTCATAATTTAGCTTTTGAATGCAAAACTTATCTGGTATTTCTTAATTGTTTTAACACAAAAAATCAGAGCACAACACAATAAATATACAAACATTTTTTAATGTGTTAGTATGTGTACTGGTCACAAATGCTTTACTGGGTGGGCCTCATAATCTGAAAAAAAATTAATATCACACTTTGCTCATGAAATTGTATGGCTAACAGTGATTTACAGTTACCTATAGAAATTCTCTCCCCCTCAAATACAATAGGCTCGAAATAAACGGTATATTTTGGCTCGCTTTTTTCCAAGGAAAAAACAGACATATGTATATAACGCCAACATGCACGTTTTGTTTCCTAGTATTAACATGGGAATCTTGTTTATTTACTGACTGCATGCTCCATGATCTATCAACTCAGGTATATAAATAGAGACCCGCTTGTAGTTTTTTTCTTTGTGTTTCTTGCTATATTAGATATTGTCTTGGGTAAGAAAAACTAATACAAAACTTTGTAATTTAGAAAAGCATATTCATAATTTAGCTAGTTAAAATACAAAACTTGTCTGATATTTCTTTATTGTTTCTAGAACAATAATGATAGCAAAGCATTAAATGAACAACTTTCTGTGGTGTACTGCACACAAAAAGGATTTATTGGGTGGGCCTCATAATCTGAATCAAAATTGAATATCACAATGTTCTCATGAAATTGCATGCCTAACAGTATAGAAATCCTCTCCCGCCACCCACCCCCACACCCCAACATCCCCCCATCCACATTACAATAGGCTCGAAATATCTCCTTAAGGTCACTTCCTCAGGAGACTAGTGACTTTAAACTTCGATAATATACTAACGTATTATCTTTGGTAGTACAAACCAGCTTGTCATCGTGAGTGACTGAGCATTCATGAGGTAGGTAATCATTGTGTAGAGATATACTGGATCAGGCCTTACATAGAAGTTGATCCATTAAAAGTGTAGATAACTACATAGTGAGATGTTTGCTCAGCTTGTATAAGGTATATGTTATACATAGGCCTTATTTATTTTTTCCCCGTGAACAAGTGATGTCATAAAAGTGATGTCATAAAAGTTTCATGAAAATAACTATAATCTCGAAATAAAAGTTTAGAATAATAAAATACTGCTGCATCGGATGTTTAACTGCGTTTGAATATAATCAAAACCGCAAGGTGTGATTCATTATTTAAAATGTATCCTTTCGCTGTCCTTTATTCTACAACTCTATCATGGTATGTTGCTCCAAATCAGGAACGACTAATAAGAAAGCTAAACACTCCACTATGAAGTAATGACGAGCGCGAAATTGAGTTGTGTCCCTTTATCTACACATCTCCACTCTGTATTATGGACCCTTCAATAGTTACGGTGTAGTTGGCCGGTTGTAGAACCTGCTGAGCTAGCTAAAGTTTTGTCCTACAACGCTTGTCACACAAAGTTTAGCTCATCTAAGCCTAATATGAAATAGTGTGACACAAAGTGTCCGCCCTTTAGCCGACGTCGTCCGTCGTTCATTTATCTTTGCTTAAACTACTTATTGTCAAACACTGCTTAGACGAACTAAAACAACTTTCACACGGTACATCAATAAATGGTTTTCAAAGTTGTTAAACTTTAGACAAAAACACCAATATGGCCACCATTACAAACACTTGCCGAAACCATTTACCGTTTCTGCTAAAGAACACCAACATATATGTTGACTATTCCTTTTAAGAGTTGATTGTTATGTACAAATCTATGAAGTTGTTGCTTTTCTTCTTCAACATTTTCGGATGGTATTAGTCGTTCCGTCGGTAATAGTCTTGTATATCGACGGCTTAGGACCAAACACGGACACTGTCTGTGGACCAAGGTCTGGGTGGTTTTTGTCGCATTCGGAATCATTCCGTCCGAACTCGACCTAGTGAGGTTGGAGTGTGTCGCACCCCAAGTCTCGTGGTATGAGTCGTTTCGTTAGGAATACACTGGTATTCCGACGGCAGAAGAGCAAACATGGACACTGTCTGTGGACCCAATTCCGGGTGGTTTTGTCGCCTTCTGAGACTATCCGCCCGAACTTGATCTATTGGGGTAGACCCCCAATCTGGTGGTAACTTGTTTCGTCAGGAAGGCTCTGGTATGCCGACGGCTTAGACCCATAACGGCCCATAACTCTGTATGTTGATCATCCCTGGCTGGTTTTTGTCACCTTCAGAGTCAATCAACCCGAACTCGACCTAGTGGGGGTTGGATAGGGTCGAACCCCAGTCGGGTGGTATGAATTGTTCCGTCCCGAAAGGCCCCCTGACAATATATGTGGACTCATTTCCGGCTGTTTTTGTCACCTTCAGTCAATCCGCGGTTGGAGACCGTCGGACCACTCGTCGGCTAGTGTTAGTCATTACATCGGAAATACTCGTGATTGCCGACGGCGGAGGACAGAACGTGACCCAGACACTGTCTGTGGGTCAATTACTGGCTGGTTTTTTGCCGAGTCAATCCCCTCGAACTCGACCTGGTGAGCTTTGGAGAGTGTCGGATCCCTCGTCGAATGGAGTCGTTCCGTCGGGGATACTCCGGTATAATGACGGCGGATGTCCGAAAATGGACCTGGACGATGTATATGCGCCCATCTTCAGCTGGTGTCAAAACACGAACTAGAAATGGATGCAAATATAGTGACAGGGGCATTTTGGGCGTCTGCCGTCGGCATACCAGAGCATTACCGACGGACCAACGCATACCTACAGACTGGCCGTCCGACCCACTCCAACAACCACTAGGCCGGGCCCGGGCTGATTGACTCTAAAGGCGACAATGACCAGCCAGATCTGGGACCACAGACAGTGTTCGTGTATAGTCCTCAGCCGTCGGCATATCAGAATATTCTCGACGGAAGGGTTCATACCCAATCCAACCTCACCAGGTCGAGTTCTGGTGGATTGACTGAAGATGACAACAATCAACCGGAGATGGGCGTACATAATAGGTGACATTTCTGGCCTCTTCCGTCGGCATTTCAGAGTATTCCCGACGGAACGACTCGTACCAACTGACTGGGGGTCCAACCCACTCCAACTCAAATTAGGTCTAGTACGGGCGGATTGACACCGAAGGCGACACAAACCAGCCGGAGATTGGCCCACATGCAGTGTCAGAGGGCATATGGGGCCTCTGCCGTCGGCATACCAAAGCAAGCCCAACGGAACGGCTCATACCAACCGACTTAGGGCCAACCCCCACCAGGTCAAGTTCGGGCAGATTGACTCTGAAGGCGACAAAAACCAGCCGGATATTGGCCCACATACAGTGTCAGTGGCATACCAAAGCATTCCCGACGGAAGGACTTCTACCACTCAATAGGGAGTCCGACCCACTCGAGTTAATGTGGATTGACTCAGAAGGCGAAACTTACCAGCCGTATCTGGGACCACAGACAGTGTCCAAGTTTGTTCCTCGGCCGTCAGCATACCAGAGTGTTCTTGACGGAAGAATTCATACCACCCGACGTGGGGTCCGACTCACTCCACGTACACCAGGTCGAGTCCGGACGGATTGACCCTCTGAAGGTCACAAAATCCAGCCGAAGACTGGCCCACATACAGCGTCGGGGGCAATGCGGGTCCCTGCCTTCGGCATACCGATAGCATTCGCTATGGAACGACTCATACCACCCGACTATGGGTCCGACCCACTCCATCCTCCACCAGGTCAAGTCTCTTAATGCGACAAAAACTAGCCGGAGATGGGCCCACATACAGTGTCATGGCTATTTTGGAGTTTGGACTTCTGCTGTCTGCATTGCCGACGGAATGACTCATATCATTCGATGGGGTCCGACCCATTCCAACCCCTCCAGGTTGAGTTCGTGCGGATTGACTTTGAAAGTGACAGAAAACCATTCGGAGATGGGCATGTTGTCTGAACAACTGATCTGCTCAGGCTCGGTCGGAAAACGATGCGCGATACGCGATAGTACGAGGACGATGGTAAGATGGCGATGCGCGATAACGCGATGTTTTTTTCCATCGTCATCTTACCATCGCGCATCGCCATCTTACTATCGCGTATCGCGCATCACCTTACCATAGCTCATAGCCATCTCACTATCGCGCATCGCCTTTACTCTAAGATGACGATGCTCGATAGTAAGATGACGATGCATGGTGGTAAGATGGCGATGCGCGATGGTAAGATGGCGATGATAAGATGGTGATGCGCGATTTTTCCATCTTGCCATCGCGCATCGTCATCTTAACATTGCATATAGTCATCTTATTATCGCACTATCGCCATCTTACCATCGCGTTATCGTGCATTGCCATCTTACCATCGCCTTTCAGAGAGACCGCTATGAGCCTAACGGAACACCGTAATATGCAGTGAAAAAGACTCTTATTTTGAAGACTCTGGTGCTACGGGGCGTGGACAGTGTTGCAGTGCCCAGTACTGTCCATGAACAGACTCAATCAAACCTAGTCTGCAACTTTCGCTATTTGTAAGTACTACTACTTCTTCGAAAGCAGCAGCAGCAGTAGCAGTAGCAGCAGCAGCAGCAGCAGCAGCAGCAGCAACAACAACAACAACAACAACAACAAGTATTAGCAATAATAACACTTGTAGTAGTTAATATTCAGTTAGTGATCGACTAGATGGGGGTCAATATTTCATAGATATCATCAAGGGGGGGTCATTATTTTTTAACGGGGGTCAGTATTTTATAGAAAAGGGGTCACTTTTTCTAAAGAATAATGACCGGGGGGTCGTTATTCTATGGGGAATAATGACCGGGGTCGTTATTCTATGGGGGTCACTTTACTTCGTTACACCGGCGTTTGAATCTATTTAGCTCTGTAAGCTGTGACTTTTTTATTTTGTATCCTGTCACGACGTAATCACCAAAGAAAGTTATTAAACACCAGGAAAGACTAATATGAAAGCTAAATAATCCAGTGTGAATAAATGATGATCGTGAAATTGAGTTGTTTCCCTTTGTCCACTCTCAATCCTTCAATATTAAGGATTCTGCAATATTCACTGATGGTGTTGGACCAGTTGGAAGTTTTGATGAGTGAGTTTCTTTTTATCGAGCCTCGATTGCCGTGTGAATAGATTTTAGCTTTTCTTAACCGAAGGATTAAAATGAACTATTATGTCCGATAGTATCCGCCCGTCGTCCGTTGTCGTACGTCTTTCGTTTAAGTTTTCTTAAATGACTTCTCGCCCTACACCACTTGGGCGTTTTTAAACACAATTCACATTGAACATATTTTGATCTTTGAATTTTAAATTTGTTACTGTTAGGTTAAAGAATCATCCAATATGGCCGACGGTACAAAAGATAGCCGAAACCTAAGAAAATCTTGATTTGTAGTTGTTTTTTATATTGGATCGTTGGTTACAAAACTTTAGTTTGTGTGTTTCGACTCCAGCACATGTTCAAAAAGGCTGCCACGGTGATGCGAACATTAACTAGCAATGAATTACAAAGGGGCATACGTCACTGACAAAGACAGCTCCTTTGACATTGGTTTAAACATATTTTTAATTTTAAAAGTGCAATTGTACAAGACGTATACAATTATTACAATGAAAGCAAAATGACACAGCATTTCAATGAAACTAAAATACGATATTTCTTTTGTGGAGCTCCTCCGATTTGCGTTTTTTTCCTCGCTCGTAATCAAAAATATCCGCCGTTACTAAAAACAGAAAATATAACTTCGATTGGCATACGTTTTGAGTTAAATCACTACCAAAATTGTCATTTAATGTTTTCGCAGGTGTAAGATGAATTTACTTATGCAGTCCTGGTATCGTAAAATTTCCAGAGTCCGGTACCCTTTCCTGATAGTGTTAAAGATGTGTTTAGAACAGGACAAGTCGAGTGTGTTGATGGTTCCCGCGTACTTTCATGTACTGGCATCGACAATTACAAATATATATCTGTGGATAGGGAGGTTTGCTCGAAACCAGGAAAGTTTAATATGAAAGCTAAACATGATCGCGGAAATTAGTTATTTCCCTGTATTTACAACCCTTCTTTACAATACGAAAATGCAGTATTAGACCATTCACTATTTACTGACGGAGTTGGGCCGCTTTCAAGACTTGCCAGCTTAGCTCACATGAATCGAAGGCTCAGCGTGAGCTGTACTGACCCATAGTGTCCATCGTCGTCCGTCGTCGTCCGATGTTCATTTACATTAAACGACTTTTAACAATGTTCACATGGAATATCCTGAAATCCCACTCTTCAAGTACAGTAAGGTATGGTTGGAGGAGATCACTGTCCTGTTGGCTTTTGACAGGTCTGCTAGATAGAGAGTCGCTCGCAAAATGTGTCGTGTCTGTTGAGCGCAGATAAACAGCACTGTCTTTGACGTAGAATATGATCAGCATTTTCCAACAACGATGCTCTAAAGCACTCCTAAGATAACTGCTGCAGATGGCGAGTGGCATCGTTCGAGCACGATAGTGTGTGTTCTGCAATCAACGAATGTCTGAATTCATTAATAGCCTTGCCTTCTTACACATTACAGTTTGTACAAAAAGCGAGAATCTGGAACACTGTCGAAGGTCTTAGCAAAGTTGGGTATACTAATGAAATTAGTTGTCTGAATTTTTTGAGATTATTTAATGATTTTTTAGCATTTTAACGTTTTCATTTACACACTTCCACTAAAAGAGGTGACTCCAAACCAGGAAAGACAAACAATCATGGATAACTTAATGACGACATGAAACTGAGTTGCTTCCCTTTATCTACTCCCTGTCTCTATGCTACTGAAACCTTCACTATTTATTGAGTTGGGACGGCTGTAATCAGATATGCTTTGCTGGATCCTCTGTTCGCACAACTCTTGCCAGGTGAATAATGTTTAAGCTCAAATGAGCCAAAATATCAGTGACATCTTGTGACCTATAGTCCGTCTTTCGACTTCGTCTTTTGTCGTTTATTTACTTTAGCTAAAATAAAGCATTATTAGGTCAATAGACTTAAAGAGTGTTCAAATTAGGTCAAAGAATCATCCAATGTTTATATCCAGAAGCTATATTTAGTTCAACGTGTAATAGAGGGAAATGTATAACACAATAAGATTCATCGGACATAGCTTTCAGTATTTCAAAGAAGTTAGACAATTGTTTGTTTTGTGGAGTCAATTCAGATTTGTGTTTGTGTCGCCGGTTGTAATCCAATATTGCCATCATTGTTAAAAATAAAAAGACAGCATATTCACATGATGTATTCTTTAAGTGAAATGCTAATACATTTAATTTTCGTGTGTATCTCCAAGTATCCTGTCCTCGGGGTACCTATAATCTCGAGGTAAATTTAATTTTGCGTAGTTTTCCGAGACTATGAAGCCCAATGACAGACGATCATGTTAATTTTCTGAATCAGAAGAAATATCGAAAAAAATAAGTTTTAATAGCGAGAATGAATTTTTTTGATAGATGTGTTCACTGACACGTTTACTATAACGTCTACTATTAAAACCCAAAACTTAAAGTCATTTAGAACAAAGCACTTTTTTTCCGAAAATTAACAAAGTACACCGTTATCGCTAAAATATAAATATCGGCGTTCCAAATATTTGTTCACGCGGGATATAAAATCGTGGAATTATGAAATTATTTTTAAGAGATATATTGATTTCAACATTGTTCAGTATTTAATAAATTATTAGAGTAGAATGTTCACAGTTTTTCTCAGGGACACCATTACGGCACGGCAGTATCCCTCCAACACCGCCACCTGAGAATGCGCTTTTTAATAAACTTCTATTTATTTTGTCATTTTAGAAGCGAGAATAACAACAAATACATGTACGGGTAGATATATCTTTCCTCTGTCCAACATGCATGACATGTCCACTGTAAAATTTTAATGAAATCGGAGACAAGTTCTTTTTTTTCCGAAAATTAACTGATATGTCCCACCGACTCAAAATCGGCAAAATGCGTATCGTTTACACAAGAAATGAAATAATTCCATTATTTTAATACATATATTTAAAATGTATGTTTCCATGCATTCCGGACTAAATATATAAATGAATTGGATTTATGTCAGAGTGCCCGAATTATATGTTAACAAACACATTTGCAACGGTATATCGGGTAATGAAATCATGATGGCGACAATATACGAACAAAAAAGCGATAAACTAATTAATATAAGTTTAACAGGTAGAATTATATTCTTTTAACTGTTCATTTAAAACTAAGTGGGCGACTCGAGTTTTAAAGAAAGAAAGATTGGCGTGGGTCCCTTTAACCAAATACAAACGTATACACGACTGACGAGTAACATACATGCTATTGCTAGTAACAAACATTATATAATGTATTATGTGAAACACTGTACGCGTGAATCCAAACGGTGCGGATCTGTTATCTTTATGTAAATAATATTTAGGGTATATATAGTTTTTTAAACGTAAATATTTTTAGTATCGATGTAAATCTCAATAAAAAAAAAGTATTTATTGAAACCGAATATATTAAACATTTTCTTTTCCTTAAAATATATAACGACGATGAATACTATATTCAGAGAATCAACAATTACAAAAAAAAAACAGACAAGAAAGAGGTCTGCTAAATAAATATAATATTTACGAATCCGTCACGCGACACTCATAACATGTGTGTCGTAATATTTATAAACCAGATGTCTACCCCCACTACTCAACCTCTTTAAAAATGTTTGATAGTGGATATTCATATGGTACGTTTTTGTCAGCAGGGAACTTTACTTTTGACCTAAAAATCAAACGGATCATCTTTTCCCACTGGCAGTCCACCAATGAAGTTTCATGAAATTTGCTTTAGGTGAATAGGTAAAACTGTGTGGGCAAGACTTTTCATTTTCCGGTCAAGGTAACTTTGACCTTTCAACTACTGACTTCAAAATAAATAGGGATTATTATCTCACCAAAGGCAGTCAAAATATGACGTTTTATGAAATTAGCTTTAGAGAAAGTAGAAATAGAGTTACCGTGCAGGCAACGGTTTTCGTGATCGGGTCAGTGACAGTGATCTTTGATCTCAAACTAAATAGAGGTCATTCTCGCACCAAATGCAGTCAACCCATGTAGTTTTATGATACATGTATTTGCTTCGGTAAATAAGGAGTTACATTGTAGCCAAGGTATTTCATGATCGCTTCAGGATGACCTTTGACCTACTAACTCAAAATCATCAAAGGTGTAATCGTCTTGTCACAGGCAGTCAACCCATGAAGTTCCAAGGGATTTTTTCATGAAAGGAGAAGTTACAGTGCGGTTAATATTTTTCATTATGGTCAGTGACCTTGACTTTTGTCCCACCCAAAATCAAATATTATCATCCTCCCGCCACTGGCAATCCAACCATTAAATTTCATGAGATATACTTTAGGGAAAGTGGACTTACAGTTTAAAACATTTTACAGTATCATGTTACGTTGAGCATGACCTTTGACCTACTGACCTCAAAATCAAAAGGTATCATTTTCTCACCAAATGAGTCAACCCCATGAAGTTTTGATGATAATTGCTTCTGGGGGATCAGCTTGTACGCAGACAAGGTATTTCATTATTGGGTCATGGCGCACTTGACCTTCAAAAGTTGATATGCACATACTGATGCTTCGTACAAAGTTTCGTCAAAATCCATCAAGTAGCGCAGACAACATTTGTGACCGACGGATGGATGGTAAGGCCAAATATAATCTGCCTCACTTACCACTTTGTGGTGGAATACATAATTATAAAGACAATATTTTAGTTCATATGTATACGTTATTAAACAAAGAATTGAGAGAACATAAACTTCAGCATTGACTCTGGTCAGTGGTGTACATGGAGTTTTCTTCCACGTGACTTTCAGTCTGAAAGAAAATAAGGACATAGAATAAAAAGTTAATATAAGTCGAGCAGAGTATTCAATTTTAATCAGTTGGACATGCATATTTAGGGGAACGGGACATTTTCAAATTTAATTATTGTTTAACGCCTCATCAACACGCTGTTTAGGTTATTTTGCGCCGCCCCAGAGAGAGAGGAGAGATACATAGGCATCCAGGAACTCTGCGAGACTCTTACTATCGATTAGATTCCTATGGATCTTTAACGTGCTTGGAGGGCACACTCCGATATACAGGACCACCTGATTTACGTTCCCATCAGACGGATGAGGCTATGTTGTCTTGCCGCAGGACACATCGAAGTAACCCAGTGGCGCCAGTAAGACTTGAATCCGTGTTCACTGGATTCAAAGGCGAGTATAATATCCACTGGACATCAGCGCCCCTTGACAAAAACTGAGTAAACGACAACATCAAATAAATAGTCAATACATATTATATTTTGTATCATACGAGTACATGATTGATCTGACAATGACATGATTACACACTTAAGGTGGCACACAAAAACACAACAATTGTAATGTATTTTTCACCCAACAGTAAAGCAAGAATAAGGAAAGTTAAATCTGATAGAGGCTGCAATGTTCTATAAGCCATTTATTTACTAAAAGGGAAATAAAGAACAATTCTTGCCAAAAATCGAAAATTGTTAAATTTTACACGTTTTGTTCTGATTTTACTTTAATGACTTATTAAGGTCATTTCACATCAGGGAAAAACATTAGTATAAAATTATTTATTTTCTCTCTCAAAACCTGGTAATGCCGCTGATTTTAGGGAAAAAACGTTTAAATAGGGGTGTTGGGAAGACGCTTTTGCATATGTTTGGTCTGTAAAAATATGTAAAACAGACCCAAGATTGGAAATTTGCTCTGTGTCTCTTTAATAAAAAGGAGACCCAGAACATACAGACTGTATTTCAGAATGAGACCATAATCATATTTTAATTTGTTGATGTTAAAGGGATACATGGCAATCTTGAATGTATCAAGCATCTCCATTTATTAACCTGGTATCATTTTAACTTTAAACCTGCTTGCATTAAATTATATTAAAGTGTCAGTTTTCATTTTGTCTTCGTTATTATATTAAATACTTAACTATATTATAGGTGCACTATTATCAGCAGTAAGTAGTGTGTAAAACACATCTTCTGAACTAGTCAAAATAAATAATATTAATGATTGCACAAATGCAAATTATGTTGAAAACTGACCGGACTCCAGAAGTTTTAAACAAATAAAGACTGCCGTGTGTCCCTTTAACACAACTTGTTTTCGAATGTATTCAGTATATGTAGATAACACGAGCTCATATATAAAAATCACTGTACATAATCACTGAAAATATAGTTTAGTCTAATTTTGAACAGCACCGTACAAGCATAACTCGTGTGGTAATACAAGATCCATTTAAAGAACTATCAAAAGTGAGCAGGACGATTTTTATCAGAGCACTAACCATTTTTAAAAAAAGGCTCCCACCTCCATATAATTCAATGGCGTTTAAAAACGGGCTGGACATTCTGAAGTCGTCAGTATCAGTTCACTTGGAGCTGCTCCAGTGCACAATTCACATTCGGTGCCACTCTGAAAAACATCATCAATCCAGTGTCAGTGATCCGACAGATAGAGTTTATCCTTTGTTATACATAATGTAACATATATTTAAAAAAAAATATTGGTCAGTATTCAATTACACTGCTAATGTAATAAAAACATCTCTCATCATTCGTTATACATGTAAAATATCATTTAGCCTGAATTGGAGATCCATTAAATAATTGTTCCACTTGAAAAAAATCGTATTGATCAATTTATTTTTTAATTATTTTTGTCTTGCGTTTTCAGATTTATATCAGAAGGACTTAAGGAAGATACAGAATAATTATGAATTTAATTTTTGAACAGCATTGTAAATGTCGAAGTAAATGGCATTTTCAATGAAGCGCTTTAGCACAAAAGCTCCAAAAAATGAAATATACATTATTTTCTCGTCGCTATAGTACCAATAATAAAACGTTTTGGGAGGATGATAATGACAATAAAGTACAATCGAGATAACATATGTCAGTATATTTCCAGCCAATGGAATTGCCATTCCTTTTGAGACACACTGGATGCAAGCGTTACAACTAGCTCCACCTCCTTAAAAGCTTTTAAAATGAAGTTTGTTTTTCGAAATTTGCCATGTTGGTTTTCTCAACAGAACGTATCTAGTAAATGTAACTAAATGTAAATTCATAATCATTTCCTTGCTTCAAAACTCTACATAAATATTTATGAATCTGACCGATTTCAGACCAAATGTCATTGGCAGTTTACATTATTTCAATGTTTGTTTAATCGGGTTTTGTATTCCCGAATGTGCGAGAAAAGGGGATAACATAATGATATAGCGACAACGCTAAATTTGTACATTATGCATCTGAGGGGTGGGGGTGGAGGGGGTTTCTAATTTCCTTACCCCTCCTTGTTGTCGGGATGAAAGCTCCATCATCCCCCTCCCGTTACCTTTCTTGGGCGGGGGTGGGGGTGCGGGGGACATTGATAGGTGCATTTCGACGAGTAACTGTTTTATTGCATGAAAAGTTATACAGCATGCAGTAGACCTCCACCCAGTTACTAGAAAGATCGGAGTACACCGAAAAAACACCAATAGTGATATGAAATTTCTATCGATTTAGTATGAAATTATTCAATCGGCCATAGATGTCTATGAATTTGCCTACACACCACTTCAGATCGTACATATTTAGGCATTGGCTGATTATTTATTGACAAACACATTTTAATGACAAAACAAATACCTTGAAAATTGACCTCTCGCAATCGATAGAGTAATCCAAATCAAGTTTGAACCAACATGTCAATTTATGTCACGGTGACCTGTCAAACAACACTGCTGCACTGTGTACTTCGTCCGGTTTACATACTTCACAGTATGGAACACTATACGCGTGATTTTAGACTCCAGATGTGTCTGTCGTGCTCGCCGACGTAGCGCTCCCAATTCTGAAGCGACTTTTCGGGTGTAGAAAAATGGCGTCTGTTTTAATTGAAAATTCGTAAAATAGTCCGTAAGATGCAAAGAAATAGTCCATGTTCGCGGAAGAAAATGCAAATAGAATTGACATGTTATAGGTTAGTGGCGCTCCTACTGGTAAGACGAGCATCTACTTGCTCGCATCGACAACCACAAGTGTATGTCTGTGGAGTGGTAGGTTACTCCAAACCAGGACAGCTAAATAATCCAGAATGAATTAATGATGATCTTGTCATTGAGTTGCTTCCTTTTAACTATACTTTGAAAATTGAGTATTAAAACTATTCAATATTTACTGACGTGGTTAGGCCGGTTTCAAGACCGTGAAAGAGTTCCTTTTTTGTCGTACAACACTTGCCACGTGAATAGTTATTAGCTCACCTGTTTGAGTTATTTCGACTGATAGCGTCCGTCCTTCGTCGTCGTTGTCCGACGTCCACCGTTTTTCAATTAATTTTGCTTAAACGATTTTAAACGACTTTCACGTGCAAACTCTTTAAATCAATGGCTTTCAAGATTATTAAAATTAGATCATAAATAAATCCAAGATGGCCACCAACACGTAAAATAGTCGAAAGCTTATGATATCTTCTCAAGAACTGCTAGCTGGATTCTGACACTTCTTTCTAGAATTGACCGTTAGGTACACAACTAACAAGTTCGTATTTTTCATCTCAATCAATTGTTCAAGAAACCCGCTGCGGAGGCGCACATTTTACGTAACACTGATTTATAGAGATAACAAAATAAAAGTGAAATCTTACATTGCTGTCGTTATTTTAATACAACCAGACAATTATGTTGTGTTTAGTTTCTGTATCTATTTCATATTTGTGGTTTTGTAGCCGCTCGTAATCCAAAATGGCCTTCATAAATGATTGCTAACATCTTATGTTCATATTTCTGGTGTGAATCACGATCAAAATTGTCTTTAAACTTCGGCAAATGTTAACGTGGTAAATGAATTTAGTGATGCAGTCCGGTACCCAATCCCAAATATGTTGATGGGGGTGTTCAGAACAGGTCGTGTGTGCTATGGCTTCCAACTACATGTACTTGCTTGAATCGACAGCTTGAAGTGTTTTTTTGTGGAGAAGTAGGTTACTACAAACCAGGAAAGCGAAACAATACAGTATGAATTAATGACGGC
Source organism: Cyrtodaria siliqua (assembly GCA_037043455.1). NCBI lineage: Eukaryota > Metazoa > Mollusca > Bivalvia > Adapedonta > Hiatellidae > Cyrtodaria > Cyrtodaria siliqua. Next base: position 128,103 of record JAWPHD010000036.1, read on the forward strand.
CTTCAAATTGAGTTGTTTCCCTTTAACTATACTATGAAAACTTGGTATTAGGGACCATTCAATATTTACTGACGGAGTTGGCCGGTTGCACAAAGACTTGGTGAATGAGTTCATTTTTGTCACATAACACTTGCCGCGTGAATAGTATTTAGCTCACCTGAGCCAAAGGGGTCAAATTGAACTCTTTTTACCGCTAGTGTCCGTCCGTCGTCCGTCGTTGTCCGACGTATTTCAATTACCTTAGCTTAAACGGCCTCTCGTCATACGCGTCTTAGACGATTTTAAACAACGTTCACATGAAAACTCATTAGATCAAGGATTTTCAAGATTATAAAAATTAGGACAAAGAGACACCTAAGACGGCCACCAATACATAAATCAGCTGAAACCTTAGCATATCTTCTCAAGAACTGGAAGACAGATTCTAACTATTCAATTTAGAATTGATCGTTAAGTCCACAACTAACACATTCGTGTTTGCCGTCTCAATCAATTGGTCATGAAACCCGCTGCGGAGGCACACGTTTGACGTAACATGGAGTTATAGTGGTATCAAAATAAAAGTAAAATCTTACATTGATGTCGGTATTTTAATACAACTAGACAATTATGTTGTGTTTTTTTTCAGTATATATTTCATATTTGTGGTTTTGTAGCCGCTCGTAATCCAAAATGGCCTTCATAAATGATTGCTAACATCTTATGTTCGTATTTCTGGTGTGAATCACGATCAAAATTGTCATTAAACTTTGGCAAATTTTAACTTTGTAAATGAATTTAGTGATGCAGTCCGGTGCCCATTCCCAACTATGCTGATGGGTTGTTCAGAGCAGTTCGTGTGTGCTATGGCTTCCAACTACATGTACTTGCTCGAATCGACAGTTTGAAGTGTCTTTTTGTGGAGCGGTAGGTTACTGCAAACCAGGAAAGCTAAACAATCCAGTATGAATTAATGACGACCTTGAAACTGAGTTGTTTCCCTTTAACTATACTATCAAAACTGGGTATTAGGGACCATTCAATATTTACTGACGGAGTTCGGCCGGCTGCACAAAGACTTGGTGAATGAGTTCATTTTTGTCACATAACACTTGCCGCGTGAATAGTATTTAGCTCACCTGAGCCAACGGGTCAAATTAAAAGCTTTTAAAATGAAGTTTGTTTTTCGAAATTTGCCATGTTGGTTTTCTAAACAGAACGTATCTAGTAAATGTAAATAAATGTAAATTCAAAATCATTTCCTTGCTTCAAAACTCTACATAAATATTTATGAATCTGACCGATTTCAGACCAAATGTCATTGGCAGTTTACATTATTTCAATGTTTGTTTAATCGGGTTTTGTATTCCCGAATGTGCGAGAAAAGGGGATAACATAATGATATAGCGACAACGCTAAATTTGTACATTATGCATCTGAGGGGTGGGGGTGGAGGGGGTTTCTAATTTCCTTACCCCTCCTTGTTGTCGGGATGAAATCTCCATCATCCCCCTCCCGTTACCTTTCTTGGGCGGGGGTGGGGGTGCGGGGGACATTGATAGGTGTATTTCGACGAGTAACTGTTTTATTGCATGAAAAGTTATACAGCATGCAGTAGACCTCCACCCAGTTACTAGAAAGATCGGAGTACACCGAAAAAACACCAATAGTGATATGAAATTTATATCGATTTAGAATGAAATTATTCAATCGGCCATAGATGTCTATGAATTTGCCTACACACCACTTCAGATCGTACATATTTAGGCATTGGCTGATTATTTATTGACAAACACATTTTAATGACAAAACAAATACCTTGAAAATTGACCTCTCGCAATCGATAGAGTAATCCAAATCAAGTTTGAACCAACATGTCAATTTATGTCACGTTGACCTGTCAAACAACACTGCTGCACTGTGTACTTCGTCCGGTTTACATACTTCACAGTATGGAACACTATACGCGTGATTTTAGACTCCAGATGTGTCTGTCGTGCTCGCCGACGTAGCGCTCCCAATTCTGAAGCGACTTTTCGGGTGTAGAAAAATGGCGTCTGTTTTAATTGAAAATTCGTAAAATAGTCCGTAAGATGCAAAGAAATAGTCCATGTTCGCGGAAGAAAATGCGAATAGAATTGACATGTTATAGGTTAGTGGCGCTCCTACTGGTAAGACGAGCATCTACTTGCTCGCATCGACAACCACAAGTGTATGTCTGTGGAGTGGTAGGTTACTCCAAACCAGGACAGCTAAATAATCCAGAATGAATTAATGATGATCTTGTCATTGAGTTGCTTCCTTTTAACTATACTTTGAAAACTGAGTATTAAAACTATTCAATATTTACTGACGTGGTTAGGCCGGTTTCAAGACCGTGAAAGAGTTCCTTTTTTGTCGTACAACACTTGCCACGTGAATATTTATTAGCTCACCTGTTTGAGGTATTTCGACTGATAGCGTCCGTCCTTCGTCGTCGTTGTCCGACGTCCACCGTTTTTCAATTAATTTTGCTTCAACGATTTTAAACAACTTCCACGTGCAAACTCTTTAAATCAATGGCTTTCAAGATTATTAAAATTAGATCATAAATAAATTCAAGATGGCCACCAACACGTAAAATAGTCGAAAGCTCATGATATCTTCTCAAGAACTGCTAGCTGGATTCTGACACTTCTTTCTAAAATTGACCGTTAGGTACACAACTAACAAGTTCGTATTTTTCATCTCAATCAATTGTTCAAGAAACCCGCTGCGGAGGCGCACATTTTACGTAACACTGATTTATAGAGATAACAAAATAAAAGTAAAATCTTACATTGCTGTCGTTATTTTAATACAACCAGACAATTATGTTGTGTTAAGTTTCTGTATCTATTTCATATTTGTGGTTTTGTAGCCGCTCGTAATCCAAAATGGCCTTCATAAATGATTGCTAACATCTTATGTTCGTATTTCTGGTGTGAATCACGATCAAAATTGTCTTTAAACTTTGGCAAATGTTAACGTGGTAAATGAATTTAGTGATGCAGTCGGGTACCCAATCCCAAATATGTTGATGGGGGTGTTCAGAACAGGTCGTGTGTGCTATGGCTTCCAACTACATGTACTTGCTTGAATCGACAGCTTGAAGTGTTTTTTTGTGGAGAAGTAGGTTACTACAAACCAGGAAAGCTAAACAATACAGTATGAATTAATGACGGCCTTCAAATTGAGTTGTTTCCCTTTAACTATACTATGAAAACTTGGTATTAGGGACCATTCAATATTTACTGACGGAGTTGGCCGGTTGCACAAAGACTTGGTGAATGAGTTCATTTTTGTCACATAACACTTGCCGCGTGAATAGTATTTAGCTCACCTGAGCCAACGGGTCTAATTGAACTATTTTGACCGCTAGTGTCCGTCCGTCGTCCGTCGTGTCCGACGTATTTCAATTACCTTAGCATAACGGCCTCTCGTTATACGCGTCTTAGACGATTTTAAACAACGTTCACATGGAAACTCATTAGATCAAGGATTTTCAAGATTATAAAAATTAGGACAAAGAGACACCTAAGATGGCCACCAATACATAAATCAGCTGAAACCTTAGCATATCTTCTCAAGAACTGGAAGACAGATTCTAACTATTCAATTTAGAATTGATCGTTAAGTCCACAACTAACACATTCGTGTTTGCCGTCTCAATCAATTGGTCATGGAACCCGCTGCGAAGGCACACGTTTGACGTAGCATGGAGTTATAGTGGTATCAAAATAAAATTAAAATCTTACATTAATGTCGGTATTTTAATACAACTAGACAATTATGTTGTGTTTTTTTTTCAGTATTTATTTCATATTTGTGGTTTTGTAGCCGCTCGTAATCCAAAATGGCCTTCATAAATGACTGCTAACATATGATTTTCGTATTTCTGGTGTGAATCACGATCAAAATTGTCTTTTAACTTTGACAAAATTTTAACTTTGTAAATGAATTTAGTGATGTAGTCCGGTACCCATTCCCAACTATGTTGATGGGGTGTTTTCAGAACAGGTCGTGTGTGCTATGGCTTCCAGCTACATGTACTTGCTCGAATCGATAGCTTGAATTGTCTTTTTGTGGAGAGGTAGGTTACTGCAAACCAGGAAAGCTAAACAATCCAGTATGAAATAATGACGACCTTGAAACTGAGTTGTTTCCCTTTAACTGTACTATGAAATATGGGTATTAAGGACCATTCAATATTTACTGACGAAGTTGGGCCGGTTTTACGAAGACTTGGTGAATGAGTTTATTTTTGTCACACAACACTTGCTGCGTGAATAGTTTTTAGCTCACCTGAGTCAACGGGTCAAATTGAACTATTTTGACCGCTAGTGTCCGTTCGTCGTCCGTCGTTGTCCGACGTATTTCAATAACCTTAGCTTAAACGACCTCTCGTCATACGCGTCTTAGACGATTTTAAACAACGTTCACATGGAAACTCATTAGATCAATGATTTTCAAGATTAAAAAATTAGGACAAAGTGACACCTAAGATGGCCACCAATGCATAAATCAGCTGAAACCTTATACTCTCAAGAACTGGAAGATAGATTCTAACAATTCATTTCAGAATAAGCGAAAGGTTCGGTACACTTTTCCTACTGTGTTAAACATGTGTTTAGAACAGGACAAGTAGGGAATGTGATGGTGGCTATCACGTACGTACTCGCCTCGACAGTTTCAAGTTTATGTCCGTTGAGACGGAGGTTGCTTGAAATCAATAAAGACTAATTCATAAGTTAAACAGTCCAATAAAAGTTAATGACGATCGTGAAACTGAGTTGAACATTTTGGTTAATATAAAAGTCTGAACATAATGTCAACGTAAATGTATCATGTAAAGAAGTTCTTGGGTACATGTAAAGAAGTTCTTCTGTAGAATATTTAATGGCTTTTGAACATTTGATTTATTTTCATACCTGTCAAGTTTCAAGCATTGGGCGCGAGACACACGTTTGTTTTAACTCACGCTCACACGCATACATTTTAAGTTCTCACGCATTCTGAAAAGTTGACCAAATTGTTTATTGTCTGCGATTTATTTAATAAAATTGTGTTTTATACTAAAACTCGATCAAATTAATATAATTTAACCATCATTTCTGCATCGTTTCTGTATAGTGTGTGACTTAAATGAAGTAATTAACATGTATGATCATATGAACAGTTGTAAGAGTCATCATTGTACGATTACACCCCTAAGCTAGCATTCACGAAATTCAATCACAGACCGTGGGCAAACCCCCAACTACTAACCATCTAACAAAGAGACAATCCCAAGACAGCTATGTATTTTGCATCCTGACATTTTCTTTTCACAAGAACTCCGTCAAGTTGTTTTGCCCCAAACCAGAAACACTCATACAAAAGCTAAACAATCCACTGTGGAGTATATAGGTTGGTTGCTCCAAACCAGAAGAGCTAAACAATCCAGTATGGATAAATAACGAATGCGACATTGCGTTGCTTCCTTTTATCTATACTCTATGAAAACTGAGTATTAAGGATCATTCAATGTTTACTGACGGAGTGGGGCCGGTTGTAAGACGATTTGTTTAGGTTGTCATTTTCTTGCACTGCTTATACGAATTCTCGTTGAAAGTTTAAACAATGTTTACACAGAACACAGAACATCCTTAGATTGTCAAAATAAGGTCAAATGCAGACATGTCAAAACGTTATATCTGTCTCAAGACATGTTGACAATACGTAATAGATACAATATGGTCCCACTGAGTTGGTTAATTTAAATTAACCAACGCGATGAAACCATACTCTATTTGTTTTGTAGCTTGTCCAATTCAGCTCCATGCCATACTCTAACTTCCAATAACTGGTAGTTGTAGTAAACCATTTATTCTGACAGGCGTTATTTTCAATTAATCGATTTACACCTGTGCTATTACAACGGGATTTTTTAGTAACCATGCTACAATTTTTAGATTGTATCGTTAAGTACACAAATATCATGTTTGTGTTTTCATCTTCATGATTTTTTCAAGAAGGCCACAACGGCTACGCAAAATTTACATAACATTGATTTATTGAAATAAAAGTATAAAAATAAAATTGGAAAAATTCTGCAGATGACGAATGTATCATTTTAGCACGACTTTTTGTTTCCTGTCCAAAGAAATGATTATTTATGTGTTTTCCGTCTGAAACCATGCTATACAACTTTGTTCAAAAGACAAACAATATTGAACCTTATCGAATGCTTTAGTAATATTGAGAAATAAACATGATCAACTGACCTCCCTTTGTAAGATTGAAATATATTGATAATTATTAAATCGTTATATTACACTACTGCTGCTGTTTGAATAATGAACGTTTAAATTACTGCCGTAGTAGTACTTGCTGATGGCGGTTGACCTAGTTTGATACTAAAGTTTGTCTATATATATCATTAACAGCATCAGCTTAATTCGATTAAGAAACGATTGGCAAATCCATTTCGAGTGTTCTATAGAGAAGTCATGCAAGTTCCAGTTTTATTCCGCGAGCAAGCGATGCCTTATAATCTAACTTTAAGTGAACTCTAAACAATTTTATGATTATCTACTATGTGAGTAATTGTTGTTGTTGAAAGTTTAGTATTCAATACTGCAAGTAGGGATTATTATCTGTCGTTGCTCGAAAGCATGAAAGCCTAGTAAGAAAGAAAGCAATCCAGTATGAATTAATGACGATGATGCAAATAAGTTGTTTCCCTTTATCTACGCCTCGTCTTTTCAGTATTAGGGATCCTTCGATATTTACTGACGGAATTGGGTCGGTTGTAAAACTTGCTTATCGAGTTCCCTTTTTGTCGCACACAAAAGACCTCTATATGTTCGCACATCTAAGCCAAAACCAAAATAAAACATTTCTGTGTAAATCTTCTTTGGGCTAAGCCATAATTAAGAATATATTGCTGTATTGAAGCATTTGGATGGCGGCCATTTTGAAATGTGGTAAAAATAGTAACAGAAAGACCTGTGACCTTGGGACCCTTTTCGATTTTCAAGTAAGACTACCAACTACTATCACAGAAAGTTTGGTGTTTTTGTCCACTCTGTCTACACCCCGACTATTTTTGTCCCTAGCTACGAACGTAACAGGACGTTACGTCGTTTCCGGTTTTTTTTGTATTGTTTGTTCAATAAATGCCTCTGAAGAGGGGGAACGTGTTACGGCAAAATTTACAGTTTATAGTAAATATTGTCACTGTATAACTATTGTTTTAAATATGACCTCTGTCATTATGTCACCGTTAGATGAGTTTCATGAATATGAAACGGCAATACATGTAACTGTAGCAGTAGGAAATAATAGCCACAGCCGTTACCGCAGGTTTAGTGGCAACATCGAAAACAGCAATAGTGGTGACCAAATAGCAATCTTTAAATGGACGCACGGCAATGTTTTTTTCTGTTTTTTTCTTCCTTTTTTCTTTTTTTTTTCTTCTCTTTTTCTTCTTTTTTTTTTCTTCTTTTTTTCTTTTAATAAAACGCACTTTTCCTACATAACTTGCACTTGTTCAAACATTATCATTATCATTAAAATATTGTATAAAGCGAATTGGTTTTGCATATAATTAACTCCTGATAATATTGCTTCAATAATATATTTAAACCTATGGTAGAATAAGACGAAAACATGAAAACTGTCAATTTTATTAAATTATTTGCGTGGAGGTTTAAAATCAAACTGATTCAAAATCAATAAATGGAGACGCTAATTGCAATGCTTGATAAACATTTCAAGATTACCGTGTGTCCCTTTAATGCACTCTTGCATATATGACCTTGAATATAAGCGTAAACGTGAATTCAATAAATGGAATTCCCGATACTACATAATATCTAACAATATTGGGCGGAGGGAATGATTGATAGTATTTTAGTTGGATTAATCTTTACAAAACAACATGCACATGCGCCTATATATGGTAGTTTTAACAAACATGTATATCTCAAAATAATGGCCACATACTTCCCCAATACGACAGACAGTAAATGTAACCAACAGTTAGGCATTTTGAACTTCCTGATTCGTACTTGTGATACATTCTATTTTAAAACGTATGTCATTTGTATTCAATATTAATTGTCACAAATAGATAAGGTAATTTCCCGATTTGGCTCATAGCTAATCAATATCGAACGTATAAAATACAACAAATAGGACTGGGGTGGGGGAGAAGATGGAGTGGAGGGGTCACACAAGTACGTATTGAATAATATACGCATAGCAATATTTTTTTATACTACTTTTACCGTAACAAGAGCAGAGCGATAATATTTCAGTAGAATTAACCATTTTAAAACAATATGTGGAGCAATTCGTAAATAGGACAGGGATTGCCAATTCCATGAATTTCTTTGTCCTCAACATGCTCAAACTGTGTCATTTGCACTTTAGTTACTACTGTTTTCAAAAGTATTATGTTACAAACAGGTGAGGGAATTTCCGATCCTGTACATAGCTATACAATATCGAACAATAGATGACAATAAACGGGGAACGTCACACAATTATGTATTCTATAATGGACAACTATCGTCTAATTAGTATACCTATGTGATCTAATCATGAACTAGATGAAAATAGTTAAGTTGGATTCATCATTTTGAATACAATATGTAATCCCTTCATAAATAAGAGAGTTTAAGAAACAGGTATATTTTAAAATAATGTCCACATTCTCCCCCAAACACGACAGCCACTAACTGTAACCAACAGTTAGGCATTGACAATCTGGCACACGTTTCAAGGTTATTACGTTTCAGACTGATACAGGGATTTCCCGGCCTATATATATTGTACTACAATATCGAACAATAGACGACAACAAACGGGATTTCAGTGCAACAGTTAGGCATTTCCACATCTTGTTTACGGCCTTGGTTATAGCAAACATTTCAACAAGTCAAAACATTCAATGAACCCTTAAAACGTTTAACTATGGTATGTCATAAAAGGATAATTATGTGAAACACGCACACACCTGTATTCGAACAAGGATAAACATTTAAAGTGCAATCACGATCTGAAATATTAAAAAACAAACATTTATAAACATGTTATTTTAGGGCATGACATGTGCATGACTAACTGAAATGCGATATATTGTGCATAATGTATTTATGGTTTGATAGCCGTTTTATAAAATTCAATAATGAAAATATGAATTTATTCTCCCAGACCACTAATCATATATTCATTCATATAATATAGCATTCATTCATTTAATCCTCACGAAGGTTTGTGTGTAATTCATATGATGCATTATGATTAGTAAGTGGTTTCTATTGATTTGTACAATGTGCTTAACTAATGTAGGAGTGTTGAAGTGTTCTGTAAGGGTCAATTAGCACATTGATAACTTATACAGAGGTGCCTCGAAGACAGAGACAGAGACAAACAGAGAGAGAGAGAGAGAGAGAGAGAGAGAGAGAGAGAGAGAGAGAGAGAGAGAGAGAGAGGTGGACAAGCGAAGGATACCGAGGAATTCGAAAGACTCTAAGGTATCCCTCTGTTCTTTTTTTACCGGCCGTTTAACGTCCCCACCTGGCAAACGAAACAGTGAGCGAAAATGAATTGCTTAAGGCCGCACATGAAATGGTCCGATGTGGCTACGTGTTCGTTTGCATGCTACTACTATACCCTGCCGCTCACAATAACTGATTTTGTAACAACATCAACAAAACTAAATGACGTTGTAGTTTTATCGGGATTATTGAAATCAGCTATTGTTATATATTTATTGATTGCATTTGTGTGCTACATAATGGATATTCATTAACCGCAATTATAAACTGCGATGTTCAGTATTGGGTGTCTTAGGGTCCATCTCACACGTATTATTTTGATTATATTCATCAGTATGGCGTTCATGAAGGCAGGACCTGTATAAAGTGTGTTTATAATATCCCTGTCATAACATGACCATTACATAGTACCAACAGTTCGGCATTTACAATTTTATTTATATATATTGTACACGGTATTTTACATCCGTCACATGATCTGAGTCAAGGCCAAATCCTATACTTAATTACCGCAGTTGAATTGCGTGTAAACTAGAAGTTTTCCGCCGTTTAGTGGGGTTTCCCTAAATGAACTTCCTGTATCGATACTAAACATTTGCACATTTCGACATTTACGCATTCATTAACTAAATCTTGTTTGCTGAAGGCAATTTGATAGCAACGGGACACATACCTAACTATTTTTTGTTATCTTTAGAGCTCGATTAATCAAGTGAGATACGGATGGCAGGAGGTACATGTATACATATACAGTATTGTTTCTACCCTGGACAAATGGAGTGTTCTGCCTCTACTACAAAACTAATCGACCGTCATATATGGCCTATCATGTGCTAAAATGACGTAAAAACACCACTCTAACAAACAAACAAATCGCAAAAGAAAAAGTAGATCATCATGATCTAGTTTGACCTAGATTTTAAAGTAATTGTACTTACTGTTCTCCTTCTCATATATGGTTTAAACAGTATTTATTTAAGAAATGTGATGAACAATGTTTCAGATAATACATGTACAGGATTCGAAAACAAGCTTTCGGTGAAAACGTATGCAAATTCATCTCCTTGATATTCCTATTAATGTATAAGATATGTCTGACATTTTATGTGTTATAAATGTTAGCATATGATGTAAAATGGCATTTGATTGAATTTAACATTTAGAAATAGTGATTGTAAAACAGATAAAGTGCACGAAAGACCAGGTCCTTTCTGGTTAATATATTAATATGTTGTCCATTATTGTGTAGCTGTTTAGTAATACGTTTGGATCTGACCTATCGATAAGTGACATGAAAAAATAAAAGAGCAAAATTTATATCAAGAATGATTTCACCAGTCACATCAGTCCTCCTAGGAATAAGCTCGACACATTGCAATCTAGTTTGTAAATCTCATTTAGTTGAAGTTGCAGATGATATTACAATGTGTTTCAAGTCATATTTTAAGGACATTTATGAGCGTATTTTATACACACAACTGTCTCAAGAGAGACTATGGACAAAAATAACGTGTTTTTTTTGGTTAGCTCAAGAACCAAAACTGCAACCGATTATTTTGTAAGGTGAATATGTTAAGAAAATGCATTAAAAATCTATGCATGCCATGCAAAACGTGTAGAATGGCCTTTAAATACGGTACGTAATTGGGGTATATATCAAGCACTGACATTAATACATTGATTACATCTGTTAAATAGTTGGTTGATTGCGAAGATGCTTGAAAATATGTTTCATTCGAGGACATAAAGGTGATATGTATGTTTAACTGAGTTATTAGTTATCAGGTCTTAACAATGTACTACATAAATGTCCTTCGTTAAAACCGAGTTTTTATAAGAAAACCCCATAAGTAAAAAAAGGGAAATTTGGTATTCCTTCCTTCCTTCCTTCCTTCCTTCCAAGTTACTTCATTCAATGTTATACTTATACAAAAGGTAGTCTTACTAACAGGGTTCATGCCGAACAATTTCTGAACTATTCTAAATAGATATATACAAAAATAGTTAATTCATGGGCCTTGTTAATGTAATTCAAAATGCGGTTGAAAATGGATATCCATTTATCAATCAGATATTTGCGACACATACTCTTTTTCATAATGCCCGACCCGTGACCCTATGTCTTTATGTCTCAGTGCATACAGTGCACATTAACAAAGGGCATACCACATGTGCAATTATAGTTGTAGTTGCATTTCAAAATGGTACATAATTATGTTTAAGCTAACTAATCTAATAACGTCTGAAGGCAATGCGATAGCAACGTGACACACCTTTAAATAATTGTTCAAACAGACTGTTTAAGTAATATGGAATCACGTTTAATTGAAAGTATAAAACTAGTTGCTAGTTCTCTTTATTTTGCGGTGTAACTTATCTTGCTTCTTGTATATGTTGTATGTTATGAAACCTCCCACATCTAGATATGTTGGATTCGTGCATTGTTGTTTGTGGGATTAGGAGTCGGAAAAGTTCCAACATGGTGTTATATCTAGGACACCGTTATTTAGGCAAACCTATACTTTTTGTTTACCTGGCTACATGATGAGGGGGTAAACATACATTTCAGGTTCTTACCATCAAGGTCATGAAGGTCAAGATCACACTAAAATGTTAATGCTGAACAGAAGGGTAACGTCTAATGCATGTGTTCAATCCTGTCGTGTCGTGTCCTTAACAGTTTATTCTCTCGTATTCATAAATACATGCTCATATGTGTGTTTCATTTATAGCGCCCACATATAATATGGCATAGTTTGTTAGCGTATATAGCCTAGTAATATGTTCTTTGTTTTTACGATCCCCTTTAATTTGGATGAAAATATGGTACCCGTGTTTTTTATGCAAACTCAAACCTGATTAAGAACCCCCCCCCTCTCCCCCCCCCCCCCCCCCCCCCCACCAACAAGCCACCTTTTTGCCACTAACCGTTTAAGGACGGTGTCATGTTGTAAAACCCTTTTATTTTTGTGGTGTCGCATACTTTGCTTATATTTATTCTTGTATATCTTGTATGTTATGAATGCATGCTTTGTATGACTGAGCTCTGTGAATGTCTTTTTTTTCTTTGAACGGTATTGCTAATGTCGCTTTCGTGTCCGGGTTATTACTGACCTATATATCGTATTAACCTCCTCTATAAGAAATTGTGTCGAGGCCAACATCCAGGACCTTACTTTCAGGGTTCAAGTCAAAACTTAGACTTTGAATGTGATTACTTCAATTTCTGATCATGTATGTGTTTTACCTATATTGTCTATTTTGTTAGAGATTATAACCTGGCGGGGAAATATTAATCTACACTGTCCCGTTTATTGGCATGACAATATGGTAAGAGTGAGGTTTGGTGCATCCTAGAACCTGGTTTAAAACTAAAGCGTTATTGTTTTGCCACTGACCGTTCCAAGGCGGGAGCCCTATTACCAACACTGTTTGTGTTTGTGATGTCATATATTGCCTTTTATTCATCTTTATAGTTGTTTGTTTCTGTGTGAGGTTTGTGGTTGACTGTCGTCCTTGAATGCTACTTTTCCTGTTCGATTTTTATATCTACCTCTTATTGCTACAACTTATTTATCTATCATTCGATTTTGATATTATACAGATATGTTCACCGCCACGGGACGATGCGTCCCCCAAAATACTCAGATCCTTACCACCAAGATCAAGGTCACACTAAGATTGAAGTGTATCCCTGTGTGTGGGTGTCAATAATATAAACACATGTTTATGAGACAATGTGTCACAACCAACAGCCAGGTCCTTGTCCTAAGAGTCAAGGACACACTTAAAATAGGGTATTGTTTTAATTTCGCGTCCGGGTTTCGTGTATAACATATTTATCCATCAATTGATTCAAATGTGATACAATGTAACCCTAGTGTACGCTTACTTGTGAATATCTGTATAATGTTTGTCTCCAACCAGTATTATCGGAAGGAACCTCCAAGTATATTCGTCCGCAAAAACAGTTTTAGTGTAACCGGAAGGAACCTCCAAATATGTTCGTCCGCAAAAATAGATCTAGTGTAACCGGAAGGAACCCCCAAGTATGTTCGTCCTCAAAAATACAAGTATGTTCGTCCGCAAAAATAGATCTAGTGTAACCGGAAGGAACTCCAAGTATATTCGTCCGCAAAAATAGATCTAATGTAACCGCACGGATCCTCGAAGTATATTAGTCGCAAAAATAGATCTAGTGTAACCGGAAGGAGCCTCCAAGTATGTTCAGCTTGAGACTGGGGGTTAACTCTTCAAGCAAGATGTGTTTATGAAATGTATCAGGGTATTTAGGGCAATGAGGGGTTTATGCATGCATACACCTTCATCGATGGAACCTAATGTGGCAGTCTTGCGGTTATTTTGTTCTATTTTATTTAAATCTCATTCTAACTTCTAAATCAATGGATGTGGTTCTTTCCTCTATGTTTTTTTTTCTAGAAAGACAATTTCATCACATGTAACCATTTAGGACCTTTAATTGCTTTTCATGCTCACTGTCTAATCAAATCGTACGAGCACTCTTACATAACACGTTTTACGACCGAACTAAAACAAACTAACACACATGCGTTTGTGTTAGTTGTTTTAGTGCGAATGTGTACGCGCAGAATTTAATTATCCCCGTGCTGTGCATTGCTGGGCAATTAGAAACTGTTGATATCCCTGTCAATAACTATGTATACTCTTACTGGACATCAACAGACAGATACAACCATCCAACCAGCATCGGCACCGGGTTCCGTCCCCACCACTGGAGAAATAACCCATGGGTCATAAATTGAAAACTGTTGAGATCCCCACACTATAACTTATATACACGTATTGGACATGAACAGATGAATTCATCCATCTAAGCAGCATTGGCCATTGAGTCAATTTCCACCCTTGGGCCATACATTGGAAACTGTTGAGATCCCACCCTATAACTATATATACACTTACTAGGCATGAACAGACGGATGCAACTATCCAACCAGCATCGGCTCCGGAGTCCGTCCCCACTCCTCGGTTAATAACCCATGGGACATAAATTGTAAACTGTTGAGATCCCCCGCCCTGTAACTATATGCACTTACTATGCATGAACAGACGAATACAACCATCTAACCAGCATCGGTCCTGGAGTCTATTCCCGCCCCTGGAGCCCCTAGGCCACACGTTATAAATCGTTGATATCCCACACTACTCACTGGACATGAACAGAGGGATACAACCATCCAACCATCACGGGCCCCGAGGTCCATCCTCACCCTTGGTTGCATAGCCCAAAGGTCATAACTGGGAAACCTGTAAGATACCTCAGATGGGTTTTTGAATGGGACGCCTAGATCATGGCATGGGGGTTAGACTTGAGGGGTGGACGGGGGCGGGGGGGGAGGGGGTAAACAAATAGTTGTCTTGGAATAGGGTCGTGTTGAGTATCCAATTGAAGTTTTCCTTCTTTGTGGCTTTCTAGGCTATTTTTTTTTGTATTTATATATACACGAGCACCTTTGTGTTTTACTTATATTGCCTATTAATGCTGCCTTGTTGGTTAGAGAATAGTTCATGGTGGCGATTTCTTTATTTACACTGTCCCGTTTTATTGAGATTACAGTAGGGTAAGTGTGAGGTTTTGTGCACCCTAGAACCTGGTTTAAACCCCCAGCGGCCATTTTTTGCCACTAACCGTTCCAAGGCGGTAGCCCTATTGTCAACCCTGTTTGTGCTTGCGACGTCATATGCCTTTATTCTTTACTAACATTGCCATTTATGTTTGTACTCTTGCGTGTTTTTGGGTTTACTGTGTTCTGTAAAAGCTGCATTTCCTCTTAGAATTTTATACTTATTTTTATAAAAAAAATCACAGGGTCATAATAGTGGATGTGGCGGGTCAAATATATGGATTCCTGGCGAGCACGGGATTTGCGATGGTGCGCCATCGACTGTTCGATCTAGTTATTTTATGGGTCGGGGGAGCAATATTAAAAAATTTAACTGCGGAAGTTGGCCTTCTCGCATTTTTATCTTCCGAGCACGAAAACAAAGAACATAGTTATCAAGGGTACGGTTAACTGACTCCATTGTAGCATACCTTCCACGGGCGGCTCTAAATACGTGTTTGTAATGTATTGTTGAGCCAATTAACAACAACAACATAGTTCAGTTCAGACAGATTAATTATCAGGAGAAAACGGAAACACAAAGGTGTTCAAATTAAATAAGTTCGAATGTATAAGTGCTGCAAGCCGATTGATATTCTTTTACGCGGTGTTCAACGAATCTCTGCATGCTGCTTGAATACTACTGTACTAGAAGGTTGTGAATATTAATAATTTACAATACAATATAGTTGTAATGCGGACTGATGTATGACAAGACATATCTGTCTGCGAATATTTAAGTATTCCTCTACAGAGGCTTTCTAAGCCGTGTTGAGTAAATCTCCATCATGTAAAACTCTAACTTATCAATCACCGGAAACCAAAATACTTTGGTTTTCTCGGCGGTTGCTTAGCCGCCGACCATATCTTTGAAGCAACTCTGAACTCAAAACTATGTATTTCTTGTAAAATATAAATGCTGTATTAAAAGACAAAATGTATTACGTCTTTTATAACATGGCAGAACATTACCTCTAATTTACTCAATTTTGCAGGACACTATTTGCAAACACGTTATTGCAACTGTAATAGCTTTGTTTATATAGTTTATGTAATACGTCATGACGTATTGAATTGAATTCTGTATAACCTTACGCATAAAAGTATTATGTTTCCTCTGTAAAATTGCGTATAATTTAATTATAAAAACATAAGGATAACGAGCGACTGCAATTCAGAAATTACACACCCGGTTTAAAAGATAAAAACAATGCGTAAAGTTAGAAAATATATTTCATTACAGCTAATATACAATAAATCGATGTTCATATATTTATTTTTCTGCTTTGGACACATACGGCTGTATGTGTACATTTTGCAATATTGATATTGTTTTACAATACAACACAACGTTGTGTTACATATATTATTCATTCGATTCCTAGAGTCAATTGGACGGCAAACATATTGACAAGTGGAGCATTTTCCAGCACAAAATAAATTTCCATGACAAAACGATGATTCGTTTAATCCTTAACCCGCTACATATATAATGGTCTGTTCTTTCTTTGAATTAAGTCCATTTCATTTACTCGTAGGCTGATCTGGGTTTACAATGGACGCAAAGGCTATTATATTCGTGCTTAGCGGGTTAAGGGTTAAACAAAACTGCCATTGATGCATCAGGTCATGTAAGGAACATTTGCAGTTTACATTTTTACTGGTATGTGTGTATTAACAAATATGGAACAGAGCCATATTTTGCCTTCTTCATTAGAACAAACTTGAGATTAATATGATCATTTCTGAAGAAAAACTGTCAATATATGTCAAGTGTTCTTGCGAATGTTGTTAGTGTTGTTCATATATATCTCTCTATGTATAATCACTTGAAGTCTGGGCTGTGACACCTTTTGATACGTTACAATGTCGAATGGATCTTGAGACACTATACATACAAACTCATGAAACCTCGAGCTGGGTTTCAGTTGTACTCCCGGAGATAAATTTGAACAAAACTAGATATGGCCTAGGATATGAATGTCATTCAGGAAGTACAACTATAAATAATAACAATGGTGCTTGACAACAATTATATTTTTAGAGTGCATATATATAGTCATTGTTCCGGAATAATTGATTTACAGGAGTGGGCTGCAGTGTAACCACACACTTGATAGTCAAGTGTAAAGATTGTCTCTTATGCTCTTGAGATAATATATGTTTTAAAGGGATACACGGCAATCTTGATTTAAAAAACATTGCGGTTTCTATTTATTTTTTCTACATTTCTTGCATTTCTTAAATCATTAATATTAATTGTAAAAACATTATAAAGCAATTTATTTTGCATAGTATTACAATGTTACTGATGATTATATTGCAACAATAACATTTTAAACCTATGGTAAAATAAGATGAACAAATGAAAATGTCGCAATTATATCGCAGAGTTATAATTGCGACTTTATCAATCTTATAAATACATACAAAAATAAAAATGATGTTAGTAAATATCGCAAAGAACAAATATGGGTGAATAATAGTTAACACAATGTATTAAGGACGTAAATATAGCGTAGTATACACATTAAAACTTAAAACAGGAAATCCTGTACACGTTTTATATGTTTACAACCATTATTTTATATTACAACTTACGTATTTTTATTGTAAAACGGCATACTTGAATCTACAATAAACGTTTTTTTTTGTTTGTTCGAATGGTATTTCGCATTATGGCGAGTATATGACTGGACTACCTCTTGGGACTCTATGATTGTACCTACTGAAACCCGAACTAAGGGAGGTGGGTGCATGAGCTTTCGTCCCTCGGGTTTTCTGGTCGTACCCTAGATTGGTTTTCTCTTTAGCTGCAACTACTATGGTTGTTCAGTACGATTCTGAGATGTTTACTATTTTGTATGTGTATCTTTAGTTAGTTTCTCTGGATGTGGACTTTATTGTTAGAGATTTCCTGTTGATGGGATGTAGTTTTGTTTACACTGTATTGTCTATTTGGGCGCTGAAGACAGGATAATAGCGAGGATTGTGCGCATATCAAATCGATTCAAGCTAACCAGTAGGCCTTATTGCCTACTGACCGTTCCAAGTCGGTAACCCTGTCTTCACCACCCTTTCTGTTGTTTTTTGTCTCTTTCATTGTAGTTTCAAATCCTTGTTTGCAGTACAGTGCGGACCTACGATGACATTGCGTTCGGACGCTGTGGTTTCTATAGGACCCTATATATCATTTTGCCATATATATTTGCAAATTTAAATGACATGATAAAAAGTCGGCAATATTTTTTTAAAAGATATGAATGGACTAAACTCTAATGTCTATTTGCTCTCCATCTAACGTATTGTTTCGGAGAAATACTTCACTAATATATATGGAAGCCGCCCTGGAGGAACTTCTGACTTTATTACTTCTAACTACGCGACTTCTTGACTTCTAACTTATTCACTTCTAACTTCATCACTTCTAACTTCACGACTTATTAATTTCTAACTTCGTGACTTCTAACTTCATGACTTCTAAATTCACGACTTCTAACTTCACGACTTATTAACTTCCAACTTCATCACTTCTAACTTCATCACTTCTAAGTTCACTCTAACTTCACAACGTATTAATTTCTAACTTCATGACTTCTCATTGCATGGATATCAAGAAGTTAGAAGTAATGAAGGTAGTCGTCATGAAGATAGAAGCAATGCAGATGGAAGTCGTAAAGTTAGAAGTAATGAAGTTGGAAGTCGTGAAGCTAGAAATAATGACGTTAGAAGTAATGAAGTTAGAAGCCAGTATGTCATGAAGTAGGAAGTAATAACGTAAGAAGTAAGGAAATCAGAAGTCCCTCCAGGGCTTCCATAAATATATGCTTCGTGACGTTAGTTAATACGAATTGGACACCGAGTGTTAACTAGCTCTGTTTATACCTTGTTCATATCTTGTTCAGCGAAATATTTCGTTCCACGATTGATGTTTTAAAAGTGTATGATTTGTAACCACTGGAAATAGGCGAGAAATCGTGTCACTATCGGAATTCCGACGAGGCATCACCGTTGTGTGTAATGATGAAATAGTAGAATTGACCATATTAATTTATTTAATCGCATATGTAATCTAGACTAACGAAACTAACCAAACAGGAAAAAAACACACACAAAAACCCACAATATAACGTGAAACGTGTTGTTTGTGACGGAACATAATATAAACCTCTGACAGCGTCTGCGCTCCCATAAATATGCAGTAAATTAGTTGTATAAAAGAATGCAATACGATCAAAACATTGGGTGTATAAACAAGAGGCCCAAGAGGGCCTGTGGACGCTCTACTGGCTAGATAAAGTTTATGTATAAGGGGCCATAAGTCCTTCAAAAATCATTCAACCAGAACATGGCAATGACAGGTGCAACTAGGCTTAGTACTGATCATTCTCGCCAAGATTCGCTGAAATCTGGCAAAGAGATCAGAAGAGACTAATCTGGACAAAGTTTGTGTATTAAAACATTTAAAGGGTCACAACTCTGCCAAAAATCATTCAACCAAAATATGGCAATGACATGCACAACTAGGCTTGATACTGATCATCCTTGTCAAGTTTTGTCTATATTCAGGAGAACTAGCCCGGAAAACAATTGTGGTATCAAAATCCTTTAAAGGACCACAACTCTGCCAAATATCTGTAAACCGGAACGTGACAATGACATGCACAACTAGGCTTGGTGCTGATCATCCCTGCAAAGTTTCATTGAACTCTGGCACGGTGACTATGTACAACTAGGCTTGGTACTGATCATCCCTGCAAACTTTCGTCTTAATGAGGCCAAGATATAGCATATTTCAGAAAATCAAGGGCCATGACTCCAATGTAAATGGTCCAATCTGGATTAACAATCTGGTAAAGTTTCTTAAAGATCGGATGAAAGATGAAGGCCCTATCGTCTTCAAACGAGGCAAAATATAGGGTTTTTAACTAAATCAAGGGCCATAACTCCACTGTTACTGGTCCGATCTGGCTGGTTTTCAAACTTGACCGAGCTTTTATTGATATAAACAATCTCGTAAAGTTTCATAAAGATCGCATGCAAAATGAAGGCCCTATCATCTTAACGAGGCAAAATATAGCATTTTTAACTAAATCAAGGGCTATAACTCATCTGTTACTGGTCCAATCTGGCTGGTTTTCGAAACTGCATGATTGTCATTGATATAAACAATCAGGTAAAGATTTGTAAAGATCAGATGAAAGATGAAGGCCCTATCGAATTAACGAGGCAAAATATAGCATTTTTAATTAAATCAAGGGCCATCACTCCGCTATTACTAGTCCGATCTGGCTGGTCTTCGAAATTTCCGAGCTTTATTTTATTTAAACAATCTGGTAAAGTTTGGTAAAGATCGAATGAAAGATAAAGGCCCTATTGTCTTAATGAGGCAAAATATAGCATTTTTAACTAAATCAAGGGCCATAACTCCGGTGTTACTGATCCGATTTAGCTGGTTTTCAAACTTATTTGAGCTTTTATTGATATTAACAATATGTGCAAGTTTGGTAAAGATCAAATAATAAATTAATGTGCTAGAGTGTTCACAAGGCAGAATATGGCATTTTTCAAAAAAAAAAAGGGCCATAACTCTGGTGTTACTGACCCAATTTAGCTGATTTTCGAACGTGTCCGAGCTTTTATTGATATTAACAATCTGTGCAAGTTTGGTAAAAATCAAATAATAAATGAAGGTGCTAGAGTGTTCACAAGGCTTAATATGGCAATTTCTGCAAAACAAGGGCCATAACTCCGGTGAAATTTATCGGATCCGGCTGGTTTTCGAACTTGTCCGAGCTTTCATTGATATAAAGACACTGGCAAAGTTTCGTAAAGATCTGATTAATAATGAAGGCCCTAGAGTGTTCACAAGGCAAAAGTTAACAGACGGACGACGGACGGACAACGGACGGACGACGGACAACTCACCATCCCATAAGCTCTGCTGGCCTTCGGCCAGTAAAGCTAAAAATGATTTAATAATGAACAATGGTTAAACTTGCGGTCTATAAAAACACGTATAATTAAATTGCTAAAAAGCATGCATCTTGGGTATTTAATAGAAAAGATAAATATATAAAAATACAAAAATATAGCATTATATAAAACACATTTATAATATGTACACATTTTTGCTGTAGATTAGTATGTCTAAATATCATGGACTGTTCCCTATTAGGCCATCAATTTTCATATCACATTGCATGAATCGTTACCAGTGTTTTTTTTAATAGAAGTATAGTAAACCATTCCAATTGTATCTTTAGTACTCTTTACTGTATACCAAGCTTAAACGCTTTTGGAACTCAATTATTGGCACACTTAAAAAAAATTCGATTGGGAAGTTTTGTCTCAAAATTGGGAGAAAATGATATGTTTTGGCATTGGGAATATGACCGAATTTCGGCTATAAAAACAGTCAAGAAAAAGCATTGGTTACAGTATGTAACATAATATGGCATGAAATAAATTCTATTAAAATTCCACGTGCCAAGCACGTGCCAGAGAACACGCTGCTTAAACAATTTTACAGCAAAGGTAAGAACGTCTCATTTACTCTTTATGACAGGTGGACATGTATTTCCTTCCACAATCCGCGTGTTGCCAACTGAGAACTCGGTTTATAATCACAATTATGATAAAAGATAAAAAATAAACATACGACAAACAGTTTTAGTAAATACGATACACTTGAAATTATCTTGCCAACATGGTACTGTTTCATGGCTGTGTCAATGATAACGTTTATGTGGCATATAGACCGTATAAAAAACATGACACGTTCCAATTTAAGAAGCAATCCATCCATATGTTTTTATTAAAGGGACACCCAACAACCTTAAATAATTGTTTATCAAGCATTCAAAATAGCGTCTGGAGTTATTAAATCCAGTATCATTTTGACTTAAAACCAGCTTGCATACAATTAATTAATGTTTGTGTTTTCATTTTTTCTTTTAATTATGCTATTTCATAATCATATATTGGCGCAATATAATCAACAGTTAGTAATATGCAAAAACAATTTGATTTATACGCTTCTTATAATTAATACTTATGATTGAACGCTTATGAGTTTTAAAAATATCAAGATTGCCTGTGTCCCTTTAAAAACTGCAATTTTCAGAAAATTATCACTTTTTGTTGAAACTTAGACATGTCCTTTTACAGAATAATCAAGACTACTTATTAAGCCAAGTCCGGGAAAACAAAGCCAAATATGGTACAACTAAAGTCGTGGTTGAACTGGTTCGTCATCATTATACAATTTAGTTTGTCACATTATAAACCAGGACACAAATATTTGTTGTTCACATGACGTTAGCATATTCTGAGCAACTGTTCAGATATTCTTGAACGAACTCATAACAAAACGTGTACTGCTCCTGAAATAAATAAAAAACGTATTGATTCAAAATCATACTTATTATTACATACTGAAAAGATGATCTCTTGGAAGCAACAAACACAAACAAGATAGAAATATAGCAGACTCGCTTTTTATTGAGTCTGTTCCTGAGAGATAATTATAATATGCAACACCTCTCACGTCTCCTAGCACCGGCTTAAGCGATATTCTACGTTAAAGCAACACAGAATGGGCTTGATGATCCCAAAGGACAAGTAAATAATAACACTACTGATTTGTAGTCTGGGTGACTTTTTACAGCAGTCACACAGCACTAAACTAACGCTTGTGTGAATGTCAATAAATACTGAAAAGGTGATACCTTGGAAGCAACAAACACCCACAAGAGAGAAAAGTAGCAGACTCGGTTTTATTGCGTCCGTGTATGAAGGTAATTATAAGATGCAACACAGTTCACGCCTCCTAGCAACGGCTTAAGCGATATTCTGCTTTAAAGCAACACAGAATGGGCTTCACATAGCACTACTCAAACTCTAGTGTGAATGTCATAAAATACTGAAAAGGTGATCCCTTGGAGCAACAAACACAAACAAGAGAGAAAAGTAGCAGACTCGTTTTTTTAGTCTGTTCATACTTCATACCATTTTCCGGAGGAGTAGGGTTTGTAAATTTCAAATTATCAGGCCATGCATACCTTGACCTTTCATCTACTGACCCCAAAAGCAAACGGTTTCCTTCTGTAGCCAAGGACAATGAACCTATGAAGTTTTGCTAGTCTAGGTTTTAGACTTAAAGTATGCCAGTATACATACATAAGGTCATAAGGACATTTGACGTACTGTTTTTTAAAGCAGTATATTTCGTTGTGCCATCATGAGCAATGTATATGACCTAGGTGTTATACCGAAGCAAGTATCATGACAATGCGTAACCTTGACCTATTACTTACTAATCGCAAAATCAAAACGGTTTATTGTTTCCTTAATTGCAGTATTCCCATAAAGTTTCATGTGTCTAGGTATAGACCCAAGAGTTACAATTCGGGGGTCGTCGCGCGGGATGCACATGCCCACAGGCAGAATGACGAAACCAACAACTTGAAGGTAATTACAGTACATCCTTAAACTTCATTTGGCAAGCGTATAATGATCAAGTGGCTTAGAAATCGAAGAATGGTGAGACTCTACCGATTTTATCATGTAGAATATCTTCATATTATGAATAGTTGCGTTGAAAAAAAGACAAGAACATGCTGACGTGGAGGCCGCCACATTGTTTTACTTTAAGACGTCAGACAACCATCAGGGTATTCGAAAATTAGTGCTTTACACAAAATATGTCTAATACATTTATACCAGAAAAAAAAAGAAATTCCTTATCTTCAGAAGAATGATCACACATAATTGCAGTTAAATTAACAATAATGGAATTGTATATAAACAAACTAGAACTAAAGTGTAAGAAATGTGTAGAATCACACCAATCTGTGTATGAAAATGTCACCTAAAATGCGCGCTTTGCAATACACTCAACAACTTTTATAATCGGTCACTTTTCAAAGAATTATATATTTTTTAATAATTCATATTTTCATTTGAAATTTTAACTGGCGTCGTTAAACAAATATCGCATCGATTTATAAAACTTAATCTGCCTTGATTGGACTAAAACCACTGAAGCTGCGGGTAATGTATGATATCGCTATTATTGCACCTGGTGCACGTAGAATGCATGGGACATCAAACGTTTGGTGCAGTTTTATAGTACATGAATGTTCATAATCACAAAACATCAAACATGACGCACATGTCCATCGAAGAACGTGTTAATGATACATCATTAAGACAGGTATTGTCCATTCCCAAACTCCCCTTGCTAAATTGGCTATTACACGTGCATTTCTTTTAAATAAAACATCTTCATGTTTTTTTGACAACTTTTGGGCCGATTTCAGGTCGCCCGGGTGTTCAACAGACGTCTCTCAACCATCCAGGCCCTTTGGAGGACCGCCCAAGACAGCCTAAAAAACGCGTGACCACAAGACGCCAAGACCGGTACATGGTGGTGTCCCACCTCAGAAACCGATTTGCTGTTTCCATCAGTACTGCTAGAACAACTGTCGGCAGACACGGGAGATTCATCTCCATCCAAACTGTAAGAAGACGCTTAAGGAGGTTGGTCTAAGGTGTAGACGGCCCCGGAAAGGTCCAGTACTCACCCACCGAGCAGCAAGACTTGCATGGGCAAGACGCCATCTACGCATGACTAGGGCAGACTGGGCCAATGTTCTGTTTGTAGACGAGACACGAGTCAAATTGCGTGGTCCTGATGGGAGGAAACGTGTGTACCATCGGAGAGTCGAGAGGAAAGTCGAAACTGCGTGGTTGAAGTGGACCTGTTCGGTGGCGGTTCCATCATGGTTAGGAATGGGTGTCAATGCACTCAAAGACTCCGCTTGTGATTGTACAGGAACATCTTAACGCCAGGCGTTATCAGCAAGAAATCATATTACCGGTTCTTGTACGGCATGTTGCTAATCATCGCGGCATGATGCTATCACAGCAGAGTACTGCAATGGCCCACAAAGAGTCTCGACTTAAACCCGATAGAGCACGTATGGGACCTGCTCAAACGCAGAATCTGGGGTCTTCCACAGCAAGACAATCTTCGTCATCTGCAACGTGACTCCATGGCCGAATGGGCTCATATCGCACATAATGTGATTCAGGTTTACATTGGTTCCATGGCGAGGAGGTGTAGAGCAGATATCGCTGCTGATGGAGGACATGCCCGTTATTAATGAAGTTTCCGTTTGCCATGACGATTTGTGATTTTTGACAAGAGTTTTGTGGTTGTTAAAGTTGTTGTTACTTGTTGCCTATTTATGGGATGAAATTTTTTTTTTAAGATTACATTGTTGATAAACTTAATAAAATATTGATATGTGTTTCGGTGATTTCCAGTTTTTAGTATTCGTGTTATTTTCAGAAAACCTGGGTGACCGATTATAAAAGTTGGGTAGTGTATAATTATTTCTTACATTATTTTTATTCCCAAAATACTGATTGTGTAACACCAACAATAAATTGGAAGCATGACGACACATAACGCTGGTTTTGGCAGTTGCTATTATTTGTCCTAAAGTGTATAAGTGTACATTATTGCATTCGCATTTACTTTCAGTTTAACTGGAAACGTCAATACTCGCCCATATCCGATGTGTTGTCAGGTCATACTGTGTGTGTGGGGGGGGGGGGGGGGGGGGGGGAGGTGGTGTAATG
Source organism: Cyrtodaria siliqua (assembly GCA_037043455.1). Classification (NCBI taxonomy): domain Eukaryota; kingdom Metazoa; phylum Mollusca; class Bivalvia; order Adapedonta; family Hiatellidae; genus Cyrtodaria; species Cyrtodaria siliqua. The sequence goes on from JAWPHD010000036.1 coordinate 153,943, forward strand.
TACTACTTGGAACTACTTCTGCCTACTCGTTCGGAGCTGGGGCAATGTACTGTTTCATGTACATATTCCCATGCTGTTACGAACAATCCTCGCAATCCACAGTTTGGTTTATGATCAATATTTAATAACTACTCACAAAGTAGGGTATGATTTGCCTCCTTCTGGCCTTCATAAATCGGATGGTCTCAGATATGCCCACTTCCCGTTCGTATTTAAGTCTTTCCATCACCGCCCACAGAACACAAACGAGTCCGCTTTTGGTTGCTCCATCCCTAAACAAATTGTAAGTTTATTTTAAATGAACCTGAATCTTTACAATTATACTATTCGATCAAAGTCGAAATATTTAACTTCCTAAATAGTTTAAAACATGTTGCTGAAGAGTTTTTTTCCCCAGTTTTGAGGTCCTCAAGAAGGATTGAATTGTTTCAATGAGTTCTCTTGCTAATAAAGTCTTTATTATTATTATTATTATTTTTATTATTATTATTTCCAAAGATCGATTTAGAACAAGGAAGTAAGACACAGAAGTAAAGAGAAGCAAAACCTAGTAAACATAGTATAATGTTGGAAATAATATGATTATCAACACTATATAGCAACAAACGCATCCATCCGCAAAACGATATTGGAAACATTAATTTATGAATTAGAAATATGGACATTGTTCACGTATAATAGTAATGAAGGTATTATATGTATTTTTCATAGACATATGGTCATGACATTGGAGTGATCAGTGGAAAAAACCAGAAACGTGGGAGCTTAAGTCGGATTCTGTTTGCACCAAAGCACACTAGTATCCTATTGTCACCAAAATAAATCAGGACGGTGTGGGAAAAAATAATTTCCGCCAGGATATAATCCCAAATAAACAAGGCCGCATAAATAGCAGTTAGTTGCACAGAGGTAGTGTAGACAGACTGTAGAGTTATCATTAATTAAAATACAAACGGTTTAACTGCTGGAATCAAATATATGGGAATCCTTCACGAGTTTGTAGGCGTGTGACTCTTTTCACAAACGAACGGACGAGAGCGAGTACAAAAAATAAAACACGCTTACCATCGAGTGAAGGATTTTCTTATGATCGAACACAGCAGTCGACTCACTCTATGCATGACGTAATTTAAACCAAAATACTTCGCTTTAATGAAAATTCTCGGCAAATGACTGCATGTCACTGTTATGAACATTACGCGATTATGAATATTTTTTTCTCGTAGAATTGTAATACACTTTGTTTAGACATGTCGAAACTATAGAAAATATAACTGTTTAGTGACATTTGACTTTTCTCGTTTTATGTATTTATAATTAAGGATATGTATAAGTATGTGGCAATGCTAATGCCATACCTTGACTAAGAACGTAATTGTAAACACATCATGCACATACGCACTTTAGTGCAGGTAAGCACGCTATTTGTCTTAAGCGCATGTCTTAAGCGCAGTTTGTGACTGGAAAGTTATGATTCATGTGATGGAGCAGGCTGGTATATTACGTATATGGAAATATGCTATTACGCAAACTAGTGCAGTTAATGAACCATTAGCCTTGTATAGTGAGATTTGGTGACCCACTCTTACCCTATTGTTATCCCAAAAACATAATACAGTGAAAATAAAGAAATCCCCACCATGTTATACATGTATCCTCTAACAAACTAGGCATCAGCACAGAGGAAATGCATATGGGTGAACTGTAAACGGGTCAACCACTAAACATACAGTGCGTTGCAAAATGATAGGGTCATAACCTCTTCTTATTAAATGTTAGAAAAGTCCACATAGTGCAATGTTCTAAATGGCGTCAGTAAAAAAACGCTTTTATATATAGTTACATGGTGTTTTCTCTCAACATTTTACATGATAAAGTGGAAGAAAGAGTGCACCTTCAAATAAAAATTATTTCAGAACGTCTAATGAATAGGAAAAACTGACGATACTATACATATAACAAGACAGTATTACAAATTAAAACATACGCATTGCATATAGCTAACAAAAAAGAACAACGACCTGTCTATTTACAAAAGTGAAAAGCATATATCAACGATAATGGAGAGCGGATAAAGAAGTATAAAGCAGATACAAAATAAAAATAGCGGTAACAAATTTAAAAAAGGTGAATGAGTCAGATATGATTACACATTGATGCGCTCTGAATCTAAAGATGCAGTAGACACGTGGTCAGCATCTCGCCTCTAGATAGAAAGGCCCTGGTATGATTCCCGGTCGTGTTACGCCCCACATGTGTCAAATGCACTACCGCAGTACCTTATTTGGGCAACATACAGCGAAAGTATGCCCTCAGAAAGCAGTTAGAGCCAAACAGCACAAAACCGCGTGCACGCTTGTGTTTTAAGGTATGAAACCACTAATTATTTTCCCCATAGACACCAATATTAAAGTGACATATATTAATGATTTGCTGCAACTTCAACTCAAATATGGATAATGCAGCAGTGTAATTTTCATAGAGAAAACTAATTTTCCACTTGAAAAATCACCAGAAAAGGTGGGGTCACAAGAAATGTAAGAACGTTCTTGTTTGTTTACTAACCAGGTCAAGGGTACCGCTGTTTTCAGTGATGGTTGCTCACAAAGTGTAAACATAGAGTCAACATTTCAAAAATGTTCATCAGTGACCCAGTAAAACCTATTAATAGGCTTCTTATACATACAACCACAAAATCGAACAGAAATGGGCAGTTTTCCTTTTATTATAGGAACTACATTCGACAACTCCTCGGAGGTTTTACATGTAATTAGTGGTGGTAAACCTTTAATATAAACATAGTTGTGAATACATGCATGTTTTTGTTAAAGACATCACACTTTGACTTTTTAATCACGTTGATCTGTTTCATGCAAATGACAATTACTAATCTTGCACAAATTGTTAGATTACACTTAAACATGTTAACATATCTGTATATACGTTTGCATTTAAATACTTCATTGCATGCATATGTAAAATCGCATGCATGTGTAAAATGCTCATTTCTCTTGTTGTTATATTTGTATTTCAAGTCACCATTGGTGGTGATATATGCTGCTAACCGTTTTAAATATTTAGCTAATTCGTTGGTTCTAAAACTATGAACAAAAGTCAATATTTTTTTACATTTTTAGTGCTTTTCATATCTCTCTCTCTATACAAACATGATAGTTCAATTTATTCAATAAAAAAATAAAAATGTCCTCCCACTTACCTACCTACTTACCAAACTGCCGACCTATCTACTTACCTAACTACTACTTACCTAACTACTTACCTACATACCTGCCTACATAGCTACCCACAATTTAAAATTAGGATCGAGAAAGGGAAAAACATCAATCGATTTAGGAGTTCACTTATGTTCTCTTATGGCAGCCATTAGAAACTATAATACACGTACTACAATGAACTCACATGCATTGAACCACAATCGGCCGTTTGACACCTGTGTCGGCGTGCACTCTTTCTACGTCTGTAATTAGCTTTAGCAGTCGACCTTTGTTTGATGGTACACACGAGTGCCAGGTTTTAAACTGGAACTGTGTAACGTCTCTGGTTTCTTGCTGTAGTGTAAAACAATATAAACATAGACAAGCAAAGTTTTACGCAAGCGTAAAATAGCCGCCGAGAGGAAATAGCATACATCTGGGTAGGGACTGGAAACGAAGTTTAACATAATAACATATCAAGTCACGGGTGTTAAAACAATATTGAAAAAAATAATGTTGACGTAAACACGCCAAAACGGGTTTTGTTTCTTACCAGACACATTCTTCCCGAGTTTTACCATCAGTTGTTCCTACCATACATTTTGAATCAAGGTGGGCGACCTCGCTTCTCTCTGTTCAACAATTCAACTTTGGAGCACGACGTGCTAGAAGTACACATCAACCACAGAAATAGCATGTAAGGGATGCGTGTGCGTTAGCGTGTGCATTACAACAGACGTCTCACTGCTACCATGTGTAATTATAAGATTGCGTTATCAAAGTGAAAAACTCAAAGAAACTGTTCATTGCTACCCTTACCATTACATGTGCAATTATGAAAACCATATAGGCAGCGAACAAGTTTTTAGACTGGTTTCCTAGGAATTGAAGTTGTAATGCATGCTTATTGTCGGCTACATGATTCACAGTCTGTGTAACCATAGACATATTCTAAAGCCATATAAGAGTCAGATGCCTTGTGGCAGCTGAATAACGTTATTTGTAAAATAGCCAAAATGATCAATGTCCTCCTCTGTAGTGACAATTCAGTCATATAAAACACATAACCTAATACATAGTGCAGAACTGTAAATATTTGAAACGTTTCATGTCCTCTCTAGTATTATTATTATTATTATTATTATTATTATGATTACTTTAATAAAATTAATATTATATTTCAGATATACTTCAATATATGTATTCAAAATCACAATATTTCTAGCAACATATGCAATGCATATTAGTAGCAGTATTTATAAGTCATATTGATTTTATATATTGTTTATTTTTACTACATGTTTTATTACATTTTTATTAGCATAAGCATTATAGCATACCTTGCCATTATATCCAGTATACGTGTATCTAATGGATCTCAAAGTATAAGCTTGTTCGACAGCTACCTTTTTGAGTTTTTGCAGAAAACGGACCGATCGACAAGCGCTCCTTGTCTGACGATGGCCAATACATACAATCCTGTTATGAAATTATAAAAAATGAATAAACAATGGCATAATGTTTCTAAAGGGACATTGTCGTAAGTAAAGTATATATTGAGCATAAGAAAATAACTGACTGATTTTTATTCAATGAAATGTATCGACGAACACATGAGCATAGATCAAAATAAGTATGCAATACTCGATTCGTGAATTTGAACCAAAACATAGATTTGTTTATTGGTTGTAAACATCTCTGGGACCGCATGTCTGTTGCTCACGATACATGCCATTGATGTTTTTGATAATATATTTGGCTTGCGTTTCATAACTATCCCGTTCAGCTCAAATAGTTACGCGCTCGTCTTTGAGTACGTTTGTTTGAACTTATTTCGCAGTCGATTTTCTAATCGAACCACCGAGAACCGAACACTTGAGTCGCGAAAGTAGGTCAAGAACATACTCCCCATTTTCTGGAGAGTTGCCTAGAACAAGATGGAGAGGCATGGTGGACTATTAATAGCGCGAGCATTGCAAAATTATCGCGTGTCTGACATTAATATCAACTTTAAGATATTCGTTTGTCTTGTTTATTTTTTAAATAGTAGTACATATATTATTAATATACGTCGGAATTAACATGGCCACTATCGCTTCAAAAAGAAGTTTCAATTTGGAATATGTATCCTTCGGTTAACATTGTTGTGTATCTAATGCTAACTTTAATTCAGAAAAAGTTTACTCCCATCATAATGGAAGGAATGTTTGAAAAGAACCTACTCCAAAAATCGTTCTATAAAGACACAGGTAACTCATACATGTAAAACATTTTTATTTTAAAACATACCCGTTTGTTCACAACCGAACATTTTATCAAATGCGCATGCGTGAAGCTTGTTCGATTCGACACTAGAAACTGCCAAATCAAGCGCACTCTACTATTACCCGCGAGTGTAAGTATAGTGTGGGTTTGGAGTTAATCTCCACGAGGCGGTACCTTTTTTTTTACTGCTATTGAATTCGTCAAATCATCTTGTTTCTACTAAATAGTAAATAATCAACAATGGTAAAAGTGCAATGTTTATCAACGTAATTAATGTTTTATACCCTAAAAGTCTCTATTGCTTATGTTTTTAATATAATTCGACCAGCTCTCTACACCGTTGATTATCTATCTCAATGCCCATCCACTCACGAACATGGCGTCCAGCATGCCACCTACACCGTACACCTACTATCTACGAAACTCACTCGCCCATACTAATGCAAGCACTACACTACACCAAACTATATTATCAAATAGTACTTGTCATCAGTAGGCTTAGAACAGTGTACGGTCTGTTCTTACCATGTGGCTGTTGCTGCAGCGGAATAGTTACTTTAATAAACTGTCCCCAATTAAAATGCAAATTATTAGTTATTAGGTATGTGATGCAGCATATTACAAATTCTTTGATACGTATTTATTTCTATTGAATTCAGGTGTATTGGTCATCAAGCAAATTAGTAGAGTAGATTTGTTTTATTCGTACACAACACAATATACGAGTATGCGTCTACTGTGTAGATCCCACTCAACCAGCATACGTAAATCTGCAAGATGGGTTATTACGAATCAGTAGTGTTATTACTAACTGGTCCTTTGGGGTCGTCGAGGATCTTTGTGAAAAGTAAAATGCAGCTGAAACCGGTTCTAGGTGGGTGACGCGTACATTATATTACCACATATTATACTATGTAAATACTTAATAAAACCGAGACTTCTACTTGTCCTACTTATGTGTGTTGCTTTCCCGAGGTCCCTTTTCATTATGTATTGACGTTCACACTTGCGTTCAGTTAGTATTGTGTGGCGGTAGTACATCGTCGCGCGCATACTACGAATTAGTATTTTTATTACTTCGTTCTTCGTGGTCTTCGAACCAAAGGTGTGTGTCTTAAAAGTAGAATACCGCTTAATCTGGTAATAGTGGACGTGAAAGATATTGCACAATATATTATCTTTCATGAAAAGCCTTGGGCTGTTTTACAGAAGTATTCGTGAATTAGCTACAGTACCATAACTCCATACCGTGAAACTCAATTAAGAATGAACCACCACATGTACCCTCTCTCATATCGTCAAATGCAGAAGCACGTCAGTTGCAATAGCCTTCTCTTTCGCATGAAACGTTTAGCCAGTAATGTAGTCGATGCCCCTTAATCAAATAAAAACACTGTGTGTTGTTCTAAACTTGATAAATATTAACCTCTAAGCTGTCATAAATGTCTGTGCATTTATTTCAACTCCTCACTAAATATGCTCCGATGAGAGAGAGGATACGGCAGCCTACAATGCTAGATAAATATATGTATGATCAATTACATATATTTTTGTATGCGCTATGCAACTATACATCACCTGCGGTACAGTATCGTCTAGAAGAACGATTGTCGATATCTCGTAGTCCCAAACCATTCTCAGGAAGTCAATAATTGTATTCGCTAGAGGAACTTGAGTGATGATCAGTGAGTCCGCTTTTTTATATGTCTACAAATACATTTACATAAAAAATGCGATACTATTCAGAAAGAGCACACAATCCAATTCAAAGAAAGCAAGATGTAAAGATGGCCTCAGTGAGTGCAGCCGATAAACAGACAATTTCAGCAATAACATGTTAATACCACACAGCTCATACTAATTTGATCCTATGAAATTAATGTGAACATTTGGCAGAACATATTTGTGATAGTTATTACATGAACTTCATAAAACTGTCTTTAGTCTCTATTTATAACAAATAATCAAATATAATTCAGTGTATGCCCATTCCGCTTAAAGCGTATTACAGTCCGTTTAAAAAGTAAGAACTTCCAACGAAAACATGAAACATCACCGAGTCTCATAGTTACAATACTAACTTATTTGTATACACCTTAGTCAATATTTCTTTCTACAAAAGAGGTTCGCCGAAAATTACTGAACCCGATAAATCATGTTTGAGTTCAGTATTTACACTTGCTGAAATGCTTCACACTTAATGTTATTTTCTGCTGTTGTTTTATCATTTTTAGTATACGTTTATGTCATATATGCTTGCTCATCTTCGTTTAGGATGTCCGGTTTGTCTTTCTAGTCTGTCACTCTGTTGAACGGTTTGGAAAATATCTATCATTGGAGAACATCATGAGGCGTCCAAGGTAATAACGAACAAAGGAAATACATATACTTTCGATTCTGATTATTGCTAAAAACAAACAATATTTTGTATATACTTGTCTATGTGACCGACAAGACAATTGTATGTTATACAAATTGGAACATTAATTGCGATGTTTGGTTATCTTCAATGCAAATAATCGACTTGTATACTGCCAACTTACCGATAGTACGGCTGCATTGATGTAGTTGTCACATTCTTTCTCAGACACTAGCAACATCGGCCTGTACTCGTCAGCTGGAGAATATATTAATTTATTCATTTTCCTAATGTTTAACTTAGTTATTAGGAATTATACACTGTTGTGATTTAACACAAAGTATGACCGATTAGTGTATGCATTCATTTTTAAACAAAATCTTGCGGAACGTCGGCTGTTCTACCCAGGTGACCGCCCGTGCACGAAAATTACCCGGAGGGGAACCTGGAGTCTTCCTCCAACAATGGGAGCTGGAAAGTTGCCATATGACCTTAGCTGTTGGTGCGACTTTAACATTCAATTCAGTTCAATTCTACATAACATAATTTGAAAAGTACATACGGCAATATTGATTTGATGATAACTCATGGCGTGCCTTTAGTTACTTTTTACATGATATCTTTGCAAATTATTAAATATATTTACCGTAACAGTTTTTAATTATATGCGAGTAGATTTAAAGTCAATTTGATACAAAATTAACAGTTATATCGTGTTTAATATAACTTTAATGATTGATAATTACTTCAAGATTGCCTTGTCACCAATTAAAACGTAGAATATACTCGAGTAGCAAATGCAACAAGCTGTGATAGTGACATATCAATGAGTCCAACTAGTATCTCCACATGCACATTCTATTTATATTTATTGATGTTAAATTTATTTATCAGAAGCATGTTCTTCCTAATTAATAGAGACAAACACCGAGCCATCTAATGTATAGATCATCGTATTCTGGCTACATGTATTACGATTCTGCCGTGATTGTTCATGTTAATAAGTATAAGGAGTATTGTTTACGTGGTAAAATTTCCGGATTTCTTGTTTTCATCAAGTTTTCGGGCAACTTCGAATCACCAAACCTGTCAAATTTATCGCCTGTTGAGTGCATCGCGGTATTATTAAGTTCGACATCCATGGCAATTTTGTCATCAACAGACATCTCCTGAAAGCATGAAAAACATATTAAACAGGGGAGATCATTGAAACCAATTGACATACTGATAACATTCAAGACGCCTTCAGCCACCGTAATTATTAACATTTATATATTATTATTGACTTAATTTCATAATTATGTTGTTTGCTTTCCTGTCATTACCGTTATTTATCCCTTTTATGCATACGCAATCGTCCAAAACAGACAAATTATATTGTAATCGTATATATGATCGTCAATTAGGAACTTGGTTATGGAACGTGCTATACTGAGAAGACATCACTATGTTATTAATTAAAGTAACTTGGCAGGAAAATTAATTGTTTCAACATGGAAAACTAGAATTAAAATCACATAATGTTCGTATTTTAATATGTAATCAATTAAAAAACGATCAGCTATGGTTATTGATCATGATATCGGAGTACGTACATTGAAATCAGCTTGAACGTGTGTTGTTATGTTAGAACCCGGCTTGAGCTTTTGAAGGTTTTGCCACATATCTGAATAATCTGCCGATTCACAAACAGCAGCGATTGGATCTAGGGCTTCTAAGACAGCTTGGTGAAGGAATACATATTGCGCCTAAAAATGGAATGAAAACGCTTCATTAAGACAAACACATATGTTATGTGAACGTCGTTAAAATCTAAGTCAACCTAAATTAGCTGTATCCAAAAACTATATTGCACTATGTTCTTATCGAACCAACTAATACTTCTGTGAGGGCACATTGAATTACAATATGTACTAGATAGAGTATGGTCTCATTGAGTTGGTTAATTTAAACATCGAGATGGGCGTAGCCCATAGAGGTGTTTAAATTAACCAACGAGATGAAAAGATACTCTATTTTTTTTTGTAGCATGTCCATTTCAGCTCCCTGTGTTGGTTGATACAGACAGCAGGACGGAACTTCCAATAACTGGTAGTTGTAGTACACCATTTATTTTGACACCATTTATTTATTTTTATATAATAGATAGAGTTGGCTTATTTAAATACCGAGAGGTGTATAAATAACCAACAAGCTGAGACAGACTCTACCTTTTTTGTAGCATGGTGTACTTAGTAACACTGTGACGTCATAGTGACCGTACTCTTAATTCCAATATCCGGTAGTTGTAGTATGGCATAGCCATGCCCCTTAAGTTACCCTAAATTAAACGATGTAATGCTCTGCATTCATCAAAGGAAATGTCACCGACCATGCTACAATTTCAATTAAACGATTTACACAAGTTTTGTTACAAAGATAATTTTCAGTGACCATGTTACAATAAGGTCTTAAATAATAGAATGTTTTTAATTAGCATTTTAACATTTTTCCCGCCATCTTATATTTTCATCTAAACATTTTTACTTCATTTCAATGTTATATTTTTCGGACTTTTCATACTTATTGCGTGTTTTTATATCAGGTTGCATTACAGATCGAAACTCTATGAATATACCACTCTAAATACAATATTACACACATTTTTAATATTCCACTCCGGGAATATGACCGTTTATTGGGTACATACATTGGTACGGTTACATGCAAAATCCGATAGTTATGTCTGATCAGGCACACTCACTGTATTATGTTACTAGATATTTATTTGAGCTTCAAGTTTTCATTGTTTATTGAGATCCAGTAGCTGACGTGAACACCATCAAGACACACTTGCAGACTCATGACTGATCATATTCAAATAAGATGTATACCTTTGTTTGGACCATATTTAGTCGTTGATCTCTCAGTTCGGTCACGCAGGAATGTACGTTAATTTCTCCTTCTTCTTTTCCCTGGTCAAACAGATAATCTAATGCAATGAACGTTCCAGTTCGTCCAACGCCTGCGCTGTAAAATGAGAGTAAAGTAGGTAATAATGCATAGTTCTTATATGAATGTAAAAATAACCGAAAATACTACTGTCGGATTAATCCTAAATGTACAACGTCTCTTTATTGTATATACTTTTCCAATTGCAATGTGGCGTTCTTCATTAAGATGTATATTTAACGGAACACATTCATTCTTTTCATTTTTTACAGTTTCACCACTTATGCTCGTTCCACCCTCAACCACCCCAAGAAGGATTTTTAATACCAAATAATCGCCCCGTGCCACCCCACCCTCGGAACACATACCCCACCGGACAACCTATAGAGGGTTTTTATATTATTTACTCCCCTACTCCATCGCTACCATGCCCAGCCTGGTCAAATAAAATATAAAAATACCACCTCTTGACTCTATACTCCCTTAGACAAACTTTTCTGACCACCCCGGACTAACTATAGAAGGGTTTTTATATTATTTACTCCCCAACCCCACCGCCACCATGCCCAGTCTGGACAAATAAAATATAAAAATACCCCCCTTGACTCTATATCCCCTTAGAAAAACTTTGTCTGACCACGCCGGACTAACTCTAGAAGGGTTTTTCTATGATTTAACTCTAGCTGGACAACTAAAATATCAAAATATCCCCTAGACGCTACCCCTAGACAAACGTTGTCTAACCCCCGCTGCGCACAACCCCACACACGGACAACCTATAAAAATGTATTCTATGATTTACCCACCTCCCCCCACCCCAACCCCCACCCCGCATACACACAAACCCTACCCGGACATATAAATTTAAAAAAAACACTGGACGCTACACCTACTTTGCATGAACGTGTTTTCTATGATTTCAAGCCCAATCCCAGCCCCCACCCCGAAAACCTATAAAAGGGGTTTCCTACAAAAGTAACCCCATCCCTCCCTCTTACAAATAAATCGCGCCATCGCAAATTCTCACGTTGTCTTCACATATGTCAATTCACTTTAGCCCTGTATCCATTTGACATGTAATTGTTTTGATTGTTCTTTGATACTCAGATGAGAAATAGTACTATTTATGCTTTTCTGTATAAATGTATGACAATGTAAATGAATAAAAAATGTAAGGGTATTTGTGTATTTGACTTTTGACCCCAATCCCCGAGTTCCATGGTGACCCTGGAGCAAATTATACTGATATTCCCAAACCATTACATTTTAGATATGTGACCCAATTTACCTCTCTCGCCCCATTATACCTCCACACACCCAGCCTCACTCCCATTACCTGGGCACATCTCTAAGTTGGGGACACTGAAATTGTTCTATACGATTTTTATTTTCAGCGGAATATACTTGTATGCCACCCACCCCTCCACCTCTTTCCCCAGGGAAGACGTCCGTGTTGTAAATAATAAATGATTTGAATGACGCTGTAATTTAATTATTATAAGTGTATCTAACACCCCTTACCCAGTCCACACCGATGACGTAGGAGGAAACAAATGTATACAGTGTAATCCTACCATCATAACGTTTCATTTCAGACATAATTAAAACAATCAAATGACACCCCATATTTCCATATCTCTCTCTCTCTCAACTCCAACCCACACACACACGCACACATACAACACCCCCCCCCCCCCCCCCCACCCACACACAAACACTCCATAGGCAGACGTCAAAGATTGAAATAATACAATTGTTTAGTATGTTGTTTATCTTTCATAGACTAGTATATATACCAAGTTATATGCAAAATTATGAAAATGAATGTTTAGTGTATTTGACCTTCCCTGGGCCCCACAGCGGACGTAGGAGGGAAACAATAAACAGTATAATTCCATCAACATAACATTCCATGTGAGACATAATTACAAAATAAAATATGACCCCATCCCACCCACTCACCCTGGGCACCTGGGCAGACGTCCGAGTTTGAAGTAATAACACCGTTTAATATGTTGTTTTTAACACATAACTTATGGTGTGGGAGTGGAATAACTTTTCGATATAGCACTAGTTATATAACTATGCAAATAAGCACAGTACGCGCAGTAAAAAAAATCGATAACGAATATGATCTAATTCCCACGGTTTTTGTCGGTTTCGCGTGTTAAAATGCAATAAAAGTCGATTATGTGAGTTATGTGATAAATAGAATCTAACATTCGATCTCATTCATTTTAGAATTTATTAAACTCGTTAGCAAAAATGATATAATGCTCGACAAGAGCCTCGCATTATATCATTTTGCCAACTCGTTTAATTAATTCAATAATGAATGAGTAATCATGTAAGATCCTCTATATCTCTCATAGACGATTACATATACCAAGTTATGTGCAAACATATGGAAAAATGAGTGTAATTGAATTTTTATTGTATTTGCCATGTTGACAACACTCCTGAGGGCCCCTGGGTACGAAGCTAACAATAATGTTGCTCTTGCACGCCGCCATCACATGGTGAAGTCATACTTTGAAGTTTGGTTGAAATCTGTTTAGCAGTTTAGTAGGAGATGTGATAACGGACGGACGGACAGACGCACAAACGTAGGCGATTTTAATATATAGTGTTATCTGCCGAATCCGGTTTCAACAAATTTGACCGATATAGACAGGTAGTCGAATTAAATTTTCAATCAAAATTTTCATTTATGAGAGAAGACGAACACTGCCTCAGTCCCAATCGCCAACGCCGGGTTTTTCATTTATTTCACACATGCGTAATATTTACTAAACAAAGCATTAGCATGAGCTGCTGTGATGTGTGTATGCGACACTTATTTAAAAACGTTTCCAGTTTTGTTTGTCTGAGTTGGGATTTTTCTTTTAATATGCATTCTTCTGCAATACTTATTTTTTTTTTAAAAAAGCTTCGTTTTTATAAAAAGCAAAGTTTTTTATTTTTTCTAATGTTTTCAAAACAAAGTCAAAGTTTTAATTTTGTTTGCAACAAGTACACATATCGACATGTATTTGCATTGTATTGCTCAACATTTGTTCACCTTAATATTTGTCAAACACATTATCAATACAGTGTACCGTAATAACCTGGGGATGAAACACGGTCATTGATTATCACACCTTTCGTGACTAAAGTGACCATTCCTGTAATTATAATTTAGCCAACAACAACACATTTAGCGGATCGGATTGGATATATGTTTTTGTATACAAAATGTTGTTTTAGGACTTTTTTGCTTGGCCGGTATTCGAAATAGACAGTGTTCGGATTATACGAGTTTTGTTTAATAGAAATATATAAGGAAGGAAACGGGACCGTAAAGAAAGGTCGGTGTAGACAGGAATTCGGATAGGACAGTGCCCGGATTCGGCAGGTAACACTGTACCCTGTTTTTGTTTTAAAAAACGTTGGTATAATTAACCACCCCAACCCACCCAAACCTGGACGCTACCCCCATAGACAACGTTAGTGAGAGAAGAACTTAGGGGTAGAGTTAATTCAGTGCTAAAAAAACGTATATGCGTGTAGATTTAAACTCGTTCAACCATAATTGAATTATTAACGAGAAAATGTTTGAATCATGAAGTGTCTGTAAATGTGTTAATGTTCTTAATGCTAAAACGTTCACTGTTTAGTACCTGCAATGAATCATCCATGGATTGACGTTAGCCTTATTGCTGTATTTTACTTTTCTCCAGAGCTGAACTAGAGAGAAACATGTATCGGGCACGTCTTTGTCTGGCCACGCAGTAAAGTGGTAGTGGGTGATTTCTCTCGTTGTACTACTGCCGTACTGTGGAGTATACATATGAATTAAATGTTAATAACACGGTTAGATAGTATCCACGGTCTTATTTCTACACTAATCCATGTTTCTTTATTTCCTCCAGAGCAGGAGATTTACATAATATATTTACAATAACACAAAATCATACACAATTGTGAAAGGTAATAGCATAACATATATACACGATGATATTAATTATTATAATTTATTATAAAATATATGCTCAAACACACATCACAAGGACGTGCTCAAGTGACCGGGACTGTCCCTCCTACAAAATCCCGCCACCGCAACCAGAGGCGGATATATATTACATTGTGTCAAACAATGACCATAACTTACTTATATACGTTATATTACATTCTATATATGCACTGTAATCTCTGTCAAGTAATGACATCAAATTATCACATGGCGCTCCCAACAGGATACCTAATTGTTCTGCTCTTTGGCAAATTTAAGACAGATCTACCAAACCTTTCATCAATATCAGTCAAAAACGTACGCCTGTGTTCATCAGCATAACTACATTCATACAAAGCATGATGAACATCACCCTTATAAACAAGACCACACCTTGAGCAGAGTTTTTCAAGATCAAACGAACATAACCTGGATATCATATTAATAACGCATCTGCATTTACATAACATACTTGGAATATTTCTACACACTTTCCAGATTGGACTTGAACCAAACCAAGGCTGAATCAACAAAAACGCATCGAGTTCAACTTGATTTGAATACCACATACTTTCTTCTCGGTCTTTAATACTCTGCTTAATCCGCATTTTCCATGCATGTTTCTTCGGGAATTCTCCAGTGGCTACATAACGAAGCAGATATCCCTCAAGATCATATATACGTAATAGAGACACTATATCCTTAAAGTAACCGGACTGATACTTATTAAAATTATAGTACGCATACAGGCCACCAGAAACCCGTCTTTTATACGAGATTGTGTTTCTGTCAAACATAACTGCCCTAACAACACTAATTTCTTTTTGTCGATTTCAGATTGTATTGAATAACTTCCCAAAAGATCTAATGCAATGTTTGTTCTTGTTCTGCTTCCCAACGCCTGCATATACTTGACACATACTCTATGGGACCTTTCCAAAACTAAAGTATCTGTATCTGTCATTCCATACCACATTTCGGCACCATATAAACCCCTAGGCAGTACAACAGACTTGTAGATTTTCATTGAAGTGAACGAATGTAAACCACCATCGTTATGTATTCCACAACATTCTAAGCTGAGCAATGTTCCTCTTAATTTAGTGTTCGCTTCTTTTATGTTCTCCGCATGACTCATATATTTATTAAACGCGACGCCAAGATGTATATAAGATTCTACCTCAATAACTATGTCAGTTCCTACTGACCATGATCTTAAAGACTTTTGCCACTTAACCTTGGTTTTATGACACACAATAATTGCCGACTTATTTGCATTGTATTCATAACCCCATTTGCATGAGTATCTATAGCATATGTCCATCATTTTGTTCATGCCACATTGTATAAGTGCAATTAACGTCATGTCATCCGCAGAAACAGTACAAGGAACAGTTATACCACAAATAGTTAGACCCAGATTTGCGTCTTCGAGTTCTTTAATTAAGCCATCTATAAAACATAGGTACAGGAAGGGCGAACTTACTCCTCCCTGTCTGGTTCCAATATCAACAGAGAAAACCTCAGATGTGTAGCCTTTGTATAGTACTCGACTTTCTAATTCCTCATGCAGGTTCACCAAGGCTTTCCAAGCGTATAGTTTTAAGCCCAGTTCGTGTAATACGTAAAACAGTCCGCTATGCCATACCTTATCAAAAGCATTGTTCACGTCAAAAAAACATACAATCATCTGGCTACCTGACTCTTTGGTATAGTATGCGCATTCTCGAAATAAAAAACGAAGTCATGATGCATCCAATACTTTTTTGAAATCCTCCCTGAAGCGGACTAAATTGAATAGGGGTTTCAGTGTTCACACGCCCTAATAACAGCCTCTCGTATAATTTCAATATTGCCGATGATAACGTTATTGCCCGATAACTACCAGGTTCATACTTTCTCTTCCGACCACCTTTATGTAAAGTTATTATAAGTCCATTTTCATTTTCTTTGGTGAATAGGAGTATTTATACATTAAGTTATACATTGATCTTCAAAATTCATAGAATATATCACTGCCGTACAGTATATGTTCATTATATATAGAGTCCGACCCGCAAGCTTTTGACTTTTTAAGAAGTTTCAATTCTTTTCGCGAGTTGCGATGCAGAAAATTCTTTAAATGGTTCATTTTCGACGTTTGACTGCTTCGATTTGTCCACTGTTGTTTCCACATGTTGCCTGAAATCTCGGTCAAATGCTTGTTTATTGTCATTCGTATATAAGGCTGAGAAGTAGTTTCCCCAATTTTCAGCAATTGCTTTAGAATTACGATATGTTACACCATTAAATTTCATCTCAGCATCAGTTTGTCGTTTTGTGAGATTTTTTCTAGAACTTACAAGTTTCCAAAAGTGTCTTGCATCGACTTTTGCTGCATTGTCTATATCCTCATTTACAGAAATAAGATACCTCTCGGCACAAAACCTATAATACTTACGAAAGTATCGTTTAGAATCTTTGTACTCCGAATAAGTCACGTGGAGATCCCCTCTGGGCTTTCCTGCTGAAACCCATGTTTTCCGTTTGTGCCTCATACAATAATGTAATTGTTTAAGATCTGTATCCCAATATGGCTTAAGATATTTCTTGAAACGTGTTTTTTTAAAAGAGACACTAGATGATTCACTGATAATGCCTTTAACTTCAGTCATTGTTTGTGGTACCGGATATTGCATATCATTTATTCTACTCGTCAACCGGTACTTATATATTGCTATCGGATCATCATTTACCTTATTCCACTTAATAATTTTACGGCTTGAATATGTTTGCATCGGGATCTGCTCAAAGTGTGGTACAACAATAGTTGACATAATAGGTCTATGGTTAGATGCATTAAGACAATTATCTTCTAATATTTCACATGACCTTACTAGATCAACGAGTTCAATCGGACAGAGAATATGATCAATTAATGACTCGTTTTGGCCATTGTATGAAACGAATGAAGAACTGGCCCCAGTACATAAGGAAAGTGTATTAACTGCGATCAAGTTATTGTCCAATATAAATTCGTTTAGATAGTTACTTATACCGTCATCTCGTTTAATAAATGTCTTGCCCTGTAAATGAGCATTAAAATCGCCCAGCAACACAAGTTTGCCCTTATGTGAGTACACATAAACAATATCATTAAGTTTCTCAATATGTGATTTTATTTTTCTATTGATTGATTGCTACTCGGCATATACACCTGTACAATGAATAATACTATTTCATTTGTTAACTGAAGTTGTATTCCTACAATTCTGTCATCATCAAAGCTTAATGTACTTATATTATCGTTCAAGTTTTTATGCTACAGAAGTGCAACACCACCTTTACCGTATCTCCGATTACTGTCCGTGCGTTCAGAATCAGATACACATATACTAGTATAATTAGCATGAATCGATTCAAGAAAGTGACTATCTCTTTCTAAAAGCCAATGCTCAGATAACACGCATATATCAATACATTTTTCATCTAAAACATTGCTCAAATACGAGCTGCTTGACATTATGCCTGTTGCATTCCAAGTCATTATATTCACAGAACACATGATGGTTACCATGAGATACAACAAAACATATAATGTTTTGCTCACTGTCCTTCTACTTTCACTAATAATTTTCATAATTGCTATAGTCATTCTCATCAACATCTTTATGACTATAGTGACGGCCAAACCGCTCACTTGGAAAATCCTTATTAGAGTTCTTTTTGTAGGAGTTCCATGACTGCCATGGTCTGCATGACACGTTTCTTGGCCAAAATCCTTCTTCAGTCACTTTGCACGCATAGTCATCGTCCTCGACATTTAATTTTATTGTAACCATGTTACTGTTCCGCATAGGGAAAATTGTAACCCACGTAACTGTAGCGCCTCTCATTTCAGCATAGTCAATCAGTTTTTGTTTAGTTATACTAGACTTAAACCCACCTACATAGAAACGGCGAACTTTTCGTCGGACGTATACTGAAAAGTAGTCTTCTTCAATATCAGTGTCATTCACATGTGAGCTACTAGCACGTGAAGAACTAGTAATAGTCTGCCGATCATTAAATTGATCTGTATCACCAGATGATAACTGAGCTCGAACAGGAGTATGCGTTTCACCATTCCACCGGACTGGTATAGGCTCACCGTTCACCACCGATGTAACGCTGTTGTGGTTAGAAGCGGTACTGCCTTCGGTTAACATTTGCTCGTAACCTCTTCTTGTTGGCGTGTCTAGGCCTTTATGTAACAGTATATCTTTATATGAACTAATCGTGTTACATTCACGTGATACATCACCCCTGGAAGCCTCTGGTCTCGGCTCCTGTCTTGCGAGTTCACGAGACTTTCCAACTGGGCGAACGACTGGTTCATGTAGGATGGTAACATCTTTGTTCATACCTGTTTTGCTAACAGTATCCTTTGGATAAGAAGGAACACACTTCTCGTTAGATTCCTCAATTATGATACTAGAAATTTCAGGCGCAATAACACTATTGGAATATTTTGGATTTTTCTCAAGTTTTGTCACACGCTTCAGTAGTAATGCAACTTTGGTGATCTCAGTGTCAAATTTCTTCGAGTCCACTTTTAGGCTAATTTCATCTGATAATGTATTCATTTCAGACCTTGCTACTTTAATATCTGATTTCAGACAAGCATTACCATTACTTTTGTCGGAGAATAATGTGTCTATTGATTGAGCATTTGCATGAATTTGTTCCCTTAGCTCTGACACGTCTGCATCAATATCAGGTTTAACCTTCTGAACACTAACGCTAAGTCTGTTTATTTCCTCAAAGAGCTCGCGTTTGATACTGGCACTCGACTGCTTCGTTGCGATCATGTCGGCACTTAGTCTCTGGATTGATTGTTTTAATAGCTCAATGTCTGCATTATTTGCGGTACATGAACTGGCAAGGTTTGTGTCAATAGAAGAACTCATGCTTCGCATATTTAGTATATCTTTCATATCGCTGAACTCAGCTCCTTCAAGAACTAATACCATAACATGAACATCTCGAGCGAATTTGTAGTCAACGCTCTTACCAGAACGGGTATTTTTCCTCTTCTTAAGTTCAATTCTTTGATCAAATGGATACCCCTCCGAAGCTTTTACAGCTTCGTACATCGTATATCTAATATCCTATAAGTTTAATAATACATCTGCGCTTGTGTCCGAAAGCAATTGGTTGATAAACATGTCCCTCTTAAGATTGTTTACCATATCTATAAGTTTTGACACTATCGCATAATCATCTTCCGTTTTAATCTGTCCGCAAGTTATCAGCCTCATTTATACCGTCATACAAATGTAACACATTTTTGTCAGTGACCTGTACATGCTCGGCACGGCTTATACTGACGTGCTCTGGTTCGCCACTATTTGAGTACATGGTAGCATTTGTATCAATGATATAAGGTTGCTTCACAAATCTTTGTAGTCGGTAACAATTTATCGGTAACAATTTATCGATCGCACAATATTGTCAATATTTCAAACAAATCGAAACCAGACGCAAGAATGTAACATAATACCAGTTGTATAAGCGGATTATCATACAAAAGGTTAATCACACATGCTGCCGAGGTGTAACTGTAATGTAGATTGTCCCTCAGGCAAAGTAAAAGCTACACCTGATCCTTTGTGAAAATTACGCAGGTATTTTGCATATCAAAATCTCTGTGCACAATGTATTGTTTTTTTAAATTAGCAGTCATATCTACAGATTGAAATAATGTTTTCACAAAAAATGTACCTTATCATGTTCACATAAGGATGACACGTATTCTCGTCCATAATTTTCTAGAATCATATCTTTAATTCCTGACTTATATCCATTTTGTTAACCGAGAAAAAATACACAGTTGAGCACACATTCACACCATTCATATATCGCACATTAAGCACATGAACATGAGGGCACTACTATATGTTATTTCTACATTAGGCGATAATTAAAATCAGTCAAAATGTATGTGCTACAAACTGTCGAAATGTCTTTGTAATATAGTACACAAATGAAATATTAAAAACCAGGACCATAAAATATATTATATATCCGGATAAAAAAATATAACAATTTAAAACTGTTTAAAACCGCGACAGCACCGAAGCCTATATGTATCCCTTATAGTTAACATAGCTTGTTCAAAACGTATATAAACCTTAACTGTTACCAGAATCAATTTAATAAACAACTCAAAGATACAATCATAACAACTGACCAATCGGTTTTTATATGAAGTCGTTTAAGCAACGGTCTTGGACGGATAATATTTTTGTTTAATCTAAGACGGTGGTACGATGGACGAACAAAAAGTGGTAATAAACAGGTGAGCTAAAACATTGAGGAATAGGAATAATACATCGAAGAGTTGCTGGGAATCAAACAGAACGTGTATTATGGTATTACTGGTCAGAAAAATGAACCATCGGCACTCGTTTGTATACATTTTATGTAAACTGCCATTGGGAATTATATCACTCGGTAGAAAACCACTAGGAATAAACCCTAATGAGGTCAATTACTTTGATAAAGTTGCTGTCACATACCTTGGACGGATAATATTTTTGTTTAATCTAAGACGGTGGTACGATGGACGAACAAAAAGTGCTAATAAACAGGTGAGCTAAAACATTGAGGAATAGGAATAATACATCGAAGAGTTGCTGGGAATCAAACAGAACGTGTATTATGGTATTACTGGTCAGAAAAATGAACCATCGGCACTCGTTTGTATACATTTTATGTAAACTGCCATTGGGAATTATATCACTCGGTAGAAAACCACTAGGAATAAACCCTAATGAGGTCAATTACTTTGATAAAGTTGCTGTCACATACCATTTTACACGATAACGTCCGAATGGTGAATTCAGAAAAGACATCTTCTGACACAGTTTTAACCGTGAATTGTCCGTAGGTTTCTTTTCCATTTTCGGGCCAGTATATCTCACATTTCCGCTGTAGATAATTATATAATAATTTAAATAATATGATAAATGTGTTGGGTTTTTTTTCAAATATTTTAATATATAAAGCGTATAGCATTACAAATTGTGATATTGTCTTCATTATTTCCAGTATGAAATGCGTTTATTAAGGGTATAATCCTCATACTTTCATGGTTAGGAACGAACGAACAATTACTTACCTTACCTTCTTCAAAACAATTTGTAAGCATAACAACGATTTCTATTCCTTGCGTCCATATCATTCTCCATGTGTCTTCCAGTGTGCTTTTCATGGCGCCTTAAATTAGTTCAACAATTTGGTCAAACATTTAATGGCTTTTTTTAAACGATAGTAAAAAATGCATGTGTATCAACAAACTCCCTCGCAATATAAATGTAACAAAGAATGATACGATCAATATAAAATAAATCACCATACAACAACTCCATTCACACTTTGGCCAGTATTTTTTTTTAAACTAACAGTGCTGATGGCGTTATTGATCAATAGAGAGCTACCGTCCTATTTATTATTCGGAATCCCACTATATCCCTACTACACGTATATCAAAACATGACGATAATCTTCATCGTGTTACATGTAGATACAATATATATAATCCATTGACAACATACCATTGCAAAATCGCGCAAAAACGGTGCACATTACTTAAAAGAGTTAGTGCAAAGAGAAGGGATAGTAGCCGCCATCTGTGTAGTGTACGCTTATGATAAAAAAATTGTATGCCTGATTGTAAATGTACAAACACCACGCACATATACATCGCTTCGCAGTTGGTTGATACAGGCAATAGTTTATACAATATAAACATGTTCTAGAATGCGCTTGTTTATATTTTACTGCAAATTAAATACTTTGAATAATTAATTACAGTATTATGAATCGATGCAATGTAAGTTATACACATCATTGTACTTAATATTGTTGAGTATTTGATATTAATATAGCGTACATTATGCCATCAGCCTAATGGAGAAATGTTGATCTGTAGTATTGCAGATTATGTAGATTGTATATGAATATAAATAAGAAGCATGTCAGCAATAATGCATTGCATGCACCTGTTTCAACGTTATGTATGTGAGGCTCACTCCAATCGTGTATATGCTTTTAGGTAGTGCACGTGATAAATCGAATAACACTGTCGCGTACTACGATTTAGCCTCGTTCACCCGGTCCGCTTCTGATGTTTTCGCTACGCTATGCTACGCGGATGCGGAACCAGGGCCTGGCGAAAAAAGGAAATTTGAAATCGCCCTGATTTTGGCGGGATTTTGAGAGATTCTATGATACTTTCCAAAAACATATTTTAAAGTTAATTTAATATTAATTTCTTACATTTAACTTATGAAAAGCAGCAAATGACATCAACAAATGTAACGCATCAACAAATGACTTTGTACGTTTATTTTCAGACTTTATGCGCGTGAATAAACGCGCGAATAAATTGGGTTAATCGCTAGTGGGCGCTTTAATTTGCCTAATCTGCGCAGACAGATATCTGCAAGTAAGACATATGCACGATACGGTCTGGCAGGCCGAGACAAACTACAAAGTTATATAATAATATATTAAATATGACCATACATTCATTTTGTTTTTCAGCTCGTACCTTGTGATGCAATGTATGCGTTTTCTTTCTTGTAACCCTGCAAATCAAAACGAAAGTAATCGTTAAAGTTATCGCTTGAATCAAAATCAAAATAATTTATTTCTAGTTAGTCAACATACACAGTTTTTGCCTGACAGAATAGCGAATGAACCATTCTTAACTTGGAAGTTAGATTGACCCAGTATACTAAACCATGCTGACGATCCGGTGACCATGACCGCAGGCAGTGAGGCTTGCTCCCACAAGACCATGTTCAGTTTTAGATATCAGGACATTATAAAAACGAAGTGGAAAATAGGAAAATGGGCGATCATGTTCGAAGATGTAAAAACAGTGACTGTTTGCGCTTGGCCACACGAGATAATAAATTAATTTACGAGAAACCCGAGTTCGAAAATCAAATGGACCAGATAAACTGTAATGATCAAGTTTTGTTATGAACATATACATATAGTACTGGCACAAACCGCTACGTTTACAAATTGTGTGAGCAGGTCACCTGCATGTCAGTTCTCTTCAGTACTTTGTTCAGGCTTTAACGTTTTGTCAATATCCATCTACTTACCCGGACGTGGCTTGCATTGATGAAATCAGACGTGAAGTTTCCCGGCTGCATTGGTAACTGTACTCTGTTCTGGTCATCTGTGAAAGAAATATGTAACTAGTATACTATTTTCCATATCAGTAAGTATCCTTATATGGTTATATGGTCATTCGATTAGTTATTCAAGCAGTCAGGGTGAAATCAAATAATTTTACAAATACCATAATTGTACTGGACATTGATACGTGACTCACTACAGTCTAGATATTGAAGATTGCCAGAGAAGTGGTTGTGATTGAGAGACTGAATGTGCAGCTACAAATGGTGATTTTAAAATCACTCGAAGTGTAGATTCTAGTTGTAGTGATAAAGTAACTGACAGTGCACATACCAGTGGTAAGGATAAGGTACACACATTGTAGATATAAGTAGCGAAGTTTACACGACGCTTAATTGGATGTGATGGTTTTGAGTACTTATTTATTTTCTAGTTAATGGTTCTCAATGTCTTAAATTTTACTTCATCTTCATAAATATTGAAGCCGTAGTAAAGGTTCATTTAATATTAGACGTTGGCTTTTCAATTCAAATAATTATCCAAATGATGATTTACAGACGCCAGAAATACAGTGACAGAATATATGCGAACGTTTTGATGTTCGTTTTGAAATTACATGTTTATAGGTTAATACAAATGTCAACGTTAGTAAAATTGAATGAATAGAAATTTATATTAAGCAGGTTGATGACTTATGAGAAGAAGTACCCTTTTTTTTTTGTCTTGATGATTATCCAATTTTGGCTATTTCAAACTTACTTAGGAATTAATTGAAAAATGGGAAGACGTTTAAACAAAGGCAAACGGAGAGACGACATAGAAAGGCGGACGATGAGCTGTCATATAAGCTCACTTAAACCTTCAACTCAGGTAAACTTAAACGTGTTTTTTATTTAAAGATGTCCCGTTTATGTTGTTCATTATACATGTTATCGATCACATACATGGATATATTACTCTGTATCGGATTTTGTCTTTGTATATCGACTTCATTGCTTCCTGTGTCGTGTACTGCATTTTCGGCGGAATAGTCTGTAATAAACAAAATCTCAATGAACCATGTTTATCACGCATGATGCTATAATTTCGCGTAATGAGTGAAATACCACCATAAAACGCATTCACTATACTTGCTGGTTAATACTCTGCAATTATGTTCAGTTGATCCTGCATCCACAATATATCTTTCATTCATGAAGTGGTGCTCAAAGGTCGACATCTCTAAGCCTAGAGTCTAGGGAGTCTTTCTTCTGTTATTACATTTACGTTATACGTTATACGTACTCCTAAAGGTACCGTATAGTAAATCATAAAATATAATTAAATAATAATACAACAGTTTGTACATCTTTAACCATATACTATTATTATTACGAAAAACAGCTGGTGTTAAATGTTTGCATGTAACATGACTGTTAACATTATGGGCACACACCTCGAACTCAGAATGCATCGATGCTGGATCTTTTGTTGCTGATCTACACAATTCTCTCAATTTTCTCAATAAGATAGGCTTGCGTTGTATCATGTTTATCATGTTTCCGTACACACCATCTTCAACAATCTCGTAAACTTCATCCATGTCGTCTGTTTCCTCCGTGATTTCGGCTTTGGCATCGACCTTTTCTGAAAATGAATTGTACAAAAAGTGCCAGGTACAGTTTAACTTAAATGTAACGTATTTTAATTAAATAATCAGAACACGTTTAATATACTGTTTGCTCTTGTTGAATAAGTGACAAAGATTTAGCATAGCACCCTATATCAATTGCGTCTTCCATATACGAACGGGACATGAAACGAACAGTAGTTTGAAAAAGACATATATGATGTAAAGTATGTATATTATTATTGACTGATTTAAACACCTCTTCTTCTCAATTGTATTGTATCAAATACTTGTGACTAAGTTTCTTTTACTTGCATGAGCCATTCAACGCTACATGGATTTGAAGTATTTCTAGATTTACACTACGAATGGTTGGTGTGTTTTTGTTGACGTCTATGTAAATGTTTGAATACTCAATTAATATTACAACACGTGTGTATTAAAGTCAAGCAGGAAATGTAACATTCACACAACACAGTCCTGAAAAACACGCATGCAAAACAAAACAATAATAACAAGGAAAACTAGAAGCAACGTTTGTAATACCACAGATATAAAACGGTTGCCAATAGGGGAACAAACTGATTCCAAACGTGTGGTTGATATTACAATTACTACCCATCAACATACATAGTAAAACCAACAATTACTACCCATCAACATACGTAGTAAAACCAACGATTACTACCCATCAACATACGTAGTAAAACCAACAATTACTACCCATCAGCATACATAGTAAAAACAACAATTACTACCCATCAACATACGTAGTAAAACCAACAATTACTACCCATCAACATACATAGTAAAACCAACAATTACTACCCATCAACATACATAGTAAAACCAACAATTACTACCCATCAACATACATAGTAAAACCAACAATTTTTACCCATCAACATACATAGTAAAACCCACAATTATTACCCATCAACATACATAGTAAAACCAACAATTACTACCCATCAACATACATAGTAAACCAACAATTATTACCCATCAACATACGTAGTAAAACCAACAATTACTAACCATCAAAATACATAGTAAAACCAACAATTATTACCCATCAACATACATAGTAAAACCAACAATTACTACCCATCAACATACGTAATAAAACCAACAATTACTACCCATCAACATACATAGTAAAACCAACAATTACTACCCATCAACATACGTAGTCAAACCAACAATTACTTCCCATCAACATACGTAGTAAAACCAACAATTACTACCCATCAACATACATAGTAAAACCAACAAGTATTACCCATCAACATACATAGTAAAACCAACATTTACTACCCATCAACATACATAGTAAAACCAAAAATTACTACCCATTAACATACATAGTAAAACCAACAATTACTACCCATCAAGATACATAGTAAAACCAACAATTACTACCCATCAACATACGTAGTAAAACCAACAATTACTACCCATCAACATACGTAGGAAAACCAACAATTACTACCCATCAACATACGTAGTAAAACCAAAAATTACTACCCATCAACATACATAGTAAAACCAACAAGTATTACCCATCAACATACATAGTAAAACCAACAATTACTACCCATCAACATACATAGTAAAACCAACAATTACTACCCATCAGCATACATAGTAAAACCAACAAGTACTACCCATCAACATACGTAGTAAAACCAACAATTACTTCCCATCAACATACGTAGTAAAACCAACAATTACTACCCATCAACATACATAGTAAAACCAACAAGTATTACCCATCAACATACATAGTAAAACCAACAAGTATTACCCATCAACATACATAGTAAAACCAACAATTACTACCCATCAGCATACATAGTTAAACCAACAAGTATTACCCATCAACATACATAGTAAAACCAACAATTACTACCCATCAACATACATAGTAAAACCAACAAGTATTACCCATCAACATACATAGAAAAACCAACAATTACTACCCATCAGCATACATAGTAAAACCAACAAGTATTACCCATCAACATACATAGTAAAACCAACAATTACTACCCATCAGCATACATAGTAAAACCAACAAGTACTACCCATCAACATACGTAGTAAAACCAACAATTACTTCCCATCAACATACATAGTAAAACCAACAAGTACTACCCATCAACATACGTAGTAAAACCAACAATTACTTCCCATCAACATACGTAGTAAAACCAACAATTACTACCCATCAACATACATAGTAAAACCAAGAAGTATTACCCATCAACATACATAGTAAAACCAACAATTACTACCCATCAACATACATAGTAAAACCAACAAGTATTACCCATCAACATACATAGTAAAACCAACAATTACTACCCATCAGCATACATAGTAAAACCAACAAGTATTACCCATCGACATACATAGTAAAACCAACAATTACTACCCATCAACATACATAGTAAAACCAACAAGTATTACCCATCAACATACATAGTAAAACCAACAATTACTACCCATCATCATACATAGTAAAACCAACAAGTTTTACCCATCAACATACATAGTAAAACCAACAATTACTACCCATCAGCATACATAGTAAAACCAACAAGTACTACCCATCAACATATGTAGTAAAACCAACAATTACTTCCCATCAACATACGTAGTAAAACCAACAATTACTACCCATCAACATACATAGTAAAACCAACAAGTATTACCCATCAACATACATAGTAAAACCAACAATTACTACCCATCAACATACATAGTAAAACCAACAAGTATTACCCATCAACATACATAGTAAAACCAACAATTACTACCCGTCAGCATACATAGTAAAACCAACAAGTATTACCCATCAACATACATAGTAAAACCAACAATTACTACCCATCAACATACATAGTAAAACCAACAAGTATTACCCATCAACATACATAGTAAAACCAACAATTACTACCCATCAGCATACATAGTAAAACCAACAAGTATTACCCATCAACATACATAGTAAAACCAACAATTACTACCCATCAGCATACATAGTAAAACCAACAAGTACTACCCATCAACATACATAGTAAAACCAACAATTACTACCCATCAGCATACATAGTAAAACCAACAAGTACTACCCATCAGCATACATAGTAAAACCAACAAGTACTACCCATCAACATACATAGTAAAACCAACAAGTACTACCCATCAACATACATAGTAAAACCAATCAGAAGCGTAATATATTGAATATATGCATTTTCAAAGACTCCTTTTCTCTTGTATTTCATTTCTTGAACTAAACATCAAGGGGACGGAGTATATGCAATATCGATATTTTCTCAATGTTCAGGCTTTATTACAGTGTTTGCATACTTGTGAAAGTGTATTTATATGCATGTCAAAAGTACATGCTTCATGCATGTAGAAGTATTGTTTTTATGAGATTTACACATGTTATTTTTTGGATTCCTCCTATTATATGTAGTAATATGGAACTTAGATCTAAACAAACATCAAAGTATATAGTTCCCGTAAAATGTCATTGAAGTTTATCATGAAAGATATTACACATCCAGAGCAACATTCATGTAACTTTTGATTACAATTAATATATTAGTCGTCACACAATTGCCTTCTCAAAAACTTTATTTAGCGGTGGCGGAATCTTGGATATTTGACCGACTTGAATTTTACTTATGACAAACAGAGCATCAAGCGCAACCTTCCTTAAAGTCTAATACAACTCCATCACAAACTACACATCAAGAGAAATCATGTAATGTTTCATTAGAACAAACAAACTATCATTCGTCCAGTTAAGTTTAATAAAAATATATTTAGTAGGTTAGAGAAACATAAGTATACAAATCGAACAGGAAATGATGCTTTTACAGAACACAGTAAACCCCAAAACATGCAAAAATACAAACAAGAAAGGCAATAGTAATAATAAAGGCAAATGACGTCACAAACACAAAAGGTTGACAGTAGGGCTACTGCCTTGGAACGGTCAGTGGCAAAAAGGCCGCTGGGAGTTTAAACCAGGTTCTAGGGTGCACCAAACCTCACGCTTACCCTTTTCTCACGCTTACCCACGTTCACGTTTAGGGAAGTTGTCTCAAATATTTGTCTTTTGAAAATAATTATTTAGCTGTGGCATACATCTTGAATATTCGATTGACCTGAATTTTACTCAGAACCAACTGGAGAAATATGCATCTCTGCTCAGTAGATTCAGAACAGCTTTAGCCACAGGGATTACAGACATACATACAGACGGGCGGACGACGGACATCTCAAATCAGCTTAGATCAGTTGATATTTTATCAGTAGGAAAATTAGGTGGTTAAACGACTAATACAAATATTTCTCAGTATCTACAATTTGCTATTGTGAACGTTGTGCATTGGATCGAGTACATCTGAGTAGTATTGCATATCAACATATTCTCCATTATATCTATATATTTAATTCTAGCTGTCTCTTACGGTTGAGTTTTGGTATAACCAGAGATGAATTTAATTATTATGTCATTTAACGCAATGTTATAACAAGAAACGTGTTATATATAAAAAATGTTACTTACTTCGATTTGAAAATGTACAGTTTATATATACATGCTTGGATTTGTGTAACCTTTGTCTGAAATACAATGTATGCGTTATTCAGTTTTTCGTATATGCTCTCAGTGAAAATGAGCTGTCATTAGATCAAGAGGTCTTTCTAGCCATATCTAAGCTGTAGGTCTCATTTTTGTAAGATATTAAACGCAGCATCTAATACCCTATTCCAATTGTCAATGGTATTATGTTATAAAAAAAGAAGTAACAGCGTGTATAATATAAAGCAAAAGCAGTCATGTGAAATGATAAAATATGAAAGCGGAGATGTCATAAACATACATTTCACTAAAAACAAAAGCAATGCATTTCTGCTGTGGACAGCTTGAACATTTGGCAAAAAGAAGACTACCATAAACTCGATAGAAGTTGACACCATAAACATTCACATGAAGTTGTACTTGCACAATACAAGCAGATTTTAGGTAGATAGTATTTTAAATTTTAGAATCGCGAGTAGCAAGGAAAACATGAATCTGAAACGGCACCACCCTACAAATATCCTAGTGTTTCCAATCGTTTGCTCTTTTAGTAACGGCGTTCATCTTGAATGTCGGATTATGTTGTTTGTCCTTTTTATAGGTAAACTTATAACAGACGCATCCATGTGCAATTTTAATTAAATTGATCAAACAGTTTTAGAGAACCTAAGATTGCCACAACGGACATCACGCTATCGCAAAAACCCTGCTAACAGAACAGAACTAACATGCACCAAACGTATTCATGAAGAAGTAAAATGAAACGTGTTAAAAGAGTCATGCTTTAGACGGGTTACTATTATTATAAATTATAATATACCACATTTACAATTAAACAGATACAATAACGAAAATTCGGTATAAAGCGAGTTTATGCAGATATAGTTAACTGAATCTGATACTTGAAAATAAAAAACAGTTCAATATATTTCATATTATTACCTGTCAGTTAGCTCAGTAGTTCTCTTATCTGAAAAATTAAACAATAACATGTGAGAGTGAATAAAAATAATGTATGTAGATGGAAAACATTTTATCCATCATATGCTTTGTTCTAAAGACGTTCTCGTTCTCTTAACAATATCAATAATGTTTTGCTTTCTAATATATATATCATATATATATATATATATATATATGTATATATATATAAAAACTGTAGCATTTATATTTATATATATATATAAATCAATGGTGTTATTTATATTCAGTGTCAGTGTAGTTTCTTTGTAGACAAGTCTATTTTAAAACGTGTTTTACAGTTGTTGCTCGAGAGTGAATTGAAAGCGATAGACATATGCTTTAATATTCGTTTCTTGCTGATGTCTTCTCGAGGGAGAGATTGCTATATTTTTAAAATGCGATTTAAAATATTGTTTAATACTCCTTACTCTGCTGCGTAAAGCCAAGAAGAACATGGTTGCAAAGCGTGTCTGAGAAAGCCCACAATCTAGGCAAAAACGGGTAAAGACTTATTTAATGTATTTTTATCCGCTAATGTTCAGGTACAAGCCGAGCTCGAACAACCCTAATCTGAATCCATTCGACCAGCTATGTAACCCAATTACGGAGATCGACGGTCAGTTAGGAAAGCAATCGAAACTATTCGGAATTATTTATCTCGAAAAACAAAGTATAGGTCTCGCAAAATAGCTGTCAATACATTTAGACAATAATACAACCAATTTAAGGAGCATACGGCAATCTTGATTAGTTTAAAACTACGATGTATATCGAAACTAAGCGAATAATGTATGGCCATTAATCATGTTAATACAAGTTTCACGAGTGTAGAAATGAAGTTAAACCATGCTTCTGATATGTGTAACATATAGTCCAATTCGACTGTCTTGTGAGGTATTACGATGGTGTCTGTGCATATTTTTGCAAGGAATAAAGAAATGGATATATTCTCATACATATAAATAGTAGAAAATTGTGACAGATAGTTTTAAATTGATGCTAGGGAAAGCAAACTATATAAAAAATAACATTTTAACAAGTGATACAATATTAAAGATTATTTAAGGGTTACCTTTAACATAAGACGAAAGCAAAAAGGTGAGTGTAATTACCTTCATTTTTTCCACTTCCTCTTCTTCTTTTAAAAACAAAAACTACTGCAACAATTACGGCAACTATGAGCACAACAAGTCCAGATGCTGTTCCTCCTGCAATTGCTGCTGCAGGTAAGGTAGTTCCCACGAGTTTCACTGAATAGATATACAATAATGTAGACATTTGAAAAAACAAAACTTTACTGACAGAAATTCCACAATGCCAAATACAACAGTAGCACAAAATTAAGTACAATAGACGTTAACTTACAATGTAGAATATGTTAACTTTAAGGTAATCCTACCAGAGTACCAGTAATTTTTGGTGATTTGTTTTATCATATGTTTTAAACTTTTGAACTATTTTAACATGTTTTTGGGGTTAAATTTTGTTATATGAACTAGAAAAGTTGATACCTTCTTTTTTTCATAGTATACTTCTAATTACCTTATTTAATTTTGCTTTCTAGGTGGATGTTGGTGTCTTGATTGTATTGTTATCATTCCGCTGTGTAACACAGTGGCCCTTCTGGGTTAATATTTATTACTAAGAAACAATGTGACTAATCCATCTTGACGGTTGTGTCTTTTGGACATTATTCTATTCTAAGAAATTGTGATTTTGAATAATGGCCAGACTGGTAACTTCCTTTTTTTCAAACTTAACACAATCAAACATCATTTTCATTTTACTTTCCAATTCTTAGCATACTAAGATAATGACTACACATATAAACTTAATAAATATTCATATCATTAGATATATAATTTTAACATTATCTAGACAATGTCTGTATTAATGATGTAATGTTTTTTTGCGTTCAATTTTAGATGAATATTAGGATTATTATCGTTATGTTTTTAATAAAAATATTAATAAAATAGGATTAAGAAATTTCTTTCTGAGTGAAATACTACTGGTAAATCTCTACAATTGTATTTAACTTATATTGTGCTGAGCAAGTATCTGATCATTTTCGAAATCCATATGAGCCTGGACCCTAAAATTAATAAATATTCTAGATTAAAATATCCTAAATCAACTTCAATAATATGATAAGATCAATAACATTATTTTATCTCAACTAATAATGATAGGTTATTTCATTTGTATATTTAAATTCTTCCAATTTCTGTACAAGGTAAGGAGTGGAATATTAATTATAAAATTTCAACAAATAGTAAAGTCTTTACAATGTTTACAACCAAAATGTTTCGGTGACAGCAGTTACTGATTTGACCAGTCCTAAAGCATCATACAAATGAAACCGTTTCAAAAAATAAATTCTATTTAGTTTACATTTGCCACACAATGTTCACATATTTATCAACAGTATATGATCTTGTTCAACACAGTGTCATTTCAAGACAAATGTTTAAGGAAGTCTTAAATTATTTCTAATGACAAAGATAAAGCATCATACTAATATTAAATTCAGTTAAAACAGATAAATACAGTTTATTGTCTATGTACACAAATAGTTTTCAAAAAAACTGTCAAATGTCATAATATACAATAAGCATGCTCACTTTCCATTAAATTTAATTAGAGAATAAATAGGTATTGAATAAGATGGCTTTTTATGTACTCATTCACACTGATATAACATGAACAAGTTCAATATCATATCTCATTAGTCTCAACAAAACCGAAGTCTATAACTATGATTTTGCTTAACCATGAATTATCATCATGATCATAGGGATCATTCTTTAAAACATAACAGTAGTGTAGTTTTATTGTACATTTTTGTTTTTTATTTTACGTCCGTAACGTGTATTCATCATCCATTTCATGAGGCTAAAGCAAACGGAAAGGACGGTGGACACTCGGAATTATCCCACGTTTAAAAAGAGTCAATAGATCTATATACTTTGCTTTTGAAATTGGATATCTGCGCTCAGTCTCTTCAAAACTAGATCAGTAAATTTGGTCTTTGAGCGCTGCCTGTGAAACAAGTTCACGGAATAGACTGAACCCTTATAATCTGTCTAATAGAAGAATGTGTCAGGCTCAGATGAAGTCAGTGAGATGATCTTTATTTTATTCTAGGGAACTGTGTCATTTTCTTCATTTAATGTGAAGTTTTTCAAATCAAAAGAATCATTTCCATTCAATTACTGCAAATTGTAAGGCTGTTTGTGGCTTACTCCTCTGACAGTTACTGCCCACTGCAGTGTTGTGTAAATACTTATGTGTTTGGATGTTATCTCAACCGCGGCATGGATATTGTCGTATTCATTTTGTATATAGAGAAATATAAAAAGATCTGACAGGGAAAGTAGCATTCAAGGAGGACAGTCAACCACAAAACACAGAAACAAACACTCAAACAGACAAACAAGAAGACAAAAGTAATAATAAATGCAAACGACATCACAAACACAAAAAGGTTGACAATAGGGCTACCGCCTATGTCTTTTTTTCTAAATATTCTTAAGTTTGAAGTTGTTCAGTCAGACAGTGCCATAACATTGTAATGTAGAAATTGTTTTTATTTTGAGCAGAGCAATTATCAGAATAATACAAAAATCTCTTTTTTTCCATCTTCAAACTTACTTTTAATAAAAGTGTAAGCTATTTCGGTAACACCTCTACATGTAATTGCTTTGTACCAAATAAAGCAATGATCATCTTTGTTTCCAAACTCATACATGGCAAAGTTAAATATGGATATAAAAATTGAGCAGCATTGAAGGACGGCAGTCAACCTCAAACACTCACAAAAACAAAGCACAAATTTAAAGATGAAGGTATTAAGTCTGCGTGTGGAATATAGGCACGTCACAAAGCTTTATCGAGTTAAAAGTAGTTCTTCTAAGTCGAAGCAGGCAGCAACAAAATCGGAGTTATTTTCAATTTGTGCTTGCTCTGTTATTCTGTTTTTTTCTTCACATGCAATTTCTTTGTTTTTTTATGTCTTCGATATGTTTCGTGAACTTTAGCTTTTTCGTTTACGGATATATGTTCATAACTCACACAGATATCACATCGGTCCTTTATTTCTTTGTGAAAGGCCAAATTAAATTCAGTGTTGCTTATGTTATCATAAACACCCAGTAACACCTTTGCAACCGCTTCATTTTGACTGTGACCCTCGTACAGTACAACCTATACATTTTTGCAAAGGCTTAGTCCTGCAGGAAAAAAGCTTCTGTTACTGTCCTTTCAACAGTAATGGCTCTCAACTGTATTTAAGGATTCGATTTGATTTCTTACCCTTTCTTTCTGATTTCGGGTGTTTTGTTTGGTCGGTGATCATGCCGACCCCGTTGGTCATCCTGGCAAACTCCAATATAATTTCTCTTTTTATTTGCAGTTGCAACCATTTGGTCACTTATGCTTAGTGTTGCCAAGAAGAATGTTTTACAGACCCGAATACTTACCACTGGATTTAAAGATGGCAAAGCCCAAACTATTGAACGTTGGCGAATCCCTGAGTTGTTTTATTTTCTGGTATTGTTTTTCTTTTGAACTGAATATTTGTCAATAAATTGTCTCTGTTTATCTCCAATTATTCAAAAGGTGTGAAAAATGTGCTCTCGGTCCTCTTCAGAAATAGGGTTCTTACATTTCAATTTACATTTTTGACTGCAACCTTCCTTCATTAATTTTCCACTATGTATTTTCCCAGTATACAGAGAGTTGTAACTTAAGCCCGACTTTCGATTTTGTTCTGAAATATTTATTTCCATTTTGTTGGATCCCTTTTTCTTTTCCTACTCTTTCTACCAATGCCATTATCTAACTTCCCCTTTATTGAACGTTCTGGTTCGTTATGTGACTCAGACTGAACTGTATCAGTGCTACCACCCCATCACTATGTGACCCGGACTGAACTGTATCATTTCTACCACGCCCTTGACTTTGGGACTCGGACTGAGCTGCATCAGTGCTACCAACCACTGACTATGCGACCGACCCGGACTGAACTGTATCAGTGCTACCACCCCCCCTTGACTTTGCGACTCAGACTGAACTGTATCAGTGCTACCACACCAATCACTATGTAGCTTGGATTGAACTGTATCAGTGCTACCACACCCTTGACTTTGCGGCTCAGACTGAACTGTATCAGTGATACCACCACCCTTGAGTTTGCGACTCAGACTGAACTGTATCAGTGCTACCACACCAATCACTATGTAGCCCGGTTTGAACTGTATCAGTGCTACCACACCCTTGACTGTGTGACTCGGACTGAACTGTATCATTCCCCTAAATATGTGACCGAACCGTATCAATGCTACCAACCCCTAGACTATGCGACTCAATTTCATTAACACAAAAGCCCCTTTCATCAGCAGAAGTATGTGCAATTTCACCATTTGTCCACTGGTTTTAAGAACACTTTTGTTATTATTGGACTTATCATGTGACCTTTTCCTTGTTTTCCCTTATACTTACCTACTGTTTTGCAACACCAGTTTTGCCCTTCATATATAACTGGTCATCATTACTTGCGACTGTACTACTTACATTATTAATGTCATTTCCACTGATACACCTGTATCAGGGCTTCCACTCACTGACTATGTGACTCTGACTGAACCGTATCCCCCTGACTATGCGACTTGGACTGCACTGTATGAGTGCTACAACTCCCCTTACTATACGACTTTGACTGAACTGTATCAGTGCGTCCACACCCTGACTATTTGACTCTGACTGAACTGTATCGGTGCTACCAACCCCTGACTATGCGACTCGGACTGAACTGTATCAGTGTTCTACCCCTAACTATGCGACTCTGACTGAACATTATCAGTGCTACCACCTCAATGACTATGCGACTCATACTGAATTGTATCAGTGGTTTCACCCCCTGACTATGTGACCCTGACTGACATATATCAGTGCTTTCACCACCCAGACTATGCGACTCAGACTGAACAGTATCATTTTTTCCACCACCCTCACCTTGTGACTCTGACTGAACTGCATCAATTGATGCTACCATTCCCTTTACTTTATGGCTCGGACTGAACTGTATCAACATTGGCAGGATTTTTACATAGATTGTCGAATAAACTATTTTCAGAATGGTTAGGACTGTTCAATTCAAACAGACTATTTTAATTAGAAACAGAAACAGACAATGCAGATTTTTCATCATCAGAAACTGACATATCAGTTAATTCTAGTTCATCAATATTTTTTAAAACTTCTCTCAGTTTATCATTGTTCATGTGTGTTCTAAAGAAGAATTCTCCATCACTCATGTCAGAGTATCTTCAAAATCAGAAGTGGTTAAATCAGTATCTGTATCAATTGCTGTGGAAAAAGAAACATTAGTTAATTCGAATGGAATGTCCTGTTTGTTTTGTTCATTGGTAGTAATACTGGCGGTTAGGTGCTGTAGAAACTGGCAAGTGCACTACTATTGTAAGCCTGTATACAATAGTTTTGCTTTAAAAGAATATATCAAATTGAGTTGCATTTTTCAGAATGTTCAAATAAAACTGAATATATTTCTGTAATGTTAGGTTATGTAAATGACTACAATATATCCAAAAACATGAAAAAGCCATTTTTGACAAAACGTGCAGTTACCATATTTTTGCGCCGATCCCACGATATGGCAATATAAGAAGCATAATCGTCTAGACAGAGGGAGTGAGGGAGAACAATATATGCAGTGCATATGACAATGTAAGCAGAAAATACGTCAATATACGCACCCCATAGTTCATACTATGCAATGCATATAACAATATATGCACTAGATATATCAATATAAGCACTACATAATTATATCAATATATGCCTATGTGCAGTACATATAACACTACATGCAGAACATATAGCAATATATGCAGCATATATAGCAATATATGCAGTAAATATAGCAATATGCAAAGTATCATTTATAAAGCAATACATGTAGTTCATTCAGCAATAAATGCAGTGAATATAAAACTATATGCCGTGTATATAGCTATTATGAAGTATTATTTATATAGCAATATATGCAGTACATTTAGCACTATATGCAGTACAAAATAGCAATAAATGAAGTCAATAGGTGAAGTTTATATAGAAATATATGAAGTATTATTTATATAGCACTATATACAGTACATATGGCAGTATATACAGTACATATGACACTATATGCAGTACATATAACAATATATGCAGTACGTACACTAATACATGCAGTACATAGATCAATATATGCAGGCAGTACATCTAGAAAAATATGCAGCATGTTGCAATATATGCAATGCACATAACAATATACGCAGTGCATACTTCAATATAAGCAGCGCTTTTAATAATAGTAATATATGCAGTAAATATAACAATATATGCAGTGCATGTATCAATCTATACAGTGCATTGACAGGTGTCAGTGCATATATCAATATATGTAGTATATATAGCAATATATGTATGCAGTTCTTACAGCACTATATGCATCTATGTAGTACATACAGCAATATAGTAGATATGCAGTATATATAACAATATTTGCAGTACATACAGCAATATATTCAAGAAGTACATATAGTAATACAAGCAGTGCATATAGGAATATATGCAGTACCTATACATATATATGCAGAACTTATAGCAATATATGCAGTACATATAACACTCTATACAGTGCATATAACGTATATGCAGTGAATATAATACTATATGCAGTATATATAGCAATATATGCAGTACATACAGCAATATATGCATTTAGTTGATATATAAATATAGAAATATATGTAGCATATATAACAATGTACGCATCTTATATTTATATATATATATATATATATACAATTGAACGACAAACCGTGATATATACTCAGTAAAAAAAGTTTTGGACCAGGGTATATAAAGTCATATAAAAATAAAACTAGTGGACAAAATGTAAGTATCTTTTTTTAGTAACCAAGGTCTACCCTACTCGATTACTTTGGTACCAGAAACATTAAATTCCAAACAAGTTTTGATTTTCAAAAAAATATCGCGAAAACACAAAGGGTCTGTAAAAAATGTTGCAAAAGAAATATAAAAAGATCGGACAGGGAAAGTAGCTTTCAAGGAGGACAGTGAACCACAAAACACAGAAACAGACACGCAAACAGACAAACAAGAAGGCAAAAGCAATAATAAATGCAAACGACATCACAAACACAAAAAGGGTTGACAATAGGGCTACCGCCCTGGAACGGTCAGTGGCAAAGTAGGCCACTGGGGGTTTAAACCGGTTCTAGGGTGCACCAAACCTCACACTTACCCTACTGTCATCCCATTAAAACAGGACAGTGTAAATAAAGAAATCCCCGCCATGATCTAATCTCTAACCAACAAGGCAGCATCAATAGGCAATATAAGTAAAACACAAAT
This sequence comes from Cyrtodaria siliqua, assembly GCA_037043455.1. Classification (NCBI taxonomy): domain Eukaryota; kingdom Metazoa; phylum Mollusca; class Bivalvia; order Adapedonta; family Hiatellidae; genus Cyrtodaria; species Cyrtodaria siliqua. The sequence goes on from JAWPHD010000036.1 coordinate 193,504, forward strand.
ATGCTCGTGTAAATATAATACAAAAAAACCAATAGCCTAGAAAGCCACAATGAAGGTACTCAATGACTTTGCAGAAGCCAGAGCAGTAAGAGAATAAACCATTAAGGGCACGACAAGAAAGATCATGGACAATCATCAAACGTCACCGTCCCAATGGGCTTTAGGTAGGCGTCATCATAGGGTCCACAGCCTGTCTGGTCATCGTACAATTAAAGAGGAAAGCATAGTGGCGAACTGTAAAAGGGTCCACCACCAAGCATGCAGTACGTTGCAAAATGATAGGGTCATAACCTCTTTTGATAAACTGTTTAACAAGTTTAACAAAGATAGTATGAAAGTGATCATGACCTAGAATCTTACGAAGTTTATAAATCACATCACCATAGAAATCAGGTTGTGATAGTCCTTGTCGCAGAAGAGTCCTTAAATTACTTTTATATTTGGAAAGAAGATCAGGGTTACGATAATAAAATAAAATTTTGCAAAGGTTTTACGAAGTTTATGGTAACGGTAACCCTGATTGAGTAACTTTTTAGTTATACAAAGATTACGAATATTGAAGTCCTCAACTCGAGTACAAGCTCTAGAAAAACGAATAAGTTGAGACACATATATCCCATAGGAAGTTGCTCGGGGAACATCCCCATCCAAGTGAGGATAATTAACAATGTCAAAATTAAAATCACCTCTCTTGTCATAGATTTTGCTAATTATTTTACCATTTTCAATCGAGAGATCTAAATCAAGAAAAGAAGCGTAATTATCAGATATAGTAGCTTTGTTAAGCTGAAGTTCTTTAGGATAAATATAATTAACCATAGTTGGAAAGAAAGGGTTGTCAATGTTCAATATGTCATCCAGATACCGAGAGGTATCATTAAAGGCTTCAATAACATCTGCCTGGGTATCTGGTAAAAGACTCAACATGAAATCCCTTTCATAGCAAAATAAGAACAAATCTGCGACAAGTGGTGCACAGTTCGTACCCATAGGGATACCAACAATTTGTCTATAAACGGTGGTTCCATACCTGACGAAAATATTATCTAATAGGAAGATGAGTGCTTCACAAACTTCATAGCAAGTCCACATAGTATAATTGTCAAAACTGCCGTTAGTAAAAAAACGCTTTTATATTATTAAATGCCAAAAATGTAGTATTTTCTCTAGCAAATGTTTTTTGAATAAGAGAAATTTACTTGTCTTTAATAAGGTGATGTGGTAAGGTTGTATATAGTGTAGAGAAGTCATAAGTGCTTATTGATGAAACTTGACCTTTCTTGAACATTTATCAAGAACGTCTCCTGAATTTTTTATAGACCAAAATAAATTAATCCCAGAGTTTTTATAAGTTTTATCACAATACAGTTTAACGTGATCTTTAACGGCAGTAAGACAAGAAGTTAAACGTTTGGAGATGTTTGTTGTGGTGCAGGCACTAGAATTCGAAATAAAGCGAGCCTTATATGGATTTTTATGTAATTTAGGAATCCGGTACATAGTAGGCAGTTTATTTTGCTTATCGTTTACAACAGCCTTGAAAGTAGTGCACCGAGTGATAACAACAGTACATACAGAAATATATGCAGTATATATAGCAATACACTCAGTGCATGTAGGAATATATGCAGTACCTATACATATATATGCAGAACATATAGCAATATATGCAGTACATATAACATTGTATACAGTGCATATAACTTATATGCAGTGAATGTAATACTATATGCAGTATATATTGCAAAAATGCAGTATATACAGCAATATATGCAGGATATATAACAATATACGCAGTACATACAGCAATATATGCATTTAGTTAATATATAAATATAGAAATATATGCAGCATATATAACAATGTATGCATCTATATATATATAGAGCATATAAAAATATAGAAATTACATATGCCATTATATGCATTGCATAATATTACTTTGTTCTACAGATGACTTAACGTGTCTCACACATTCTTTAACACTTCGTTGTATGGTGACTAGGCTTAATAATGTCTATTAATGTTTTCGGCTTTACCCCAACTGCTCTACAAACGCATGTTCATATATTACATACTACTTTATGCTCTACAATTGCAATATCTTTTTTACACGTGTGTCCCGTTTCATTCAGATGACTGTATGTTCTACATGTCCGGTCTACATATGTGCTCCTGTAGAGTCATGTATTACAGATGACGTTGTGATATACATGTCTGACAGCGTTTTTGTGCTATACAGGTACAGACGACTTCATAACCATAGGGTTATGCAATCAACTTGAAGATTTAGGTTAGAATGCGGAAAAGGTCGTCTGATTTGGATGGTGTTTAGCAAATATGCAAAGGTTGTCTGTCTTCTTTACCATAACGTTTTTTTTTGTGTGTGTTTTTTGTGTTTTTATATGACTCTTAGTTTTAGAAAGAAGTAGCTACTTTGTCATCTAAATTAATTAATGAAGCCACTGGACTAACGGAAGGGTCCTCATGTTTGTGTACCTTACCGTATGTTATGAGAAATATAAGTTTGAATAACCTTTGTTCATACAATGATCAGCCTTTTCAGCTTTGTATCAATTAAACATACTCAAACAAATGTATACTAAATGTTGGCGTATTTTGTATATGCCTATGTTTGAATATCTCCAGTGGCCAGATATTGTATATGTTGGTATCATTGACCTTGTATTGAATTGTTCATGAGATATATTGCCAACAACACAATGTTGATATATTTCCAAATTGTGTTCAAGGCTTCTATGTTTGTTTAAAACAGCCACTAGACTTGCAGTTGGGCCTTCGTAATAGTTTGTCTCCATGTATTTCATAGAAATGTACATGTTGACAACCTTTAAGCTGACATTGATCAACTTTATTTTCTAATTATCGAATTCAAAGGTGATCTAACAAGGTTATCAACTTATTGACCCTACCCTACCCTACTCTATCCTACCTGACATTTCCGTACGCTACCATTACCTAATAACTTGTGTTTGATGTTCATACGTCAACATGCATAGAACTTAGGGGAGTCTTCGTAAAAGTATTAGAAAATGCTTCTTTTAGTTTTCATTTTTTTATTTTCACGAAAGCGCCAATAATAGCTTGATAAGTAATTGCAATCAGTATTTGCTGATTATTAGCAGTAAGAGTATTAACATAAATCAAATGATCTTTCAGGCAAACAAAATTAAACACACATGATATTATTCAATTAATTATATCACCTGCTTTAAATATGCTATGGTGACAACACAGTAGGGGTCGTTCGCACCTCATTGCTATTTGAAATATGTGATGAATTAAAGAAGCTCGAGATATTGTGCACATGTGCCCATGCGCGCGTGTCACTAAATGAATAACTGACTAACAGGTTATGTGTCACTAATTGTATGTTCGGTCATTGTCAACGTGTCATTGATTTGACAAGTGTAGAGTACCATTGAAGGAAACAGCCAGTACTCTGTGAAAATATAACAGCAAAATCATCAATATTTTTAAAAATAAAATTTGATTTCTAATCTGAAGATTTTAGACTTAAACCGGAGATCAGGAGGGTTAACAAAAACTCCGGAGAATCTGGATTTCATTTTGAGATTTAGAAGACCTGCTACCCTACAGTAATATACATTACACTCACATTCCCTACCTAACCACGTTTACCCTACCTTTCTAGAAATCAAAATGTCGAAAAGTGTAAACCCTATTGAACAATCTCTACGGGTTTTCGCGTTGTAGGAAAGCGTTAGTATCAGGGCGAAAAGTCGAAAAGTCGAATTGGCCGCATCCGTCTTCCATTCGTCTACACATTTCCGATCAATCATAACATCTCCTTAATAACGAATGTTCCGATTGATCTCACCATGACCATGTTCGCAGAATTGCGTATAAAGGTGGATGTACCACCTGCATTTTACATTGCACTAAACATAATTGCTATGTGTACAGCATACATTGTTATTTGCACCGTATATACTGATATAGGTGCTGCATATATTGGTATATATACTGCATATATTGCTATATAACTGAACATAGTGTTATATGCACTGCATATATTGAAGTATGCACTACATATACTACATATACTGAAATATGCACTGCGTATATTAAAATATGTACTGCATAAAAAAAGAAATCAAGACTGGCAGACAGTGATGACGTTCCATAGATAATTATTCTAAACGTACTTGAATGTTTATGAAAGTGAAATGGTAAACATTTCGTAATTTATTAGATTTCGATAATTAAAAATCACAGATAGTTTATACAAAATAACTCAAAACACACGTAAGTCGTCAAGCGGACTCACTGATTGAGTATATCATTGCATTAAGTCTATATGTAAAATGTTTCATTTAACCGTCCTTTGTAAGACATATATTAATTGATGAAATTTAGATCGAAAATGACGTATACTTAAATTACAAATCTAGTGTTTGTGTAGCAGTAATACATACTGAAAATGGGATTATTTCGAAACATGAGAAACAAGTAGCAGACCCCATTTTATTGATTCCGCTTGTTGCAACATTTCACACGCCGCTAGTATCGGTACTGTTCGTTAACGCCACACAGATTGGGCTTGATGATCCCGAAGGACCAGTAAGTAATAACACTACTGTTTTCGTAGTCGGGGCGACGTTTTATAGTTAACACAAAGCACTAAACCATTAAGTTTCTTTCATACCCCATCCAGCTCCTTCTCTAAGAAGCAAAGACGGGGTTATCTGGGGTATGAAATAAAACCGTAATCTCGGCTTAACAAAGTTTGCATATTGTAAAAAGGTTATTTTTAAAAAGGTTATCGGATTTTTTTTAGTAAATTTATTTTTTCTCGACAGATACGTAGTCCATGGTATATTCATTAGTCTACAATTGTTTTGATGATTTACGTAAATTAGCGAACCAGTCTCGTATTGTTTCACGGAAATATACGAGGTTTTAATCGTTATATAGTAGTAGGTACAAAAGTGATTTAGGGAAATTACCGAAACAGTCTCGATTTTTTTACTGAAATATACGAGGTTTTAATCGTTATTAGCCACCATATTGAATTTCAATATCGGCAATTTTTCGAGCATTTCGGACACGATTTTGGAATGAAGGTTAGTGATTTTCAATTACTCCTCGATTCAAATTTGTTCAGATCAACTTTTTCCCTCTTTTAAAGAGAAATTGATAACCATAACCAGAATTTGCGGGTCAACGGAAATTTTGCGTTACGGTAAAATGAAGATCCAAATATTTTGGCATTTACACGTGTATTCTTTATTTACTTGCTGGAATTCAATAAAAAACAATTATCCCAAAGTGTATCAACAGGAAATCTAGTGGAAAATACATTCGTAAACCAAAACCGAGGCAAAAAAAGTTATTTCCGTCCAAAGCATTTTTCGAAAATTAGAGAAAATCAATTGTTCAATGTTATGTGCCCAGATACTCCATCCCATTGGTGGTATGTTATGCAGAACAATTTAAATAAAGGATCTCAGCAAGAAACCGGGCTTAAAAAAGTGTTGTTATTAAAAAACGAGGCCTTTGAAAAAGTATTCCTTTCGTACCCAGATCATTTGACCTTATTGTAGCTTTGCTCATGTTGTCTCTAACAGGCTTTTAGCATGTTATAAACATGTGTTAAGTGTCGTTATGCTGTAAATAAAGCGAATGCTATTGGGTTTTACTTTTCTTCACCACTTATTAAATAAGTTGAAGCATTAATCAGAAGAAAACTACTTGTGGTGTGGGTTGTGGTTTGTAAACAAATTTAATTAATAAATGTTTGTGGATATGTTTCTATATTTCAACACTTGGTTTGTGCTGCTGAAAAATCTCTGTGGCGTAAGGCAACATCCTTTTCCATCGGGAAGAGAGACCCAGGTTCGAATCCAAGTGGAGAAATCAGGCACACTTACTGAGCAGTACATATTAAAAAAATGGTTTTATTTTTTAAATAAATTTTCCATCCAGCGTACTGAAGAGGTAAGTAGATAAAAAAAAAATAAGCAGAAAACCAAGATGCCAATAGATCGGTTACCCTGAATCTGTCGCATTCAGTAGCTTGTCATTTATTTCTTATATAAAATAATTAATCTAAACATAAATTAAAACCAATTTTTGTCAACGAAAGTACCAGTGAACAGCCTGTTCTCCTAAACTATTGTACGAAAGGCCACCATCCTTTCTGTGCTTTCAGCACTTTGATATAGTAGTAGGTGCATATAGTTTGGATACATTCAGGTTCGTATTTGGAGATGTATCTATACTGCATATGTTCATTTGGTATTTATTTTATTGCATCTGTGCTACTGTAGTGAAAATGCTCATAATTCTAAGATGAAAATTATATCATCTGATTGCCGATTGGGCGCATCAGACTATCGTGGCGCAGTCGGTATCGTGACGGATTTGTAACCGGAGGTCCCGGGTTTCATCCTCCATGGTGCCACTGAGTTTTGTCCGTTTGTTCTTGGGCAAGACACTTTCCCTTATCCTCGTCCGTCGGATGGGCTCCAGTGTTTCTTTTTGGTATTTTGGGAATGGGGGCGGGGTCCCTCCAGTTGGGACAAATATAGTCGTGAACGCCAAAATTCGGGCCAAAATTGGGAAAAAAATAGATCTACTAGTAGATTCTGAGAAATTGTATAGTGGAATATAATTATATTTAGAATTTTAATAGATATCTTCTTCTTTTCTGCGTGTGTCATATTTATGTATGTTTTAAAAACGTGTTTTTTTAAGTTTGGGAATTTTTTCAATGTAATTGGAGAAAGAAACATACTAATTTGCATTGGGAATGGTGCCGATATTCGGTCCCAAAAACAGCCAAAAAGGAACACTGGAGACGTAAACCGGGCAGTCCCGTGTATCGGCCTATCCTCTGAGCACGTTAAAGAACCATCGGAATCTATTCCATTATAAGAGTCACAGTTTCCGAATTCCTATGTATCCTTTCCTTCTCTCTGGGGCGGCTGTACTTAATCTATACAGTATTGATTAACCGTTAAACAATATTCAGTTATACTTGAAATATTGTTATCATGTGAATGGATGTATTGCTTATTGGCAGCAATACCCATGCAATATATGAAAAGAATGCTACTGTTTTTGTTGTTCTAATTAGCGTCTTATGGTTTTAGTGGTCAGTAGGCTCCGTTACACTTAAGTAGACGAATACTTTGGTATGTCAGGCCCTTCCCAAGTGGAATCAACGTAAAGGTCACTGTTGCTAAATATAGAAAAATGGTTTCCGCTAAATATCTTTAGTTAAGAATGATATATTGGAATGAAACGTTACGGGTAGGTAGCTTGTATGGAATGGAAGCTTTGAATTGCATATGCAAAACTACCCTCTTCAAAAAAAAAATTTCGCATAAAACTGTCTACATATATAACGTTTACGTTATATCTCTTCTTGTTAAACGTGTTTTATTGCCGAATTATCCGTCATAAAATCCTTCTAGTATAAGCTTTTCCATCGCTTAATGGAATTAAGGCAAAAACCACGTAATGCGAAGCTAGTGTGATGAAAAGGGGATCCATTGAAAGTTACGACCACAAGCCATAGATAACATCACATCCAACACCTATCAATCCACCCCAAGACACCCTTTCACAGGTTTAAAGTTATACTACTTTAAAGAAACAGTAGTGGGCTCGATAGTCCCAAAGAACCGGTACGTACAAATTCAATTAATGTGTAGACAGGGCAACGTTTTACAGCATCTACATTCAATAATAAACGACCTCTAGTATGAAAGCCAATACATACTGAAAAGAGAATCCCTTGGAAGCAACGCACACGAGAAGCAGACCCGGTTTTATTGAGTCTGTTCAAAAGAGGTCATATAAGAAGCAACACATTTCGCGCACCTAGAACCGGCTTCAGCGGAATTTTTTCTTTAAAGAGAGAATGCTTGGGATCGAATTGTTCAAAGGATTAACTTGTTTATCTCCTGATCCGTAGTCCGGGCGACATTTTACAATACCAAAATGGATAGCAACGAACACAAACAATAAAGAAACGCAGTAGATTTGGTTGAATTGTGTCTGTTCGTGAGAGGTAACAGAGGGTGAAATACCTCTTCGCCCCCTTGCACCAGCTTAAACGGTATTTTACTTAAAAGCTAAATTCACTGGACTCGATGACCCCAAAGGACCAGGAAGTAATATATACTGCATACATAACTTATACGAACATTTCATTGCCCATCGAAATAGAGAATTTTCACAGAATAAAAAATAATTCTGGTATATTACCTTTCGCTTCAATGTCAAACCATGTAGTCAGGTCATCTGAAGTTTTTGTTCTACCGAGGCGATTTTCAGTTACAATTCTGGCACTATATGACCCTGGCCCTAGTCCTGTTATATTGGCAATATAAGAACCATTTGATTGCAAGTGTTCCTGGTCATATTCTCCTATCCTTCTCCGATCTTCCCAATTATCCGATCCAAAAGCAGTTGTCTGTATGATAAAATGCTGCTCATAACCACCATTGAAATTCTTCTCCCAGTAAAACATTGGAACGTTGTTAAAGATGCCAATGTACCTGAATACTATTGGTGGTTCCGGTATAGCTGTATAATAAATATTTCACCGCTATTAGCTGCTAAACAATGAACTACATAAAGGGACTGAAGGCGTTTATGACGTATGACAATCCCTTATTTATTGAACACTAATTGCAATTTTAACATAATTTATTCAACTGTACATTGTAAGTAGTTTTTGTTATTTTCTCTCTGTACTGTCAAAGCGTAATTATTTCAATATTAGTTAACAAATGTGTAACATAATTACTATAATTTAAGAAAATAGTTATTTTTATTTAATATATTCATTATTAAGTTGAGTTTTTCCTGGACTGCAATATGTACAGATGCAATAAGGATACCAAAATTCACCGTAAAACAACAATTATTAATCCATATTTATTTTTAGTTACAGAGTAAAGTTTTATCATGGCGACATTACATTTGACTCACTGACCTCGAAATAATGATATATATAATTTATTACGTAGACATTTTACACTAGTAGATTGATAAATGTGGTTACATGGATTATCTTGCAATGTTTTTTCATGATCGAGTCATGGAGACCACGAACTGTGACTTATTGACCCCAGCACACATAGGATGCTTATATTTCGTACAAATAAAATGTTCTGAAAACAGTAAGCCCTACTATTACGATGTTATTAACACTGATGATTTATTGTTTTTATACAACAAAAGCTTGCCACGTAATCATGTTTTACAGAGAGGACTTTTCACAAACACTAATAATACCGGAATATGAGGCCCAATCAGTTGATTTTAAACACATTCGGATAGTATTGTTTTTTTATTTTAATTTCATTTATTCATCCATCATTCTTTTAATTCACCTTCAGCCCCTTTAAAGCTTTATAGCTTGTCAGATTAAATCATCATTAACTTTTTAATTTGATTTTGCATTTTAATCACGACATATTTCAAATAAAGAAGTATGCTTTGAAAAAATGTATAAGCAATATACTGATTTTAACAAGACGTCAGGCAATGTATGAACTTACGTATATATATATATATATATTATATATATTTTTTTTTGAGAAATAATGATAAAAAATGTTTCTTGAAATGCTTATATCTGAAAAAAAGAAGCTCATTGCCGAGAATGAAGTCATGCGAAGTATATCACGTGTTAGAGCAATGCTTAGTTTGTGCAGAAGGAAAATAGCTGAACAAAACAAGATATTTGATGCTACTTTACCGTCGCAAATATTTAGAAACTGTTTGTAATACCTGATCAACATGCCACAAATTTATACACAATTCCGTCAACACTAGGTACCTTGTAGATTATGTAATAGTATGCATACAATAATGAGAATATTAGGTAAGTATCACGTACCTTCAGACACTAAAGCGAACGTATAACTTGTTGAACCATATTCGTTAGTGAGTATCATGGTATAGTTGGTAAAATCGCCTTTACGTAAATCAGTTAATTGCAGACGTACTACACTTCCATTCAAAACAACATGCGTGCCATAAAAATAGGTTGTTACATTTTCAGAACTGAATGAAACTTTATGCTTGCCATCGTCTAATTTAGTAACATTGTCTTGTCTCCTAAATGTCACATTTTGAGTAACTGGATAGCTATAGAAAGGGAAACTGATCATGGTGGAATTGTGTGGAGCTGCTGCAAACGTATTCTCTTCTTCAAAGACTTTTGGTGAAACTGTAAAACAATAATAGCACAGTACAATAACAAGAAGGAAAAAGCATGTGGAAACCGCATCAACGAGACACAATGGCACCGTTGGTCGGCAATATAACATCGACTAAATTAAATGAACCAGTTTAATAGTCTACACATCATAACATGTGGTGAAGGCAGGGTTATCGACTTGGAACGGTCAGCAGACAAAACGGCCCACCGGTTAGCTTAAATCGATAGTATCTGAACACAACTTCGCCAGTACATCCTATCAAAAGTAAATATTTAACAATATATTCAATATCCAGATAAAACGATACACTTTATTGGTATTGTAAAGATATATACTCATATAATCATTTTTTTAATTTAATAACTCGTCCACAAGTGCATAATCGAGGCTTGAAAATATTTGAGTTTTCTCACTTCGAGATGAGAAAATAAATCCTATATTAACGACAAACCAACAAATATTCTATTTATCATATACTCACAACCTGTTAATTTATGCAGAAAAAATATAATGCGCCAAAACAATGACGTCAATAACATCAACAACAATAGAAGGTTTTATTTTAATCATAAAATCCACTATTTCACTGGAAAGTATATAATAAAAGACTTTTCACCCCCCACACCCACCCCATGTAAAACGCGGATACCCTTATACGTTATGCAAGAAAAACGTGGTTCTCACCTTTTACTTGTATAGTTACAGTTGCTGTCTGGTCCAACCTCCCATCTACGTCACTTACCCCGTTGTTGACATGACATGTGTATGTACCGGTGTCTTCAAGTTGTAGTCCACTGAACTGAAGTGAACTATGAAGAGGTGTATTCGAGATTTGGAACCGATTGTTTGGGATTGACTGACCTCCCCATATTTGTGTTAGAGCGGTATAATTGTAACTGCTTGGGACACCAGCGGGATTGCATCTGAGCTGTAGTGTACTGTTTTCCAACAGATTATCACTTGTCAACGAGATTGTCACATTCGGGGCATCTGAAAATTACAAAGAATTACCAATGGCTATAGTTCATATAAAACATATTGTGGTGCATTAATTTGTGTGAATAAACTTCATGCTGCCAAAAGGCTCATTAAAATTAAAATAATTCACAACTCGTAAACGGAATCTTATATGAGAGAGAAACATATCGTACATATGCTAACAATGTGTGAATTTACTTGTCTATCGGGAGAGTAAAGGTACTATTATTTGAGACATAAACTATAATTATACTATACTATGATACATTATTATATAGAGGATTTTACATGAGTATTCATTCATTATTAAATTTATTAAACGAGTTGGCAAAATGATATAATGCGAGGCCCTTGCCGAGCATTATATCATTTTTGGTAACAAGTTTAATACATTCAATACTACATGAGAACGAATGTTAGAATTTATTTATCACGTAACTCACATATCGACTTTTATTGCATTTTGCCTCTCTTTAAAACGCGAAATTGACATAAACCGTGAGAATTGGATCATAGTCATTGTCGATTTTTTTGTCAACGCATACTAGGTTTATTTGCATACTTATATACTAGTGGTATACCGAAAATATATAATGGTGTTATTCCACTCCCACGCCGTAAATTATGTGATAAACTGATTTATTGAATAGTTTCATACAGTCTCGTTCAATTATGATTATTTCTGAGAGAAATCAATGCACAAGTACAATTTCGAACGCTTGGGGCACAGCAGCATCTGGACTATTTAAAGTGCCGTGTGGTATACTGGTATGTAGAGATCTTGATTTCTGCCGTGTCGAATGACTTGGCAGGTGGAACCATTGATCCGATGTTCCTATAAATGGTGACGGTATAACATTGTTATCAGTTTATTTGTATTGGTAATGTACACATCTGATTCTGTCTGGTTTATTGAGCAGTAAATGTAATCATAATTCAAGTTGTATGGATCAAGTGTACGTATTTCTTGAGAAACGTAGCTAAGTTCGAAAAAAAAGCGAACGTTGACGGAATAGTCATCGTATTTCTTCGCATATTCGTTGAATAGGAGAGAAAAGCATTGTGAAGAATAAATTGAGTATGTCTGTTACTTTAACCTTGAACTACAGCTAACAACAATGTCAACTGAAGTCTTGTCTACCCCAACAGTATTAACATATGTGCACAGTTTAATTAATATAAGAAACCAACAAACAACGATACTTAAGGGAAAAATAAATTGTCATCCTGCACGTACGAACGCAAAATGGACCGCAATGTAACAGGATATTTTAAACCGTCACATAAAACAATTTATCAGAATAAAGATTTGTTTTAATTGTAATTAGTTATAGGTTGATCGACCTATGGTCACTTTTATGAAAGTATAATTAAACCGAGAACAAAGCTCTTGTGTTCGTTCATTCATGCAGTGCTTCATTTTCATAAACACAACAAATATACAATTCTAAGAATATTTTAGTAATATTAACTCCACGTTATATGACAGATGCAACAACACTTACACAACACAGTTATATCTACTGTGGCCTCCGTGGTATGTTGATATTCTGAAGCAATATTGGTGGATGTGCATGTATATCTGCCAGCTTGGATTCTTGTCATTTGGCCCAGATATAACACATTACTGCTAGAAGCTGTGGAACCAGCGGTCATGCTTTTCCATGAGTATGAACAGGCTGGGTAACATTCTGAAGTACATGTTAGATTGTCTGGTCGGGTTCCCTCTGTCACTGTAAGTGTGGATCCTACATTTATAACAGCTTTATCCGGACCATCTGTGTGTCAATACAAATAAAGAAAATAATATTGTATAAGTAAACAGTACAATAATCAAATTAGATGTGGAATAAATAGTATTATCAACCAATGGTGTACATGTACGAGTCTAAACAACCTAAATAGCATTACTTGTAATACTCCATGGCCTTGTTTCCACTGCGACTGTTAAGATGTGCCACATACCTCTATCTAGGCCCTCTGGGGACATTATAATCACAACTGCTGTTGTAGACTGAATGACCCTATCATTTTGCAACGAACTGCATGCTTGGTGGTGGACCCATTTACAGTTCGCCAATATGATTTCCTCTTTAATTGTGCGATGACCGGACAGGTTGTGGACCTTATGATGACGTCTACCTAAAGCCCAAAAGGACGGTGACGTTTGATGTTGTCTGCAATCTTGTCTTGTCGCGCTCTCAATGGTTTATTATTCTTGTATTCCTCTGGCTTCTGTCAAATCATAGAGTACCTGCTTCGTGTCTTTCTAGGCTATTGTATTTTGTAATTATATACACGAGCATATTAGTGTTTTACTTATATTGCCTATTAATGCTGCCTTGTTGGTTAGAGAATAGTTCCAGGCGTAGATTTCTTTACTTAGACTGCCCCGTTTAATTGGGATGAAAATAGGGTATGTGTGATGTTTGGTGCACCCTAGAACCTGGTTTAAACCCCCAGCGGCCTTTTTTGCCACTGACCGTTCCAAGGCGGTAACCCTATTGTCAACCATTTTTGTGTTTGTGACGTCATATGCCTTTATTCTTTGTTAACATTGCCATTCATGTTTGTCCTTTTGCGTGTTTTTGGGTTTACCTTGTTCTGTGACAGCTGCATTTCCTGTTCGACTTTTATACTAATGTTTAATAGTAAACTGTACATCACGAGAGAAACTGCTTGAGCTGTATCAATGCTTTGAATAGACAACGAACGATCTCTTCTGTTTATCTGACCACAATATTGCTGGAGGACATTGTTTCTCAGCAAATGCCTTTTTTTGAGATTAGGAAGATGTGTTCGACACTTCATCAGTAAGGTTCAGTTTTTTTGGAAGTTTTACATATACTGTTTTCATCATGTATGCTTCCAATGAAACAGTTTACACCCTGTCTAACCTAGAACGCGTCAAATACGGTCTAACTTTGAATTAACGGTATTGCTAACGTTGCATTACCGGTATTTCCTGTTGACATCGATCGGGGACAGATGTGTAAGGTAGGAAAACTACTTTATCTGTATAGATATTTCCAAGTTTTATGATAAGGTATGGCGAGTACGAGTTGGAAAGGATTTTAGTTTTACTTTCTATTATAATTTTAGTTGAAAATCCTCTACTTCATTCAATCATTTATGAGAATGGGCGACTTTCGTCGTTTTAGGATGGTCAGGTCACATATAAACCTCGACTATTGAATGCAGATACAATCCCCGGAAATTGTATTTTCTTGATCATGCAATAAACACCTAACTAAAGGGTTAAAGAAAGTAAAGTTGTTAAAGAAAGTCATGTTTATGGTGTTATTGCAAAACATTCGAATAACGCGCCATTAAACGGTACACAGAGTTAATCACGTATTATGAAATGGTTTAATTCATGAAGAGCTATATGTAAAATGAAACTGCATGTCCGTGTATCCGTGTTCTGTTTTTATGTGTTTCTTGATATGAAATTGCTAAACATGTGCGTTATATTATACGATCAGTAGGCAGATACTAATAAATGTTCCGCTGTTTTATGTTGTAATACTGGTTTGCTGTAGTTAGTGTCATCGACGCAGTCGAGGTTCGCATGTATGTTCTTGGGCCTCGACCGTCGGATGGTACGAGGTGGGTAGGGGGTGGGGGCGTAAACCGGGAGTTCCCGTGTTTCGGTCGGTGTCCGAGCAAGTTAACGACCAAAGTATTAATATATTCGTTAGTAAAAGTAGGGAATTTCTCCGGATGCATATGTATATAATTATCCTTATCAACAATTATAAATCAGCAAAAACAATTTGATTTGAAATTTTCACATTATTACTACAACTGATAAAGTACAAATATGCAAGTTTTGTAGAAAAAATATAACGAAATCGTATTTCCGGAACCATGCAGCTTTAATATTAACAACCATTACGTAACAAAATAACGGTCGATCGAGCTATGTTTCGGATGGCTAGTGGAATACACATACTACAAACACACATGCCACTAGTTCAATGTTAAACCATAAGAGTGTTGGAGGGGTGGAGTTAACTCTCCTCAGTATTTTGACCGGGGCAGGAAGTAGAGCATATTTTGCCCTCAACAGTCTTATAATTGGTACATAATTCTGCTTCTTTTTTTTAACCCTTAGCCTGCTAAGGGCGACTACAATGACCTTTCCGTCCATTGTAAAACCAGATCAGCCTGCAAACAACTCGCAAGCTGATCATGCTTTACAATGTCCGGCTGCTGATTAGTCATTTCTCCCAAAACACCCCTTTGTCAAATAAATGGAATGGTCTTAATTCAAAGGAAGAAAGTCCATTATATATATGTAGCGGGTTAAGGGTTAAATTCTATCACCAAATTGGTGGTCCGTTTATTCTCCCCGTCATAGATGCAAGAGGGTCGGGGAGCACTATCCCTCTATGCACCTTACAATATATTATGCAAACAATTATAGGCCATATAACAGTGGAAAAGATGTAATTTGTAGGAAAATTATTAATTGGGGACTGTTTCTTTTTTATCTATTATTGAGGTCATGAGTGGGAGATTTGTGCTTGAGAACTTTAATTACAAAAAATGTTGTGAATGTTAAAATATCAATTGATAGTTGTACACCATATCTTAAATATAATTACCTTACATTGTTAGTTTTTTTGTTTTAGTTTAAAAACTTAATGTTTTCTCATTTATATATCGAAAGTGGAAATAACTTGTAAGTCAACGTCTTGTTTATTATAGAAATGTCGCCATCTTTCGTCTGTAATGAGTTTTTATGTGTTCGTTGGATTTAGAATGAGAAAAGGGAGTCTGAGAGAGCCTCATATGATGAAATTTGCAAGGCGAGTACAAGTTAAATATTCAAATACTCAGCTTATCTGTAGTATCGTGAATTACACATTTACCACCCGCTCATGACCAAGTAATAAATACAAAAAATTTATAAATTTTGTTTAGCAATATAAGACTCGGTTTCTATATGGCTCAATGCATATTGTCATGAGATATGTACATATGTTAAGTGTATGCTAAAGTTTACATCATGGTGTAGAGTAATACGGGGCGGTGACAAGCATCGAATTATCAAATAAAGAAATTGAAGAATGACTAGTTTTGCAACTGCAAATGCTTGTCATTCACATTGTTACATAAACATTTGTTCCATAAGTTAAGAAAGAAAACAATTTAGAGAAGGTTTACGGCAGAAAACAATGACATGTTAATTCTACTTGCAAGAAAACACATATTTATAAAATTAAATAAAATGACATTTGAACAAATAAAATAGAAAATCGAAGGGTAAACAATAGTCGTAGTTGATGATATATTTATATCAATTGCTGTGAATTGCATTAGTAGCGAATAGTAATATTATGCTTCAGCAACAATATTTTCATATCGGCTCCATATTTTATGAAAGTAGATGATGTATATTAATAAGGGATAGTGACAAGCGTCGACTTATCAAATAAAGTAATCATCGAAGAATGACTAGTTTTGCAACTGCAAATGCTTGACATTCACATTGTTATATAAACATGTGTTCCATAAGTTAAGTAAGAAAACAATTTAGAGAAGGTTTGCAGCGGAAAACAATGCCATGTTAATTTAAATATTTATAAAATTGAATAAAATGACATTTGGACAAATAAAACAGAAAATGGAAGGGTAAACAATAGACGTATTTTATGATATTTATAGCAATTGCTGTGAATTGCATTAGTAGCGAATAGTAGTATTATGGTTCAGCAACAATATTTTCATATCGGCTACATATTTTATGAAAGTATGTATCTGTACCATGAATTGTGTCTATCGGTAATTGAATAAGCGATATCGCTAAATAGTGAATAAATGTGTAAACGCCTTGCCATACATTCCCGGGCCAAATTTTTAATTGTAAGTTATAGTTCAAGTCTAATTTAGTGATTTTAGTTTATATTCCTTTAGTATTCCTAAATTAATGTTTGGTACCTTCAAAACGTTCTACCCTAGTGCCTTAACGTAATTACGGGCATGACACCGAACAAGTAACACGTAGATTAAAGATACCTGACTTCAAAGTATGTGACGATATTAACTGTTGACTAAAATGACGCTATTAAATGCATGAAATGTGACCACTGCTTGGTATTGATGTTTAGTTCAAAGGGTTCAAATGCAGGAAATATGAAGACTGCATCGAATAGTCAATTTGCAGGAGGTTTGCAATTTGTGTCTAAAACATTTAAAGTTGATTTGAATGCTATATTTTAAATAAATGGGAAAACTCTTAGACTAGAAAAATGACACAGTACAACTTTAAAAAGTGTTTCTTTAAACTGTTAAGTGGATAACACCCGGACAGTTTAAAAACGATTCTGACATGTAGTTGTTAGCATGATGCAATACTACACAGATGTCACTTTTACCGAGACACAAAACTAGTTTACTCATATGTATAATTATCCATCCCCCATCCCTATCCCCGCCCTCTTCCCACCCCCAACACAAACAGAGTTAGCTGACACTTCAAACAATTAAAGCTTAAAGGTACTTCTTTTTATGCTTTTGTTTTGCTGTTGCCAATGCATGCTACGCTAAGCAAATTAAGCCTCAACTTACATCTAACATGTATTGTGACCTGTGATGTTTTTATCTCTGCCTTCTGTGGATTTGTAGCTGTACATGTGTAGGTACCAGCATGTGCCTTATGTAGTGGTCCTAAAGCAAGTAAACCAGTATCGCTGACTTCCTTTGCCTGCCCTTGTTTTCTCCATGTGTATGTACACACTGGGTAACAGGCTGCAGAACACTGGATGTTGGATAAAGACATGCCTTCATTTTCTGTATAATCGACTTTACTGGGAGTTAGAGTCACTAAATCCGGTCCATCTGCAGAAAATATGACATGTATATTATAATGGGTTGAGGAATTATAATATACGTTTATCTTACATACCAAGTGTACGTTTTGGCGCATGCACGTGTTGTACATTCTATATGGGCTGACACACACACGTGTATTGTTTAATACTATTTTTAAATATTAATTTAACATTAAAACAATCAAGACAGACCAAAATGCTCATGTAAATGTTACTAACGACAAAATATGGTGCTGTAAGAAGGACCCCTATATATGTTAACACTCAGCATGTTCATTTACATGTTTATCTCTTGCTATAGTGTAAGCAGTAAAACAATCTTGTATAAGTATGTAGATATATAATGGTATAAAAACATGTCAATTGTAGTTTAGAAAGAAAAACATATAAGGTTATATAAAATAGACTCCACTTACATCTGACAGCAATTATTATATTGGATATGTGTGTCCTTGCATTCCGTGGATTTGTAACTGTACATGAGTATGTACCAGCAGATGACCTTTGTACTGTTCCTATTGAAAGTGTATCACTATTGCTGACCTCAGTTGTCTGCCCTTGCTTTGTCCATTTGTAAGTACATTTTGGGTTACAATCTGATGAACACTGGATGTTTGATAATGGCTTGCCTTCCTCCTCGGTATAAGATGTTGTGTTAGGATGTATCATAACTGTATCCGGTCCATCTGGAGAATATGTTTCATGCAGATTAGTATGGAGTTGATGCATTTTTGTTTGAATTTACCAATCTGTATATAGTCTATCTGGAGAATATTCTCCAGGATAATGCTAAACACAAATTATTATGGAGTTGGTTAGATTTTGGAGAGATTCTACCGTATCTGGTTTGTCTGGAGGGTAGAGATACTTTGACTGTTGTATCTGTTATTACGTTATATGAAAATAAGCATCTTGTTTTTCACGAACAAAAAAGTTTGAAAATGATGTAAAGGATGTCTTTATATTCAAACTCAGCAGTTAAATATATGCATAACGAGTTAAAATCAGTTTATGTATGACTATGAATGTCATGTTTTGCTTTGCTATACGTTATCTGCAATTTACGCTTACATTAAAAACCCAAGTATTGACATCAAGACTCCACCTCACGGTTAATTATTTCTTTCAGAATTAGTTCAGAGATATATAACGTTATTTGGAAAGTTTTATCATGGTATATCTTGATATTATGTTACATGAACATTACTGTAAACATGGTAAATGAGATGAATTTAAATTTAGATTTAACAAAAGCGTATTTATACATGTATCTGGCAGTTCTAGAAGATAACAACATTAACATATATTTGATACAGTTTGGCTTTTGTTTATCACGTTTTATTTTATATATAATCTAATATTTAGAAGCACCTCGACCGAAACAAAATGTGCATTCGAAACAATAAATGCACAGTGCACATTTTCCTCCAAGGGCGTACATTACATAATTATCTTTATAACAATTTTGATCAGTGGCAGAATGCTCAAGAAGATGCCAATGCGGGCCTGAAAACAATAAATAAGTGGTCTTGAAATATGTTTGACATTCTTGATTTTCTGTAACTACTACCGTTTTTGTAAGACTGGTTAAAATAAGATAATGGTGAGCTGGACGGCGGAAAGGAATGTTTGGAATAGTTTGAGTAGCGGCAACTATATAGAATGATGGATGAGTCAGAAAGTATATACGTTCATAAGGTCAATGAACAGTTATTACAGACATGCACATTTAACTTCACTATATAAAAAGAGTATGAAAGAGAACATTTTGAAAACATTATAAATATAAAAAATATTGCAGTTTGAATGAGTGAGACTGTTCAAAACGGTAGTGCAAATGATGGCTAACGTTTACATCCTTTAGCCCAGGGTTGAGAAGAAATCAATATGTAAAATCTCAATTGTACGAAAATACTATCCATCTCAAAGACGGTATGCACATGACGGTGAAACTGGAACCTTAAACGTGGTATTTTCATAGCATGCCATGGCCAGCGGCGCACGATCTCAGTTCTTAACCGAATGGTTTTCCCTAAACGAGAAAATATGGGCGAAATAAGCAAAACAAAAACAAACTGCTCCTTTTAAAAGTGATTTCATGGCAACTTTAAGGAATTGTTTGGTGTGTATTCATGTTCTTATGTATATGTGCCTTTATATTCTAAAGTGTATATTTTGAGGAAATTATATACATTTTTACCAATAAACAGCGGTCAAGCATTTCATTGCACCTAACCTTCCTGACGTGGAAAAAAAACACAAATATGCTCGTGTAAATATAATACAAAAAAAACAATAGCCTAGAAAGCCACAATGAAGGTACTCAATGACTTGGTGGTGGACCCTTTTACAGTTCGCCACTATGCTTTCCTCTTTAATTGTACGATGATCGGACAGGCTATGGACCCTATGATGACGCCTACCTAAAGCCCATAGGGACGGTGGCGTTTGATGTTTGTCCATGATATTTCTTGTCGTGCCCTTAATGATTTATTCTCTTACTGCTCTGGCTTCTGCCAAGTCATTGAGTACCTTCATTTTGGCTTTCTAGGCTATTGTTTTTTTGTATCATATTTACACGAGCATATTTGTGTTTTACTTATATTGCCTATTGATGCTGCCTTGTTGGTTAGAGATTAGATCATGGCGGGGATTTCTTTATTTACACTGTCCTGTTTTAATGGGATGACAGTAGGGTAAGTGTGAGGTTTGGTGCATCCTAGAACCGGTTTAAACCCCCAGTGGCCTACTTTGCCACTGACCGTTCCAAGGCGGTAGCCCTATTGTCAACCCTTTTGTGTTTGTGTTGTTTTTTGCATTTAATATTGCCTTTGCCTTCTTGTTTGTCTGTTTGCGTGTTTGTTTCTGTGTTTTGTGGTTGACTGTCCTCCTTGAATGCTACTTTCCCTGTCCGATCTTTTTGTATTTCTTGGCAGAAGCCAGAGCAGTAAGAGAATACACCATTAAGGGCACGACAAGAAAGAACATGGACACACATCAAACGCCACCGTCCCAATGGGCTTTAGGTATGCGTCATCATAGGGTCCACAGCCTGTCCGGTCATCGTACAATTAAAGAGGAAAGCATAGTGGCGAACTGTAAAAGGGTCCACCACCAAGCTTGCAGTACGTTGCAAAATGATAGGGTCATAACCTCTTTTGATAAACTTTTTAACAAGTATTATTTTCAGTTCTGGGAATTTTTAAAATAAACTTATAACACCAGTTACATGTATCAATATTCTCTACATATGTTGAACGTCATATACATTGACTTATCATAGGAATAATATTTCTAGCTGAATTTTGACACGAAATTCATTTTTGGGACATTTCATTGTTTGTTGATAATTCTACGGGGATAGACGGATTTTTTTTTTTAAATAAACATTTTATACCAGGTATCATTATTCTCTACATAATTTAACTTCAGATACCTGGCCTTACAGAAGGAATTATATTGTAAGCTGAATTTTGACAGGAAATGCAATCTTTGGGACATTTTATCATCTTTTGATAATTTTACGCTGACTTTTTAAATATATTTTTAACATAAACATTTTAAATCAGTTGTTAATTTTCTCTACATAGTTTGACTTCAAATAAACTTACTTTTTATGGGAACAATATTCAAAGATGCCTTTTTTTACTTTTCATTGTATTTTAAACTGTCTTTTCATAGAAGTAATATTCCGCATTTTACCAGTATGGAAGAGCACATTTCTCTTTTATTATTTCCTCTTTGTTTATAATCTAACAGGGATGTTTTATTTTAATATTTGTTTAAATTAAACATTGTATTCCATACTCCTTTTCATACTCCATACATCCATACTCCTTGTTTCTGTACATGTTTTGACTCAAGGTAAATTAAATTTTCAAAATACAACACAATTTTTTTCCTGTTTTGGAAATAACATTTCTGGGACATTTTTATTAGTGTTTCTTGATATCTTTTAATAGTTATTTTTGGAATGATTTTTTTAAACTCTATAGTTTACATTCATATTATGCATCCTTAGTCTTTATATCTAACACTTCAACATGTTTCATTAAATAGGAATTAGGTGCCTGATATGTGTCCTCTTTTTGATCATTCATACACGTCCATTATTCTGCTTGAAAGCACACATTGCTATGCTATTTTAATTGGATTTGAGCGATTTCAGTGAAGGGTTCTATACTGTGTATTTTATATACATATTTGCAAGAAATAAGTTCAGTACAGATAGTTGCGGGCATAGGGCTTACATACATCTTGACTGGCAAAAGACTATTGTTACTGCACGTTCATTCAATGTTCACTGCACTGGTAACTCTGGTATAGCACAGTCACCTTGTTTCCATGATTGATAATGCAATAACAAGCGAACATAACGTCTAAATTACTCGTTTGACTATGATGACCGTGCTTCACGCTCATTGGTGGAGCCAACAGCAGATCCAGAAAGTTGCTTTGATCGTTAAAGAAGACCATCAATAAAATACAGTACAAGGATACGGCGCACTAAGTATGATTGCGTCTGTCAGATCTTGCACAGGTTTGGTCGGAGGAATTGATTTCTCAAGTGATAGACAATAAGGAAATTGTTGCTGCTGATGACCTCAAAGACGAATTTGAAACAGTACAAGTGATTTCACGTCTCTCCGATCATCAAATGAGGACATTGATACAAATTATGGATTTGCATGCTCGCCAAGCCAGTACATCAATGCTTTCTGCTACTAGTATATCATTTTCGGCATGCACAGTGCCAACAACTGTAGCTTATAAAATGCAAAGACGCTATATTCCAAATGAAGTTGTGTTCAACAACCTACCACGACCAACAATGACCTTTTTGCCATCAAGCAGAAGTTTTAGCGCACCATGACCTACTTAATGACGTAGGCAGGGAGACCTTACAGAAAGCATCCAAGTCTGCAGAGTATTTTGTCTGCAGAATATATCAAGTGCAACAGACGGAATATGTAACATTTGTTTCACTTGTTACAGGTGCATTATCGAACAATGATACACAACCAGACTGTGCTAAAATAGGGCTACCAGTACCTGTAAACATGGGATGGACCCGTAGTGACAATGGTCTGCAGCCAATATTGATGTCGTTAAGCTCTTTATCTGCAACTAGCTAAATTGCACATATATTAAAAAAAACATTGCAGGATCCCTCGTTGAAAAAGCTGCAAGTCCAATTAAAACTGCACAGTAATGTGTGCATTCAAGCATGTATACATAGAGTCTCACAAAATCACAAAAGAGGCAAATGATTCATTTGAATTATGAAACATGACGAGTCGTTAGGTACACCTGATGAAGGATTTTGGTTGAATGTTTTTTTACGTCATTTTCAACACATTTGTTAAGGCTACATATGACAGGCAATGTGTTTTATTTTTTTCAAATCATGGTGGAGGCAGACAACCCCTTTTTGCTGACCATAACCAGTACTGTATAGCTCCTGCCATCCATAATATTTGTCAAATTTCTTCTAACGAATAACGAAAAACAATGTGAATCATATTTTTAGTTAACATTCCAAAAACCTCTTCTAAATATCAACAATAAAAATAAACTTCCAATTCAGGTACAAAATGTAATATTATTCCTGTGAAAAGTCAATTTATGTGGAGTCAAAATATGTATAGAAAATTTAAAATTGAGGTAAAATGTTCTTTTTTAAATATATTACAAAAATTCCAAGTAAAATTATCGAAAAAATATGAAAAACTATGAAATGTCAAAATAGTTGCCTATCCTCTCAACATTCATCTTTAAATAGATTTCCTATAAATATTTAAATATTTATATTTAAATATTTATGGAGTCAAAACATGTAAAGACAATTTGTAATTAGTGTAAAATGTGTATTTTAAAAACGTATTCTAAAAAGTCCAAATAAAATTATCAACAAACGATGAAATGTCCAAGATAGTGCATTTCCTGAAAAGTCAATTCATATGAAGACAAAATATGTTGAGAAAATTAATAACTGCTGTGAAATGTTTATTGAAAAAAATATTCCAAAAATTCCCGGTAAAATTCTCAAAAGATGATGATATGTCCCTAAAAAAATGCATTTCCTTTAAACATCAGCTTGAAATATATTCCTATGATAAGTCTATGTATATAAAGTCAAAATATTTAGGAAAATTGATAGCTGATTCAAAATGTTTATCTTAAAAATACATTCCAAAAAATCCTAGTAAAATTATCAAAAAAACAATGAAATGTCCCAAAAATTGCATTTCCTGCAAAAAATCAGCTTGGTATCTACCATAATCGACCTAAGCATAACCAAATTAATATAAAAACACCAACATATCACTTTTACTAAAAAATGCCGCTAACCTTTTATTGAGAGCTTTTCTACAGAAATAGGTCTAGTCTACTGCAGATATTATTTGATTTCAGTATCATTTGCAACATTTCAAAAAGTATGATCAGGTCTTCTAAGTGATATAGATTAAAGTTATAAATGTGTGAATTGTTCTTGAACTTTTATGTAGGTTAAATTGGTGAATTGTTCTTTATGAACTTAATTCGCAAAGTATTAATGAACAACATGTCAAACGGCCTCCTTCAAAATTTCATCTAGTTCTTAAAACTCTTCAGGAACAGGTATGATCAGGAAAACAAAAGCTTACAAAAGTTTAGATTGAATCCGACTTACATGTACCAAGATATTTCATCGCAGAAAGAAAAGAGGAAAGTTGTTACTTTTACACGCCATTTACAAAAGCTCACAAAAGGTTACCTATTGTATATTATCACAGCTCAAATTGCAATTCAAAAAGGAATATTGCTGTTGAACCCACTGAGAATCCAAGTTTTATTTTCAGTATGACTGCCCTACAGTCCCACTGAGACCAAGCGGGATCCCACTGCAACAAACGAGAACATTTTTTTACCCTGAATAAGGAATTGCGACTGGATCAAAAATATGTTTGGATTCGGGTTATGCCTGGTTTATTTACGCCTGTTTTTGTTCCAAGCGGACTAATTTGCATGTTACGCCTCATTTTACATCTGGCTTATTATTTACGCCTGGCTTATTACATGTATTTACGCCTGGTTTATTTTTACACTTGGGTTTATGGACGCCTGTTTTTTGTCTAGGAAGACTCATTTGCATATTACGCCTCATATTTCGCCTGGATTCCGCCTCATTTTATGCTTGGTTTCTACATTTTTACCTGTACGCAATATTACGCCTGCTTTACTGGCTTCACAGTCCGTACGGGTAGCATGAAGACATATATATTATAATTGTTGTAGAACCATAATAGTTAAATGTACTTAACATTTAGTAAACAAGCACACGTGTAATACCAATGCATTTGCTTAAAACATACTTGCAATGTAATTGTTTTCATAAAGTGAAATACTATAATTATACCAGACATACTGATTTTGAAGAAGAACTGTTGACAAAGAGTGGCGTTTAACCATATGTTTGATCATGCTACACCTATTGCTTAAGTTATACCCTTATTCCATTTTCATTCTTGCAAATAGAAATATAACAATATTGATTAAATTTAGAAACGTTTTAAAACACAGAAATGATGTTGGTTTTCTGAAAGTTACACAAATCCAAAATATTACAATGTTATCAGAAGTGTGTATTAAGAAGAAGCAATATTTAGTATAACGAATTGAGTACATTTCCGTGACTCTACTTTGCGAGGCACTCTAATACAACGTGTAAGTCCTGCTGATATCAGATCTGGGAAATTAGATGGAGCAATATGTTTGCAGTGGATGCTTTTGGCATTAAACATAGAAACGAATATGATCAAGTTACATAATTATGTCTAATAAACATATGGTGAATATACTAGTACTTACATAATACATTGATAGAAACTATCATGCTGGCATCAGACCTCAGTCCCTCAGTAACCACCTCATAAGCCGTACATGTAATGTTTTTACTTCCATCTTCCTTGGTGACATCAGACACAGTCAGTGTATTTCTCGATGAGGAGTATGAATATTTACTACCAGTTGGGTCAATGTTCCCATCTATTGTCCAGTTGTAGCTCAGATTGCGACCATGATCATTTGGTTCAGTAGTGGAAGCACTTCTGCATGTCAGGTTAACATTATCTCCTACTGTTGTTTCATTGCCAACTGTTATTGAAGGAGTTGTAGGTTTACCTATAATATACATAAGATTATTCGAGTCTCTTAAAATTGTTTTTTTAGTGGAATAATAATGTAATGGTGAACAACATAAAAAAAATAATTATCTCAGGAAAAGGCCATTTTGTTCCGTTAAATTGAAAGATAAGTATTGTAGGTGTACTTTAGGAATCCAGTACAAAGTTGGAAGTTTGTTATCCCAACCTTAAAGGCGTTGCTCTGAGTGTTATGTGCCTAAAAACAGCATACTTCACAGTGGGCTGAACTGGAGTGTACGAATTAGTGCTCCCGAGTTCCAGATTTATTTTTTGTAGAACTCATATTACTAAAGGAAAGTCTAGGTCTCGAAGAGAGTAAAGAGGTTTTAGCCGTATAAGAGTTAATACGGATGTCTAGGATACAAAAAGGCACTGGGTGCGATCTCGAAGAGAAACTGGTGCAAATACATATATATTGAAACAAGTCGCGTAAGAGGGTTGGTTGAGTTATTAGTTATGAAAATGTCTGGACTGGAACACTCGAAGAACTGGTGTATGCTTATTGTTAAATCATCAACATAAATTCATATAGGGTTCATATTTATAGCAGTTGTACACTTTAATAAAGTAAATAAGGAGCTAGATCACAAAGCTAAAATGCATTAAACATTGTGGTATCGTAAGATTTATTGGTTGTTGTGCGCATGTTTAGTGGTTGACCGATTTACAGTTCGCCGCTATGCATCATACGTATTGATAATAATGATTTAGCATGTTGTTTAATGCATGTTTAGTGATTGATCTATTTACAGTTCAACATTATGCTTTCATCTTTTATTGTTCGAGGACCAGACAGATTGTGGACCCGATGATGACGTCTACGTAAACCCTCAAAGAAAGGTAAAGTTTGATGTTTATCTTAAATCATGTACACTTAACGGTTTGGTTTCTTCTTGATCTGGAAACTGCTAAAAAGAACTATAAAAAGATCGGACAGGGAAAGTAGCATTCAAGGAGGACAGTCAACCACAAAACACAGAAACAAACATGCAAACAGACAAACAAGAAGGCAAAAGCAATAATAAATGCAAACGAAAGTCATTGAGCACTTGCTTTGAGGCTTTCCATGCTTTTTGATATTCATACATTCGTATATAGATGATCATTTATGTGTTATACTTAAATTGCCTAGTAATGCTGCCATTTTTTGATAGAGAATAAAACCTGATGTGATATCTTTATTTATACTGTCCCGTTTTATTGGGATTACAACAGGGTAGGGGTGAGGCTTGACTGGTTTAAACCCCTAGCAGCTTTGTAATTATCATTTGTTTCTGTGCGTGTTTTGCTTGACAGTGTTCTTTGAATTGTAAGTTTCCTGTTCGACATTTATATCTGCTTTTATGTATCACAAAACTAGCAGATTCGTCGTGTTTCCTTTTAGACCCTTATTTAGTGCATACGTACATTGAACTGATACATTATGAGGGTTTAACTCGTATTGGGATTAACATTAATATTGCTTTCAAATTGCCTTCAGTCCCTTTAAACCTGTATTTAAATCACTTTATTATTTGTAGGCGTGTCTTTTTTTGTAACTTCATGTTCACCAGCTCATGGCGAAATCGGGTATTTAAGCGATGAAGTTTAACACAAGACATCATTTTCTTTATAGACATCGAACAGTAGAATTATGCTTTACAAGACAAATATGTTTGCCTATTTCGTGACTCGAGCATACGACCTTCTAATTTACAATCAAACGTGCTTACCACTGAGCTATGGCGAATTCTTGAGAATGTTGTATTTTTAGTAACATGTATTATGATTCATATTTGAATGACCATCAAGATATATCCGTATATACTTCATCATTTCGCACATGTAAATAACCATACGTGTTGTTAGTGCTAGAAATGTTACTACATACCCACAAGATTCCGAAGTGTAAAACCGTCATGTTACGAATAAAACTGAAAGGTCCCTGGTTCAAATCTAGTTCTAGGCAACTCATTTGTTTATAAAATATATCCTGAAGCCATGTATTATTAATGATACCTGTAAGAAGGCTAGATACAATGTAATAGTTTACGCATAGATTTCTTGATTATATACCGACTTTTTGTCGTCGGTCGTCGAATTGAAAATCCTTCACCCGTGACGTATACATATTCATGAGTTGGCATGAGTTTTTGTCTAGCGTCTGTTACTTTAGGTATACTCGGTTGCAACAGAAACTGTGCACTTTTGATTTTGAAATATCTCCAGGTCTAAACGTCGTATCGATCCATTTTTTGACACCGATATGCATCCAACAGTCGCTATTGGTCAACCGCAATACATCGCTATAAATTGAAGCAATTTCAATTGTATAGCGATTTGAGATTTAGCATGGTTTGCACATGCATCACATGGGACAGCTACATGCTGACTAAAACCTGTTTGGTCACATTTTTTTTGCCTTTTGTGAAGCAAACACACAACATATTGCAAATCTGTACTATAGTAAAATGCCAAGACTTGTTGAAAACCAACGAGTACAGGCAATAACGAAGCTTGCATGTGGCGACAACACTACTGACGCCAGTAGGGAATTAAATTGCCATAGGATTACAATGATCAGACTACGTCAACATTTTAATATTTTTTTGCATTAATCAAAATTTACAAATACCTACAATACATGTTTAATGCTTTCTACAGGTTGTTGTCATTTAAGCAATATGCAACTTTTGGTTTTGGTCCCTTCCCTTTTTCTGCGGTGAGTCCATTTGAAGTTAATCAGTTCTCAAAAGAAGTATGCGCAGTACATTGGCCATTATTTGTTCTAAATTTTGACACCAAACATGAAATATATCTTCCCTAAATAATACATTTAATTTTACAAAAAAGGCACACTTTCTTTTGCAACTGAGTATATTAACTTTTTCCTAGTAGAAAGGGAGTTCAGGTCCGCATTTTCTCTACGCCACCATTTTATACTGTTACACTGAACTCCTCAGTGTAGTTGGCGATCTGAGCACGACACGCATCAAAATCAATCAAAAAAGGCAATCTATACTTTGGACCTTTAGAAAACAAATGCCGGATACGTATAGCTATACTATCAAAAGAACCAGTGATGGCATGAAAGCCGGAACTTAATATAACTTGTAATTTTACAGTCACATTCCTTAGACGTGTTATTTACTATGGTAAATTCAGAAGCTATTGTGTTATAGTGAAAAACAATATTTCAAATACTTTGTTTATACTTATAACAAATTATAGGGCGACATGTTTGAAATACGTTGATTTGAAATAAATAACACAATAATCTCGAAACATACTTATCATGTAAAAACAATCAAAGTCCTTATTAAGATACAGTATTTAAAGAGAATATCAGACGTGAGAACATGTTGCGTATAGCTTTGAATTATGGAGGCAGTGTAAGACAACGGATATGTACGAATACATATTGTGCCTGCTTCTACGTCGATCAACATAAGTAAATGGACTAAAAAGTGAGACATGACGGCATATGTTACCCCTCATGAAAAGACTCAATAAAACCGAGTCTGCTATTTTTATCTATTGTTTGTGTTTGTTGTTTCCAAGGGGTCCCCTTTTCAGTATTTATTAACGTTTTGCCAACGTTGTATACAACGTCGTAGCTTTGTTATGGTTACTGGGCAAAATGAAAATTGATCGACTTTGTTGTACAACGTTGGGTCCATGTTTTTGACAACCTCGGTCCGACGTCGTTTGACAACGTTGTCACAGCGCTGCGTTAACGATGGTACAACGTTGGCCCAAAGTTGTATACAACGTCGTGAAATCAGTGGGGCTACTGTACAAAATTACGTTGAGCCAACGTTGTTCAGTGTACAACGTAGGTCAACGTTGTTGTACAGAACCAATTGAGTTCAAGTATCCTAAAAATGCATTCCGTTTGCGTTTCGTTTGCGCTCCGTTTGCGTTCCGTTTGCATCCGTTTGCATCCGTTTGCATTTCATTTTTATAAATGCACTTTTTAAAATGAAAATCACTTGCGTTCTTAAATACATTCAACGTTAATAAACGAACCTATGCGTTCATTTAAAACATAATGCGTGCATTTAAATGAACAAACGGAGAAAATGCATTTACATTCGTTCGTTCAGCGTTTACCAACGCAACGTCTCTCGCAATTAAATGACTCGTGATATCCAGTCATGCGATTTTTTATCACGAGCCAGCGACTCGTGTTTATGAGAGAATATTGAAGAATATGTCTATTTGTTGACATTATGTTTTTGGTGCACACTGATGATTATTCTGTTTTCTTCCGGATTTATGTTAGTTTCATCATAAATGTAACTTGTAGCATGGTCGGTGACATTTCCTTTGATGAATGCAGAGAATTAAATCGTTTAATTTAAACTAAAGGGGTGTGGCTATACCGTACTACTACTACAAATATTGGAATTTAGAGTACGGTCACTATGACGTCACAGTGTTACTAAGTACACCATGCTACAAAAAAGATAGAGTCTGGTCTCAGCGAGTTGGCTTATTTAAACACCTCGATGGGCGTAAATAACCAACAAGCTGAGACAGACTCTATCTATAATATATATAACACTATATAAAAATATACCGGCTATTTTTATCAACATTATTTTAATTGTATATTGAAATATTTAAGTTTGTGCTACACAATAAATATAAGATTTCCTATTTTGAATGGGTGAAAATGAATGTAAATATATAATCCTACTTCAGCGATTCTAAACACCATTTACACAGTGTAATTCTTTATATTAAAACACTGAAAAACGCACTTCGTTTAAATCGAGACTTTAATTATCAACTCAAAAGGATAATACTAGAAGTTATCCGAAATAGTGAAATTCATTTGCGTTCGTTTCGTTTGTTGCGTTCTTTGCGTTCGTTTACAGCGTTCCGCATTTTAAAAAACGTATGTATCGTTCATTATTTTAAAAGGCTGAACACTGAAAAAGAACACAACGAACGAAATGCATTTTTAAAATATAAATCGTACAATGTTAATTTTCCGTTCGCTCAGCGTTCGTTCTGCGTTCTTTCTGCACCTGTTCTGTACAACGTCAGCCCAACGTTTTTTGGCCAAACGTTGTGTTGACGTAGGATCAACGTTGGTATAACGGTGTATACAACGTCGTGACATCGTTGCGGCTACTGGACTCACAGCACTAGTATCTCCCTTGACTACTCTTGCCCTACTGATGAAGGAGGATACAAATCATAGTTCCCTCTTTTCCGCTTTATACAGGACTTTTCATTACATCAATTGATTTAACCTTACAGGTTCTAAATCTACAGCATTTTAGGAAGAGATCACAGCAAATTTCACGTTGATATAAGATATCATGCTAGTTCTGCTTTATTTTACACAACATGGGTCTATCACTACGGGTTGTATTTTTGTCACATTATTAAATGTTTATAGGCGTCTAGAAAACTTGAAATTAAAAACAATTCAACCTGGTGAATAATTGTTAATTGTGTTTTAAATTACAGATATTGGATCAATGAAAAATTAAAACATAAATACATGTTGTAAATTTCGTTATTTCCGTTCCATGTTACCATTATGTCTACGACCATGAGACCTAGATTTCCCGCTCTAAATACAAAATATAGAAACAATTTCAATATTAGGCTCCTTTGAAATCTTTCCATGTTGCTAAATCATTAAGTTCCAGTCTATATGATATCTGCAAAGTTCTAACCCACTTTAACTTTGCTATATGTCTATATTTTATATGAACGTTTTTAGTTTTTAAATTATATTCTTCTACCGGTCAAACACTGACATTATTGAAACTATGACATTACTGACGAAATGTACACATATTTTTTGGGATTTCCTGCATTGTTTTTATGTTCACGAAATCGTGCACAACGTGTCGCATTTGAATGACAAAACATACAATACGTGAGATGTACTTCAATCAATATTAGAAGCAAGACATGCTTTTAAAATTCTACCATGTGGTCTTGCAAGATAAATAGTTGTAAGAACTGTACCTAGCATTACACTTACCAATAGAGGGAAACACCCTACGCATTGAATGTACTACACGATTTCTGAAAGTTATTGAAACTGTTGAGCCGTTATTAAATATCCTGCTACCAATGGAAAAAGGTAGTCAAAACGAACATTTAAATCGTAAGGCATACGTATGGTTTAGAACTTAGAAATGAGGATATATCATATGGAATTCGCGACTCATGAGCAAATTGGAATGTAAAACTTCTCTGACCAAATCGACATAATTGCTTATTATTATATATTAAAGATTCGAAATAGGCTCGTGTCAAATATCCATGCGAAATATTATTTGAAAAATGTCGGGCAGTTGAAAGGGACCAAAACTAGTAGAATATTAGTAGAATGACCCCTGGGGACAAATAGTCGTGTTTTCGTAAGATAAGAAGATATTGCAACATAAATTCCTACATAAAGAACTATATATTCATGACATGATTTATTATTTATACAATATATTCTTTTTTAGGTGTACGCATACATGTACTCTATCGCAAAGAGCACAGCCCATGTAATTGGAGAATAGCATCATAAACAAAGTTTCAAGGCGGAATCCTTGATATCGTGTTAAATTAATAAGATAATCGCCGGAAAAGTGACGCTTCAAAGTTAGAAATATCGGTCAAATATACATGAGCATAGGTGCATGTAGGTGTGTACATGTATTCATACGGTTATATAAGGAAGCACGGAAGGGCATGTGTGACCAAATATTTCATGAGATCGAGGTACGAGACAATATGCCACCTGTGGTAGTGATACTTTGAGTATTCACGGGGTATCAATACTCGATCGGGAGATTTTATAGGTACTCAATGTGGACTGGGTACCAACACTCAATGGGGATGGGTATCAATACTCAGTGTGGTAGGGGTATCAATACTCAATGGGCAGGGATGTCAAATTTCAATAGCGTGGGGTTATCAATACTCAATAGGGAGGAGTATCAATATTTAATGGGGATGGAGTATCAATACTCAGTTTGGAGGTAGTATCGATACTCATCGATACCAAATGTGAAGGTAGCAACAACATTCAATAACTTAATCGGGAGGGGTATCAATACTCAATCGGAAGTGGGTATCAATACTCAGTGTGGTGGGGGTATCAATACTAAATGGGCAGGGGTATCCAAATTCAATAGTGTGGGGGTACTAGTAGCAATACCCAATGGGTAGGGGGTATAAATATTTAGCAGGGGGAATGTTTCAATACCACAGATGGCGTTCATGTCACTGATTGGCTAATTACCTCGTGCGCAAGATTTACTTTTTGGTGCGAACGAGCGAACGATGACGATTTAATTTTTGGGCGTATGAATTATTATTTCGTGCGTACGCATCATTATTACGTTGTTACAATTTAGCGATCTCACTCACTTACAGGGATCGTACTTCTAGGTTTGAGGGGTTGGGATATTACTGGCTTTCTTCAAAGAGTCTTTCTATGACAGAACAATTATGACCGGGAGAGGGGGTCATTCTTTTACAAAGAATTTAGACCGGTTGAATTTTACTACATATATATATGTGCTACTGTTCTCTATTGTGTGTGACCATTGCTTCCGATAGATCCCCTTTTCAGTATTTATTGTTCTATTTAGTTATATAAAAACATACAAAAGACACTGGATGAAGCCAAGTGTAACCCCAGGGGATGCATTTCTTAAAAGTAAGGCTAATACTGTATACTTACCAAGAATATACAACGTTTGGCATTGTAACACATCTCCAATAGACGTTTTAAGGGTGTAATCACCATTATCGTTTTGCTGCACATTTTGCAGTTCAAATGAAATATTGCCAGTGGATGTATTTCCAGTAAATTTAACACCAACACTAGTGGAAACGCCCGAGTTTGCTGCATAACTGATTCTTAGTTTAATTATATTTTCTTTGTTTGTCACTTCAAAAACTGTGTTTGCTTCTGGTTTGACGCTGAACCCAAAATGGGGATTTCCTGTGACCAGGCTGAATACAGCATTTTCCATCCCTGTCGTGCAAGAAAGTCCTGAAATCATAAAATAAACTATACTGTAAATATGGGCTTCTTGTTTGAAAACGTGGGCGAGCGGGCGGGCGGTCGTTAGGGCGGGCGGGCGGGCGGGCTGGCGGGCCGACCGACCGACCAGATGAACATTTGTTATTTTTGTAAAAATATCATGAAGATATAATATATAGACATTTATCATAAAACAACTACTGTTCTACTCTGTCTTGTATGCACAGCCTTTTAACATTATACACCTCTGAACCAGACAATGGTGTTGTGTTTAAGTATAGTCTAAAATAAATCTTAGTAGTCTATTTTGAGTAGATTGATGTCCTAAATTTAAGTTTCTTACATAAACCATTGTATCAGAAAGAGCATGCATATTCAAACAGACATTGAAATAGAGAGTTACACAAAGTCTTTATCATATCAAGATGTTTGACGGAAGACTGGGACTTAACAATATAATGATCACAATTTATTGTACAATATTTTCCTTTCTTTATTTTCCTTTTCGTTCCAATATTTGACTATGTGAAGATAGAGCCATTGATTGGAAGATTCACTTTCTTGACCTAAAGTATGTGAAATATCATCAATGTTTTCATGAGAAAAAATAATTACACTGTCATCTGTTTACAGAAGTAATTTACCATCCATGCTAATACTAACTGGCATATCATTGCAAAGAAATATCAGAGGACCTAAATAGTAACAACATGTTACAACTTCTGAATTTGAAAAAAATATCACTTATATGCTCCATTTAGGCGAAACCACACTACAGACTCCACGCCCATAGTCTTGAGATTTTGAAAAAGAATGTAATGATCTACAGTAGCAAATGCCTTGTGTAAGTCTAGAAAGACCTTTGCATGTCTGACTT
This sequence comes from Cyrtodaria siliqua, assembly GCA_037043455.1. Classification (NCBI taxonomy): domain Eukaryota; kingdom Metazoa; phylum Mollusca; class Bivalvia; order Adapedonta; family Hiatellidae; genus Cyrtodaria; species Cyrtodaria siliqua. The sequence goes on from JAWPHD010000036.1 coordinate 228,606, forward strand.
ATAATGTGATCAGTTAGATGAATGAAGCAGGAGTCAGTAGATTAGTTTGCCCGAAAGCCACACTGAAAATTCATACAATAAAGGGTTTCTTACTAAAACAAGATTTAAGTTCGTTATACATGTACACTGTTCTTTCTAAAATCTTAGAAATAAAACAAAAATGCTGACGGACCTGTTATTGCTCACTTCTGATCTGCAGCTCTTTTTTATAAAGAGGATTAACTCAGGCTGCTTAAAGTTCATTGGGTACATTATTATTAGTAATTGGCATGTTTACAATAAAGGCGACTGGTATTTTTTTTTTTTAAAAGAGACACCGTCGTTAATGAACCATGCAGGTATACAAGAGGCGTCAACTTATATCGTAACACTTTCATTTTGTCAATGAATCAAATATCTTGACATTCTCGCCGAATATGTTAATGTTAACGTCAAGTCTAATGATTATTTTAATATTAAACATTACGACATGAACTAGTATTTGCTTCCCAATTGTACTGCGTCCGTATTTTTGAAAAAGGGAAGAGAATGATGTTTTAAAGCAAAATGCTCGTAAATTGTCTTTTAAGGTTATAGTAGTATGATATGTACATGTCTAAACGTAAAAAGGTGGACTTTTTTGTTATTTGTCGGTTTTCACGATATCAGCGAAAAATAACATGAAATTCGACTTTGAAAATGATTAAATTCATCAAAGCCTCCAGTAATGATGAAAACGATATATAGTTTGACAAAAGATATCTTTATATGGTATTTGATAATACAGAAACAGATAACAACAATAACTGTTCATTTTTTTTGGTTTACAAAATATGAATAAAATGCTTATTTTTATAATTCATAAAAACCGTCCGTCATATAAGAGTAAACTGTCTTATTATCTGTCAAACTTTTAATTCAACATTTATATGTTTGTCTTAAAATAAAAGCAAACGATGATATTTAAATTGCAAACACAGTTTGAAACAATCATGATATGCATTTAGTGGAATTATTTGGTTTAAGGTAAAACTCAACGGCTTTAGAAACATATAGAGAAACATATGTTTAAAAGCGGAAAATAGTATGCACCTTATTCAAAATGTAATTTAAAACGAACCGCGCCAAATTGGAGATTATTTATTAATGCATACGTTCTAAATGAAGGTTACACTTAATTAAATTACGCATTTTTTATAATAATCAATTCTGTTGAAAAATAACATCTTTAACAATGGTGTTACTTTATAAGTTTAACACCTTTTATACTGTCAATTCCTTTAAGATTTGAAGGACTTAATTTATACAATTCTTTAAAAAGAATAGTCTTCACTGACAGTATGTAATTCAAATTTATTTGGAATTAGGATTTCTGTCTTTGTAAAATTGCTTAAAAAGCTCTGAATTTATATTAAACAAAATGTAGGACGTAGGCCGTGTTTGAACTAACATGAATGCTGCATTTGTAAAAAAATGTTAAAATGATCTGCAATGATTTTGGTATCAAAACAATGTTCATTGTCTATATTCAGAAGTATTTTTGGTGTAGACCTTGATTTATTGCTATAACCAGGCTTTCTTAAAATATCCAAAGCTGTTTAGGATATTTTCTTTTATTTTCATCACGTTTATTTCACAAATAATCAGAAATAACTTTCTTTATTTCTCTTTGAACTTTATTTCTTAGCATATACACTTTTTTATGAAAATTCTCTATTCTTCTCCTTTTTGAATTTATAAAGGTAACATCTCTTTCTTTAATGAATTCAATAATATCTGCATTAATTCAACCATGGTTCAGAGCTTTGATTCAATCTAACTTCCTTGATAGGAGCATCAACATCTAGAATACGAGTATTTTTTAAAAATAGGTTTAAAACTAGCCAATACAGAGTCCAATGCAAGTTAGTGCATAAAACTCACCCGACCAATCAGCAGTATAATGCTTCAATGATATAATGGTAACTGTGTTGTGACTATTAAATTGACCTTTCACATTTGTTTCTGGTACAAAAAAATAGGTAGATGATCACTAGCACCAACAGGGAATGTACAAGACTGAACATATTTATCTTCTTGCTGACTACATACAATGTGACCAAGAGAAGATGAGGTGGGAGTAATTATTGTAGGTTTTTCTATTATCTGCTTTAGATTACAACTATTTATAATGTGTTCATATTTTCCACATAATACGTCATATTTTCCACAATAAGATCGCTGTATTTATGGCCTGTGATATACTTATTACATGTAACGTGTGTCCATTATTCGCAACTGTCGCTGCTTACTGCTTTGCTTCTGGAGGTGACTCCTCAAAAACATATTATTATTTATTCCAGCAGCAACCGAACCAGGATTGGATGAACGTCCCCACTAGTCAAAAGAAAGTGTAAAACAAGTGATTTCACATCAGACTACATGTAAATTCTGGATAAGTTTACTTAATAATAATGCTTTGTTTATGGTTGAAGTGACCTCGTCCCAAACTGATACCTGAGGGCAACGGGGACGAACTTATTTCATGCACGTTTATGTTTATGTTCACCAGAGTTTATTTTAAATTGTCATGAAATACTATGTTTGTATCTTCCTTCGTCTTGGTTACGGAGCTTGTGCGTTAAGAAGTAGTTGATATTGGCAACAATTACTATAAAAGCGACGGAGTAAACACAAACACGTCCGGATGCCGCCATCTTGACCTTGACCTTATAGGTAAAGTTTTCGAAACCACAACGTTACTATAAAGTTGATTTAGTTTTAGGATTAATATGAGTGTATGTTCTAGTCTTAAAATATTAAAACACGTTCAGTATAACTATTAGTATTAGTTATTATCAATGTATTTTGTGTGTATAAAACAATGCAAAATCCACACAATTAATATAAAGTTGATATAGTTTTAGACTTAACATTAAAGATGAGTAATGATATGTTCTAATCTTAAAATATTAAAACACGTTCAATATAGCTATTATTATTTGTTATTCTCATTTGCCAATGTATTTCGTGTGTATAATAAATGAGAACATTGTCCTATAGAAACCACAACTCCAACACGCAATGGCCGTCACTGTACCACAAACAAAGAGCACATTTACATACAACGAAAAAGGACAATACACAACACAAAGCGTGGTGAAGACAAGGTTACTGATTGTGAATAGTCAATACGCAACAAGTTTGCACGGTAAAATAAGTTTAAGGCTGACACCGTATTGCAATGTGTAGCAGGATGTTTTTGGTTTATAGCTTGTGAGATCACTCTCAATTATCACTGCGTATGGATAAACACTTAAAGGCCGGGGTCACACTATAAAAGCTAGGTACACTGAAAAATGGCTACTATCACTGACCACTCTAAGCTGTCTACAAGCAAAGCACCTGTGGGGATTTTTTAAAATTTTAATATTTTGCTGAAACTTGGCATAAATGTTCTTGAATGTTTGATGAATATTCCTGGTAAATTTGAAAGCACTGTGACATTTGTGAGTGTTATATCCCAAACAAGTTTTTGAAATCTGTTGTAAAATTCAAATTTCCACTACTGGTGATTGACAGCTGATGAAAGGTCATGACCTGTCTACCAGCCAACTAGAGTTGAGATGCTGGAGATTTTCATGCAATTGACATATGGCGGGGAATATTGTAGTAAACACTGTTCTACAAATACTACAGTGTTTATATCATTGAGATAAATTATGAAGTTGCTTACAGAGGCATACCATTAGATATTATGAAAGTAATTATTTTTTCATAAATATTACGTGCACAAAGATTTCAAAATCACATGTACATGTGTCCTGACTCAATTCCCATAAATGACCCATGTTGGGAACACTTGGTAAATTTGGAAACCATTGCCTGACCATTTCTAAAACACACGTTAACATTACATCCCTTCCATATCATACATAACTTAGGAAGCGTTGGTCATTCAAATGCCCTATATTTCTGTTCTTAATGGTTTATTACCTGAACAAGCTCTAGTAAACACTTTATAAATGTATACAAACGAATTTCTGTTTGAGTTATTTGTGGAAAATATCGTGATTATTTGTTTTAATTGGAGTCAAATATAGAGACACACTTCAAAGTTTATAATTCCACTTATTGATAGGTAATAGATAAATGCCTAGAATGATCACCTCTTCATCTTTATCTCTGAAATACAGAGTTCACCACACTGAAGTTTATTGCTCTACCATACCACATGTGTTTATGTTTACAAACAGAACAAACTGACCAATGGATAAGCCACTCCTACTGTGCCTAATTTGCTTAATGGCATACCGTACGGTTACTGAAGATTTTGAGATCCGGTCTTTAAACAGACTCAATAAAACCGAGTCTACTACTTTTATCTGGGATTTGTGTTTGTTTCTTCCAAGAGATCCTTTTTTTCAGTATTGTTATAAAATAATTTACTATAGTTATATTTGGGATGAAACAGACGACTAAGATTCTCGCATCAATTTAACTGCGCCATGAACCAATCATACACATGCTTCCATTTTCAATTATGAGGTCGGGTATATTACGCAGTGCTACCTATCGGGTCCATATGCAGGTATATCTTTTTTTAGAATATGGGTTTAACTGTATAATTATATCTTCGATAAACATGTTTGACAATAAAAACAAATATGACCGATACGATACTTAAATCGGTAATCAATGACAATATAGTAATAGCAAGAACGTTTCGTAGTCAATGTTTCTACACTTGCAGTAGGGATGCAGGACTTTCTGGTGGGTGGAGAGACCTTTATCGAAAGAAAAAAAAGCAAACAAATTGGATACTTTTGATATTTGGAAAAAAAAATCAACAAATGGGACTTGATGTGATCTGGAAGAATTATGCAATTAAAGGAATCATTCCAATACGAATAATACATCACCATGTGTTTCAGTTTGCAAATTCAATGTGCACATTCACTATAGCATAATTGGCCCTATGATCCGTCTGATTCAATTACTATTAATAAAATAGCTTTGTCTGAAAACTTCGAAGGTTTTGTTTCATAAATAATTAAGCCATTAATTATTATTGTATGTCAGAATATTATGTCACGTTATACAAATACAATTACAAGAACTTTGGAAAGTTAATATATACATATATTTAAAGAGAGAACATTTAATCAAAGTGCAGTGGTGTAGTGGTTAGAGTGTCGTCTGATCTGCAATCGGGAGGTCGTGGGTTTGAGTTACCTAGCCTGGTCATACTAATGATTTAACAGAATGGTAGTAGTTACTTGTAACCCTTGGTTGACAAGAAAATAATGGGAACTACTACGTCTGGTAGGTCCAGTGTTTGTAAAAGGTTACTGGTCGTGGTATCATGTTCTACGGCATGTTATTTTAATGTGGCAGCACTATGTCTGCTTCGAGTAGACTGTAGATAAATACATAGCACTACACACAATCAGTCACAATTGATTTGGTTGGCTATAAAAATATATCATACCAATGTCTGTCCCCTTAAGTAAGCTTCTTTGAACGTAACTTTAGAGGAGATTGACTGACTGATATTGTCGGGTTTTCTTTACCCGGGCTCTCAACGAAGTCTAGTTTTGTAGGAGAGAAGTATGAAAAACTGCTGGAGTTTCTGGACATATGATCTCTGTTAGTCTTTGTTGGATTGTGTTATGAGCGAAGCGTACATCCATATTTGTGCAGACACTAGGCTGGTTACGAAGCGCACGTTGTTGATTAGAACTTGACTTTGTTTTGAAAACAGGTTTGTGTCTGAACACGCTTTTGATAGATTAATTTGTCGAAAACATTGTGGTTATTCCGAGAATCATTGTTTGGAATCATTTACTGTAAGTTTCTTCCTAATTTTAGCTCATCATATGATTTCAAATAATCATTGGCTTAAAATATAAAGAATTGTTATGCTAAAACATTTCGTTTAGTATTACAAATCATACTGCATGTAGCCTCGGGAAAATGTATATAGAATGCTGTGAAAATACGTTTAAAGTTAAACTATGCTTAACTGTTATCTAGTCAAGTCAACGTCATTTTATGGAAGATCCCGTTTTAAAGTCAAGAAGTATTGGAATTAATAACTAAGATTAATTCAAGCTTACATCCTAACATTTTATTGCATTGAGAAATAGTGCGATATTCTATAATAAACAAATGAAGCACACTATGATTTATATTATGATGGAAATCAATAACATTTGCATATCGCGTCCCATTAATTTAAATATTTTCTGTAGTTGCTTTTCATGTCGGTTTTAATTGTTCGGGATAACACATGGTAATTTTCTCTTTCAGGTTCCCTACGTGAAATACAGAGATCATATTAACATGCACACGACACGGCGCGGCATAAAACTTTCCTGTAACATTTGAAGCAGTGTAGACATAACAGTTGTGTTATTTAGATATTACAATAATAACAAGAGGTAAACGATGGCCTTATCGCTCTAGTGGTATATGGAGTCTGTGATGGGGAACACGACATCGATATACGCAACTAGGCTTGTACTGATTCATTCAAATCCAGACAGGGGTTTAGAAAAACTAGTCCGGATCAAGTTTGTGTCTATTAAAGGAACGTAACTATGTCAAAAATAATTCAACTAGAACACGGCCATGAAATGCGCAGCTAGGTTTGCACTTATCATCCCTGCCAAGTTTCGGTGAAATCCGGACAGTGTTCATAAGAACTAGTTAAAGTATGTGTATTTAAACATTTACAGGGCCATAACTATGCCAAAATTCATTTAACCGGAAAACGACGATGACATGCACATCTAGGCTTGATACTCATCATCCCCACCGAGATTTGCTGAAATTCAGCCATAGGATCAGGAGAACTAGGCTATACAAAGCTTTAAAGGACTATAACTCCGTCAAATATCATTCAGCCGGAACACGACAACGATATACGCAACCAAGTTTTGTTGACGGCCGACCAGTGGTTGAGAAGAACTAGTCCAGACACATTTTGTGTATTAACACCTTTAAAAAGCCACAACTCCAACAAAAATCATTCAACCGAAACATGACAACAACATACGCAATTAGGCTTGGTACTGATAATTCCTGCGAAGTTTATTTGAAATCCAGCCAGGAGTTCAGGAAAACTAGTCCGGATAATGTTTGTGTATAATGGCAATAACTCTGTCAACAATCATTCCACAGCAACACGGCAATTCTATGTGAAACTAGGCTTGGCACTGATCATCTCCGTCAAGTTTCGGTGAAATCCGGCCAGGCTACTATGTACAAAGTTAGTGTATTAAAACTTTTAAGTGCAATAACTCTGCCAAAATCATTAAACTGGCACACTGCGATGACATGCGCAACTGGGCTTGGTACCCATCATCTCCGCCAAGATTCGTTGAAATCTGGACTGGAGATCAGAAGACACTAGTCTGGACAACGTTTGTGTATTAAAACATTTAAAGGGCCATAACTCCGCTAAAAAATCATTCAACTGGAACACGGCGTCGATATGCACAACTAGGCTTGATAATGACCAGTATTGCCAAGTTTCGTTGAAATCCGGACAGGTTTCAGGAGAATTAGTCCTGACAATGTTTGTGTTTAAAAAACCTTTCAAGGGTCATAACTCTGCCAACAAATATTTCAAATGGAACAAGGTAATGATATGCACATATAGGCTTGGTACTGATCATCCCTGCAAAGTTTTTCTGAAATCCGGCCAATATTTCAGGAGAACTAGTCCGGACAAAATTTGGCATCCAATCGGAACAAGGTAACGATATACAAAATAGGCCTGGTATTGATCATTCCTCAAAAAGTCGGTCTAGGAGTTTGGAGAAATAGTTCGGAAAAAATGTGTGTATTAAAACCATTAAAGGGGCATTACTCCGCCAAAATCAATCAACCGGATCACGGTGACAACTAGACTTGAAATGTACCACGTTGCGGTATTCAATATGTTGTACAAACAGGTCGATCTTATAAAGTTCGATTTCGTGAACATGAATATAATCCAGGTTGTCTTAAAAAGTTAAATAATTACTTGTACCAACACTTTCGTCAACACTTTCGTCAATCAGGTAATACTTTTAGTAACGTTACTGTTCAACCGGTTGAATATATAATTTATGATAATGATGCTACTTAAATCTTTAGAATAAAGCTAGACATATAGCAGAACTTAAGTGGATGAAAAACTTACAGACACCTTAATGACAATATTTATCAACAAGGAAATATTTCAAAAGATCCTAATATTGACAGTTTTTCTATAGTTTCTATTCGAAAGCGTAACTCTAGGTCTCATGGTCGTAGGCGTAATAGTAACATCAAACGTAATTAGCGTGTACTTATTTCAGTCGCTGATTTACATACTATTTTTAAACAGTCTGGAAAACACTTTATGCTTTCACGGCTAACATCTCTGTCCATTTCTTCACTTAAAGCTACAGAGTCCCTATATCAATCGATTTCTTCTTTGTAGGCGTGTCTTTATTTGTAACTTCATGTTAACCAGCTCATGTCGAAATCGGGTATTTAAGCGAGCAAATATAGCGAAGGAAATCATTTACTGTATATAAATCGACCAGTGCACATCGTACCTATACACATGTAACAGTAATTTTTACTTTACAAAAAAAAAAAGTTAGCTTCTTTCGAGGCTCGAACAAACGACCTTCTGATTTCAAGTCCTGTGCTCTATCCACTGAACTACAACTCTACTTGAGAAAATAGCAACTAATGATGGATTAATAAATATGCAGTCCATATTGTCGCACGTGTAAATTAACATTGCCTGGTGTAATACTGTATCTTATCAATATGAAACTAATACTTCGCCTCAAATCAACCATATCTCGATTTGTTATTTAGCGCTTGATGAGTTTGTGTGCGCGCTCTTGTTATTACGTAATGCCTGTTTTGTGTTAAAAATGCTACAAAATACCAATAACTAGAAGTGGTCTAGAGGTTCAGCGTACATCTTTCAAATCTTACAAGTGCAAGGCTGTGGTTCAAATCGCGTTCCGGGCAACTATTTTTTTATCACATATATTCTGGAGCCGTATATTCATCGATGTTACCTGTACGGAGGCTAAATATATATGTGACATTTTACGTATCGATTTCTCCTTATATACCGACTTTGGGGTGTTCGTCGATTTGAAACTTCTTCACACGTGACTCATTCATATTCATGAGTTATTACCAGTTAAAATAGGGACTGTACAGCTTTAAGTTGATCGACGAGGAAGCAGACAATATATTCATTCATACAGATCGCTTGTATAACACTGTTTCCATAATTCAACGCTACACACAACATGTTCTCCGACCCCATATTGACAAGGAGTCTGATCATGTCAGGCATTTTCTAAACACACTATGTCATTGACATGCTTAGTATTTTTCGAGATAATCATGTAGTTGATTATATCCCTAAATATTTCAAAAATTCAGAAAGTCCTGTAATTTGTTATAAGTATGAAAACCCTATTAGAAATATTAGAAATATTATTTTCAACTACAACAAAATAGTTTCTGACCTTGATATAGTAAATAACACTCCGAAGGAATGTGATTGTAACACATCAAACGTTTGCTATGCTCCAGCAGGTCATGTCATCACTGGTAATTTTGATATTGTTGATAAACGTATTCGGCATCTGTTTTCGAAAGGTCCTAAGTAACTATACAGATCGCCCAATCCATTGAGGATTCTAGTATAAAATGGTGTCGTAGAGAACATGCGGACCCAAACTCACTTTCTACTTGGATAAAAGTCAATTTTTTAAAATTATAGATACACGTATTAACTTTTATAATGCTAACCCCTCTTTACTTCCTCTTAAACCTAGATTTTCCTTCCGTAATTTAAAATCGGGAATTCAAAAATTTCATAATTAATTAGTTTTAGTTCCTGCTGATAAAGCTGCTAATAATGTAATTATTTTTGACGCCTACATTACGTCAATGTTTTATCGCTGAAACTCTGTAGCATTAATTCGTATACTACAGTTCATTATACTGAGGACGATTTTGTTTCCACACATATCACTCGGTGCACTACTTTCAAGGCTGGGGTAGACGAAAAGCAGAACAAACTGCCAACTATGTACTAGATTCCTAAATTACATAAACATCCGTATAAGGCCCGCTTCATTTCGAATTCTAGTGCCTGCACCACCACAAACATCTCCACACTTTTAACATTTTGTCTTACTGAGGTTAAAGATCACGTTAAACAATATTGTGATAAAACTTATTGAAACTCTGAGATTAATTTTTTTTGGTCTATTAAAAATTCAGGAGACGTTCTTGATAACATTTGCAATAAACGTCAAGTTTCATCTATTAGCACGTATGACTTCACTACACTATATACAAACTGACCACATCACCTTATCAAAGACAAGTTTATTGTTCTTATTCAAAAAATATTCGCTAGTGAAAATACTACATGTTTGGCCTGTAATAACATTAAAGAGTTTTTTACTAACGGCAGTTTAGACAATTACACTATGTGGACCTGCCAAGAAGTTTGTAAAGCACTCATCTTCCTATTAGATAATATGTTCGTCAGGTATGGAACGACCGTTTATAGACAAATTGTTGGTATCCTTATGGGTACGAACTGTGCACCCCTTGTCGCAGATTTGTTTTTACATTGCTATGAAAGAGATTTCATGTTGAGTCTTTCACCAGATACCCAGGAAGATGTTATTGAGGCCTTTAATGACACCTCTCGGTATCTAATAATAATAATAATAATAATAAATTCTTTATTTAAAGAAGGTTAACACATTATGACATACAATCAAGATATACACATCATATTTTCAATGCGGCCTTCGGTATATAAACTAACAAACATTTATTGTTTTTTAACAAATACACTAACAATAAAAGCATTCAATCTTCGACAAACACTCAGTTATATTTGAATATAGAAGAAATCTTAGAAGTCTTACATAATGTACATATATATCCAAGCAAAAAAATAAAAATAAAAAATAAATAATAATATCATTCATGTTAATGTGCATTTTGCAATAAACATTTTATAATTATATTTAAATGACTGGATAGTAGGAAGAGAACGTATGTCGACCGGTATATTGTTCCAAACTTGTCGACCAAAGTTGCTAAAGGTGTCTTTCATGTATTTAGTTTGCGGTTTTTGTGTAACAAGATCATTTCGTGTTATACCTATTATTACATGAGAATGTCAAAAATTGTGGTATGTAATTAGGAGCTAGGTTGTTTACTGTTTTATATATCAACACACCAGTATGATAATGACATCTGTTATGAAAAGAAAGCCACTGAAGTTCAATGAACATATCCTTAGAATTAGTTGAAAAGGTTTGTTTAATATTATTCTAGCTGCTCTTTTTTGGATTTGATGTATTTTATCTTCTATTTTTTTTGCTTTTACCCCATACAGTACAGCAATAATCAAATGTAGACATGATGTAGGCATTATAAAACATAATTGTCATGTCATATATTAAATAGTAAGATATACGTTTCAATCAGGCAATTTTAGAATTGAGTTTGGAACACATTTTGGCTATTTGTACATTTCAAGACAAAGTTCTGTCAACATAAACTCCCAGGACGTTTTGAACTGCGACATTTTCTATGCATAAACTATCAACAGTTAATTTCAATATATCCACATGTTTGAGCTTGTGATTTGTTCCTATGACCATGCATTTAGTTTTCGCTGGATGTAATGGAATGACATATTATTCAAAATACACCAATTATTTATAATATTCAAACGATCTTGAAATCTATTTTGTACATCCAAAATATTATAATCAGATTCGTATACTGTAGTATCATCTGCATAAATATCTGTTTTTCCAGAGGTAGATGCGAATGAAATGTCATTTATGTACAATAGAAATAGCAATGGACCTAGTATTGATCCCTGAGGAACACCTGAAGTAACTTTAAGCATCTCGGATTTTAAAGCTTTTACCTTTATCAATTGTTTTCTATTCGAAAGATATGAATCAAATAGTTTAACGGTATTGTCTGAAAAATGGTAAAGTTTCAATCTGTGTATCAATATTCTATGGTCTACAAGATCGAATGCCTTTTTTAGGTCAAGAAATACAGCTCCTATTAATTTACCTAAGTCTATATCTTTTAACCATGCTTCTATTAACCGTGTCTGAGCAGTATGACATGCATGATATTGTCTGAAACCTGACTGGGTCGCGTGAATAACTTTATACGTCATGAAATAGAATAGTATTTGAATGGCTATATGACGCTCAAATATTTTTGAAATTATTGGTAAGATTGAAATTGGACGATATTTACATGGGTCGTCTTTATTTCCATTTTTGTGTATAGGAATCACATAAGCCTCCTTAAAAGTATTAAGGAACACTCCAGCTGTTATTTATGATTGAAGTTATGGAGGATGTTATGTAATCACCACAATATTTTAAAATTCTAGGACCTACACCGTCTATACCTGTTGATTTGTTGCTTTCAAGTTTATCAATCAACTTTCTAACTTCAAAAGGTGTTATGAGTTTTATACTAAATGAAGCATATTTCAATTTAATATCAAGTTGTTGCCGTAATTTAGAGAAATCTCCTTTACAAAACTCGTCTTTTTAACAATGTTTGAAATATTTATAAAATGCTCATTTAATGCATTAATAATATTTAATTGTCCTTCAATGATATGATCATTTTTGATTAGCCTATCAGGTATTGAAATGCCTCCATTGTTTTCTTTTCCCGTTTTGGACATGCTTTTTAATTTTTTCCACATATATTTTGGGCTTTTATTTTCTTTAATAGCGTTGTTATAAAAGTTTTTCTTATTTTTCTTTATAATGGATGAAATTTTATTGCGTAATAATTTATATTGTACAAACTGTTTTTCTTTATGTAGCTTATCTCTCTGATAAATAGCGTTCTTAATCTCATCAGTAAACCACCCAGGCTGGGTTTCATGTTTTATTCTCTTTTCTCGAATAGGTGTATGCTTATCTGGATGACATATAAAACATTGACAACACTTTCTTTTTTACTATGGTTAATAATATATACCCTAAAAAACTTCAACAACAAAGCTAACATTTCTGATACTAACGCCTTGTTTTCTTGATTTACATCTCTCCATTGAAAATGGTGAAATAATTAGCAAAATATATGACATAACCCTCATCTTCTTTCCAAATATAAGAGTAATTTAAGAACTCTTCTGCGACAAGGACTATCATAACCTGACTTCTATGGTGACGTGATTTACAAACTTCGTAAGATCCTTGGCCAATATCACTATCATACTATCATTGTTAAACTTGTTAAAAGGTATATTAAAAGAGGTTATGACCCTATCATTTTGCAACGCACTGCATGCTTGGTGGTGGACCCATTTACAGTTCGACACTATGTTTTCCTCTTTAATTGTGCGATGACCGGACAGGCTGTGGACCCTATGATGACTTCTACCTAAAGTCCATAAGGACGGTGACGTTCGATGTTTGTCTGCAGTATTGTCTTGTCGTGCCCTCAGTGGTTTATTGTCTTGTTGCTCTGGCTTCTGCAAAGTCATTGAGTACCTTCTTTGTGGCTTTCTAGGTGTTTTTTTTTTGTATTTATATATACACGAGCATCTTTGTGTTTTACTTGTATTGCCTATTAATGCTGCCTTGTTGGTTAGAGAATAGTTCATGACGGGGATTTCTTTATTTACACTGTCCCGTTTTATTAGGTTGACGTTAGGGTAAGTGTGAGGTTTGGTGCACCCTAGAATCTGGTTTAAACCCCCAGCGGCCTTTTTTGCCATTGACCGTTCCAAGGCGGTAGCCCTATTGTCAACCCGTTTGTGTTTGTGATGTCTTATTTGGCCTTTTATTCATCCTTAAATTTGTTCCTTGTATCTCTGTGAGTTTCTGCTTTGCATGTTCGATTCTTTATCTATATTCAGTACTAAGTATCCCTGCAAAGTTTCGTTGAAATTCGGCCAACTGAACACCCTCTCGTCTAACAAGGCAAAATATAGCATTTTTAACAAAATCAAGGGCCATAACTACGGTGTTACTATTTATATTTGGTTGGTTTTTGGTTGGTTGGTACAGTTTGGTAATGATTGGATGAATAATGAAGGCCATATCGTGTTACATGTACAAGCAAAATATAGCAATTTAAACTAAATCAAGGGTCATAACTATAGTGTTACTGATCCGAAGTGGCTGTTTTTCAAACCTTTTCGAGCTTTCATTGATATAAGGACACTGACAAAGGTTTGTAAAGATAAAATAATAAACGAAGTTGCTAGAGTGTTCACAAGGCAGAAAATGGATTTTTTTTCTTCAGAAAACCAAGGGCATAACACCTGTGTTACTGATCGGATCTGGCTGGCTTTCGAATTTATCCGAGCTTTTATTGATGTTAACAAGCTAGTAAACTTTAGTAAAGATCGAATGAAAAATGAATGCCCTGTCGTCTTAAGGATGTTGGCTGGGCAAGTTTTGACATGTTCAAGTCTACGAATTTTATTTTTTAAATCATAGTTTTATTTGACGACAGAATTGTTTCATTTTTTGCATTCTAGTAGATAAGGATATAATGTAGGATTTAAGATGGTAACATATCAAAGTTGAAGCAAAACAAATGTTTTCATATTGTTGTGATCATTGTTTGTTGTCAACAAAATAGGTGGTATGGGTTGCTCTGAGTAGAATTTATCCTTTTGCTATAGAAAAAAATAAGTTTTTCGTTTTGCAATAGTGGAATACATGTATTAACGTATATTCTGAGTTAATTTTATATTCGATCTCTATGTCAGAATTGTGTGTACATTTTTTTACAGTGTAAATGTCAAAATAACTAATAAATCAATTATTAAATGAATCTCATCGCTACGTCTTGTCCCGGCCAACCTGATTAAAGCTACAGAGTCCCTATATCAATCGATTTCTTCTTAGTAGGCGTGTCTTTATTTGTAACTTTATGTTCACCAGCTCTTGTCGAAATCAGGTATTTAAAGCTACACAATCCCGATAAAAGGCACACTAGAACTGAACAAATGTAACGGTCATTACGCTTGTTGTTCTAAGTAAGTACTACTGTGTACGTGTGGGTTGATATATACAACATGCGCACTACCTAAATTCACTGAATATTAATGAGATAAGGCGGTACTGTATGAGACGCTTCAGGTACTTTGTGAATCGACCACTGGTCTTATAACGGGTATAAAAGTGGATTTTAGCAGACGGCATTTTACCACGGAACTGATGAGAGCAATCTTCAGTAGAAAGACCTAATAGGAAATACAAGTCATTAGAAATTGAAAAGGAAGCTAAAATTGTACTTACTCAACCTTATAAGTCCATATTTATGTATAATCCAAAACAATACCTATAATTAAACGTAGCGGCCTTTTAACAAAGACCCTTTCCAACTATCCCGTTGCAACACATAAACTATTATATACAAATAATCCTCCATTTTTATGTGTGTGTACGTGTATATTGACACAAAACACAAGGGAGACATTGTTTATCAAAATTGGAATATTGGTAGAGGCTCGTATCTAATGGTAAATATGAAGATTTAGTATTTGTTATGTGAAGTTATGCATGCATGGATTACACATATTAGTAGATTATAAATCATCATAGTTTTAATAAATTCCTCTTAATTTATGCATGAATTGAAATTTTGAAATTGAAAATAAAATGGATAGAGAGAAAGAGAGAGACACAGAGACAGGGAGAGACATAGCGAGTCAAAAAGAGGGAAAAGGAAAGAGAGAAAGAGAGAGACACACACAGAGAGAAAGAGAGATACAGAGAAAGAAATAAATCGACAGGGAGGGAGGGAGGAGGGAGGGAAAAGAGTGAGACAATGGGAGAGAGAGTGGGGGAAGAAAGGAGGGGGTGGAAGGCATTGAGAGAGAGAGAGTTTCTATATAGTCTTATAAACGTAGGCTTAAGAACCGGAGGACTATACACTCCAATGTTTCGGGGTGGGCCCCAATATTGATGTTTTCACGAAACAAACAAAAATGCAATACAGATGTATGAATTGGCAATCTGAACATTAAAATTCTGATTGATAAGATTTCAAAATCAAAGAAAATATGAAAGATGTCAGCTTCCGTCTGTATGACAGGGTAAGTGTTAACTAAAAACCGAAAGTTTTAGTATAACAATTCAGTTCAAATACTAGTAATTAACCTTTCCTAAGTTTACTTATTTAAATCTTTAATTTTCTTAATCAAGTTCAATAATTTGTAAAGTAATTTTAAATGAAAACAGGCCCGTAACCAGCCCTGAAATTTAACCGAGGCATATCCCTTATGTTGGTGTCCGGTGGCATTAACCTCCCTCTCCACCCTAGATTTTGTTTTAATTTCCTTCAATGTGTTGAAAAGCAATGGTTTATATTCACGGTGGACAGACGTAACGGACCCTGGTTGGTAAACAGCTTTACCTTGATCCTGGTTACTCATGTAAAGGACCCTGGCGGGTAAAAACACGTTAACTGTTCAAATATATTTAATATTACTTTACAATAAGACACTTTTCAAAAATGATCACACCCACGGAACACTAGATGCATTTGTGTGTCTGAATTCATGAAGAACGGGTTATAAAAACAGTGTTTTAGATGTGAAAGAACGCGCACTGTTTACACACCGACGCGTGAAAGTACGTCTAGTTCGAAGAAAATTGTGTTTATTTCAAAAATGGTGACTGCTATTGGCATATTCTATGTCTGGAATTATGTATGTTCAGCCATAACATCCATTGGACGAATTTAATACATAATAATATCTACCGATTACCATAAGCGTTAAGTTGTTTGTGCATTGCAAAGTAACGGATCCTGGTTGCTCATGGCACCGGATCCTGTTTGAATCTGACACAGGATCCTAGTCGGCAGTTGAAAACATACATCTTAAAAAAAAAGACTAGATATGTTCCCCTGTTCGAAATATCTCGGCTGATATCAGCGGTAAAAGATAAAGCTGCGACATTTTCAATTGGGTGGTGTTTGTGCGTGTGTCAACTTATGGAAAGAAACAAACCGGTTGTAGGGTGCACCGAACCTCCCACTTACCCTACTGTCATCCCATTAAAACAGGACAGTGTAAATAAAGAAATCCCCGCCATGATCTAATTTCTAACCAACAAGGCAGCATCAATAGGCAATATAAGTAAAATACAAATATGCTCGTGTAAATATAATACAAAAAACAATAGACTAGAAAACCACAATGAAGGTACTCAATGACTTGGCAGAATCCAGAGCAACAAGAGAATAAACCATTAAGGACACGACAAGAAAGATCATAGACAATCATCAAACGCCACCGTCCCATTTGGCTTTAGGTAGGCGTCATCATAGGGTCCGCTGCCTGTCCGGTCATCGTACAATTAAAGAGGAAAGCATAGTGGCTAACTGTAAAAGGGTCCACCACCAAGCATGCAGTACGTTGCAAAATGTAAAAGGGTCCACCACCAAGCATGCAGTACGTTGCACAATGATAGGGTCATAACCTCTTTTGATAAACTTTTTAACAAGTTTAACAAAGATAGTATGAAAGTTATCGTGACCAAGAATCTGACGAAGTTTATAAATCACATCACCATAGAAGTCAGGTTGCGATAGTCCTTGTCGCAGAAGAGTCCTTAAATTACTTTTATATTTGGAAAGAAGATCAGGGTTACGATAATAAAATTTTGCAAAGGTTTTACAAAGTTTATGGTAACGGTTACTCTGATTGAGTAGCTTTTTAGTTATACAAAGATTACGAATATTAAAGTCCGCAACTCGAGTACAAGCTTTTGAAAAAAGAATAAGTTGAGACACATACACCCCATAAAAAGTTACTCGGGGAATATAGGGGATAATTAACAATGTCAAAATTAAAATCATTTCTCTTTTCAAAGATTTTGCTAATTATTTCACCATTTTCAATGGAGAGATCTAAATCAAGAAAAGAAGCGTTATTATCAGATATATTAGCTTTGTTAAGCTGAAGTTTTTTAGGATAAATATTATTAACCATAGTTGGTAAGAAAGGGTTGTCAATGTTCAATATATCCTCCAGATACCGAGAAGTGTCATTAAAGGCTTCAATAACATATGTCTAGTAATGTGACTGCTAATAAAGCGAATGTTGAGCACGAAGACCATGAAAGTGAAGTTTTACTTGATTTCAATAGCCAGACCTTTACAGCAAATGCATTAGATGCATGCCAATTTGATCTAAAACAATTTGCAAGTTGTAATTTGCCTTACAATGATTCTTTAAAAAAATTTGATGGGATTGAGTTTAAGAAAGTCGGTTTCGATATGATTGTTGAGCAATCTAAAGATGAGGAAATAATGACTTAATCTGATGGAAAAACAAGCAAAGATGTTCAAAGAAGGTTTTTGGTCATTGATGATATGCTTTCTCCTGCCATATTTTTATTACATCCCAGGATGAAACGACGATCCTTGTTTAATAATATATGTTCCTAGCCACCTTAAACAATTTGTTAAAAAAAAAATGGACACATGTGGGTGCAGAAGACATTTGATTCAATTAAACAAAAATATTATTGGCCAAATCGTTGCAAGGAAGTATACGAATACGTTTCATTTCATGTACTATTTGTCAAAGGAGATCATTTCAAAAATTAAAACAACCTTTACAAACAACATAAATTCCACCTCATCCAATGGCTAAACTAGATATTTCGGGACCATATCCAACTAGTTTATCTAGAAATAAATACATCACTGCATCTGTTGATTGGTATAGTGGTTGGCCGAAAGCATTTCAGTACCAGACAACACAGATGAAATTGTAACACATGTAATCATTGCGCATATATTCCCGCAGTACTTTTTTGTTTACAATTAGTGTCAGATAATGGTACGGAAAATGTAAACAAAGTATTTTTAGCGACCTTGGAAGCTTTAAACATTGATAACGTTTTAACAAGTGTTTACCACCCACAAAGTAATGCAAACGTCGAGAGATTTCATCGCACCTTGCATGATGGATTATCTAAAAATTAGCTGACAATCAACACACTTGGGATTATCACTGGCGGCAATACGTTTTAATATCAGCGAGTCATCTAAATATTCACCTCATTTTCTGCTCTATAACAAAGATGAGATGCTCCCAATTGATAACTTACTTCAACCACGTAGAAAATACTTTGGAGAGGATGTTCATGAAATCGCCTTAGAGCAACAGCACAAAGCTTTTGTTATTGTAAGAAACTATCCAAAGAAGGCCAAGACACGCCATGAAAACATATGCAAATAAAGGCATAAATGTCATTGAATTTGAGGTTGGCGGTCCTGTATTTACAGAAATAATCAAAGGAAAGGTAAGCTTGATGTTAAATGGAAATTTTAAACATTCCTTTAGCAAGATTAGTTAAGAAAAACAGATTTTAAAGAGAACATTCCGATGATGAGGACGACATCTCATTGATGGAATTAGCAAAAAGTATAACAACTAGAGATCAAGCTCAAGTTCAATGTTCTGATAGTGATTCAAATCATTCTGAGCAACCAAAAATTTACAATTATGACTAACATAGTTCTGATGAAAATCCATGTATTTCTGGCAATGATTCAAATGACTCTATTTTTGATGATGCTATGTCCGTAGATCAGACCGTCATTTCCACTCAGCCGGCGGACGAGCAGGGTGTCAAATCTGTGTTATTGTTCACTTCTTGTAAGAAGAAAAAGTACAAGTCTTCTAAGAAAGTCAATGTTAAAGATCTATTGAGGTTAATTTCTGACATTTTATAATCAGACCTCAACAAATTGGTATACTAATGTCGGTTGATCCGAGTTTATGTACTATTATTATGAAATTATTATATATTTTTGCATCATTTCCTTATTGGTCGCACATTAACTTATTGTTATGTTTCATTAGCTGTACTAAAGGTTTTATAGTTAGTGAAAATGATTGTTTTAAAGGTTAATGAAATTGTCACTAATGATGGTCTTTGGCTGATTACTTTTGTACACGATTTGAAAACATTCATCTACATTCATATTTAAAATCAAGAATGCTATTGATTTTACTCACGAGATTGTGACTTTTATCGAAATTCAAACTTAACTGGTTACGTCGAAACGTTTGACGGTTTAAACATAGAACCTGAATTACTCACAGAAACATATGTTAGTAAGAGAGAATAAACAATGTTGATGATTATAAAACTATAAATTCAAAAAACTGAAATAAGCGTTCACTTATTTCGATAACAGGGCGATGGTTAAATTTACTTTTCGGTGTTGTTATTGAAAATGAATTAGATAATACTAACCGAAATATCAAGAACTTGGCATCAAGTCAGGAACAGATTATACATAATTTGAATATGAGTTTGACAGCTTTGAACTTAACAAGAGGTCTGTCTGCTGAAAACAGAAGGGATATACTAGATTTAATAATTTGCATTCAGAAAGTCGATAAAAAGTATCCAGGAATTGAAAGAAAGGTTTGAACTCAATTAGATTTAAAAATCGAACAGATAAAAGTATCATCCAAGGAAGACAGTCAACCATAAAACACACACACACACAGTAACAAAGAACAACTATAAAGATGAAAAAGGCAGATAAGACATCACAAACAACCAAAACAATTTTCGCCATAAAATAAAATTAACAAAGAATCCACTATATGTTTTCTGTTCGTCGGTCAATAAAACAATTACATATGTACTGTGGGAAATGCAAGCTTTCACAGAGTATGCTAACAAATCTTACTGAATTATTAAAACAATTTAGAAATATATTCTGAAAAGAGGTAATTTATCTTCGGAATATATATATATATATATGTTCGGAAAACTCAAGCGATCAAAATCAACGTATTTTGTGGAAATAAAGTACTACTTATACTATTATCGATGCTCAAAAAATAAACCTAGCCTCACTTTACTGAAAAATAGACTACAACTTTGTTATCAAACATATGAAGAAATAGCAATAATCGAACATAAATATGACTGCTTTTTCAAAATATTGGAAAACTTTGAAATTCTTAACTTCTTAATATGAACACCTAGCATTGTTTTTTAAACAAATATATATCAGTAAAAAAACTCATACCGAGATGCCCCCACACCACCCGCATTTTGTTCTCAGGTAGATCTCCCGATAGCTTATTTATGGTTAAATTATCTTCATTAATAACACATACACATATAAGTAGACTACCACTACAATATACTGTTGCCAGCAGAAAATCACGTGCTTCATATGTTGTAAAGCAAATGCAATAGAATACTATCGATAAATGTGTTTATATTGTTAAATGCATAAAATATATCTGTTGAGTGTTCAGTATGAATGACTTGTGTATGTGAAATGGAAAAATGTACATATACGTTAAGATACAGATTTAAAATTTTATAACTTAGTCTAGTAGATCTACATTGTATACATAACATTGAAGTGTTGTAAGGTGTGCTGATGAGAGATGGTCCAGCCCGACCCTCTGCCCACCACTAGACGGGGAGAACAAATGGGCTTATATATTTTGAAGCTAAAAACAAAGAAACACATGTATTGCATACCGAGTGTTTTTGTATGATTACCGAGTGTTTTTGTATGATTGAGCCGCATATGTATATAGAGTATTGAAATTCCCAGTTACACATTGATCTACTTGTTCATAGAAAATAATTACAACTATGTCGACCTATTGATCTGAATCCATTAATTGCTTTTTCCCCATTACTCAGAGCAAAATTCATTTTCTTCCTTGAATATTCCGACTGTCTTCGTCAGCTGATTGAATGCGCATTGATGCATGTCACGTGACTTAGTCTGGTCACGTGACAAGTGGAAAGCGTTGTAAACTGGAGATAAATCCAGTCCCTTGTCCTCTGTTGATTGATTAGCGCCATTCTTTAATTTAGATTTTTAAAATATATAAGTAAAAAACTAAAGAGCACGAATGAGAACTAAAAGGAAGAACAGAAGAAGCGCATAATCGGTGTGAATATAAAGAGGAAAGAGCGCACAGGGTTTACAAAAATCTTGATGTAAGCATAAACCACAAATCTTTTATTTCCCCTTAACAGTGCAACTCTCCCATATTAAAGACGACATATACACTCTAAAAAGCATGTGTATAACTACATTAAAAGTGAAAAGTGTAATCAAGATTAAGTGGGAGAAACTGGGAGGTGTTTGTACATACGAATGAAAACAACACGAAGCCAGATCCACTTTGGCTATTCATGGACAATTATTATGCTTAAATACAGTAAACACACTCAAACCGTAACATATTGAAATGATCAACATTTGCACTTCGGATGACTTCATAATTTGAAGAGGAGAGTCAAAAAGTATTTTTGTCGAGATTAAAAAAAAGCGTCCATCACTGAACAGAAGGCATGGAGTTACCTCCGATGTACCACGCTATCCTCTTGTCCAAAGTACGTCACGTAACATGCACGAGGTTCTCAATATTGGCCAAATAGTATACCGATTGTGGCCCGAGAACATTCCTAAGTAGGGCCGGAACTTTTTTTCTACATCTACACATCAAGCTTCTGTACTATATTAACAGAGGGCCAGCAATACAATATAGATGTGTCTGATATAGTTTTGCTGGCTGAGTCGATAATAATGATGCTGTTATAGCGATGATAACCCAATATTTGTGTTTTGTGTTTTACATCGGTTACATTAAACGCTTCACTAAATCATGAATGTCCTCTGTAATACAAAGGGCCAACTACGAAAAGAGTAATGTTGTGATACACTTAACATCCAGTAAGCTACTCGTATTATACTCTATGCAGAGTACTCACTTGTAAATTGGTAGGAAACATTCAAATGTATTCCGTTGTAGTTTCCTGTATTATTTTTGAAATATTTTAAAATAATATAGTTACATAATTAATAATTGGTTTCACTGCTATACAACAGCAAACCATAACTCATCCATGTGGCAGACACTCCTTCAATAATATGACTTTCATTAATATCAAATCTTACCTCTGTCCTGCAACATTAAAATCACAACACATATATGCACGAACTTATGAATGTGTTTTCGTGTGGCCATTTTGTCAAAATGTGAATTCATTTAGCTTCCGTGTTACTGTTGATAAATATAGTCTCCTAATATATGCTACTGTGTTCAGAGAAAGGACCGTAACACCGTTTAATATGAAAATGAGTTTGAGATATCAACTCGAGTAAGGCAAACCAATCTGGTGTAATAGGACTCAGGTGGTAGTATATGTTAATAGGGCTTAAAGCGCGTTACTACAGTCTTGTCGAAGAGCTAGCGTTTGTGGCGATATCGATAGATCATCCGCTACATATAATGTGCAGTTTTTCCGAGTTCAAACCCCGCTGAGTGTCCTTTTGTTCTCATCCGTTTCCTTTGGTGCCCTGAATAGGATATTTACTGTTGAAGCTGAGGTACCTAGGGACCTAGGTTGTTGTATATTTATACTAAGGTGAACAATATCAAGTTAAATGATGGAGGTATGTAGTAGGACTCAGTTTGGGAAGTATGTAAATAGACATATAAGCGTTATTACGCTTGTTACTATTGTCTTGTCGTAGAACTAACTTTTATGGAGACCGCTTATCATTTTTTCCTATTTCAAGTCCCCCTTCTTCTTCTTCTGTTTTTCTTCTTCTTCTTCTTCTTCTTCTTCTTCTTCTTCTTCTTCTTTTCTTCTTCTTCTTCTTCTTCTTCTTCTTCTTCTTCTTCTTCTTCTTCTTCTTCTTCTTCTTCTTCTTCTTCTTCTTCTTCTTCTCTTCTTCTTCTTCTTCTTCTTCTTCTTCTTCTTCTTCTACTTCTTCTTCTTCTTTTTCTCCTCTTCATCTTCGTCTTATTCGTTTCCTTCTTCTTCTGTTCCTTCTTCTACTTCTTCTACTTCTTCTACTCCTCCTCCTCCTCATTCTCCTCCTCCTCTTCCTCTTCCTTCTCCTCCACCTTCTTTTTCTTATTTTTCTTCTTCTTCTCCTTATTCTTCTTATTCTTCTTCTTCTTCTTCTAGCTTTTGTGGAGTCCGCTTATCATTTTTCCGATTTCAAGCCCCGCTTCTTCTTCTTCTTTTTCATCTGTTTCTTTTCTTCTTTTTATTCTTTTTCTACTACTTTTTTTTCTTCTTTTTCTTCTTCTTCTTCATCTTCGTCTTCTTCGTCTCCTCCTTCTTTTTTTCTTTTTCCACCTCTTTTTCTCTTCCTCTTATTCCTGCTCCACTTTCTTCTTCTTCTTCTTTTCTTTCTTCTTTTTCCTGTATACTGACTGGATTCTGAATATAACTTTACTAACCATTAGCTAATCTTGGTCGTATATGTCTTTTATTACGCATGTGTACAGGGAAATGAATGTTTGTACCATACCTAAAATATAATTGCGAACGAATTTATTGTGACACATCATCAACATATGTTTACCTTGTATCAATGTTGAACGTTTTTTCAGTTGTAATAGTGTTCCATTTGGAATGTAATGTAACAGTTTGTGTAATTAGACGTACAATAACAACTAGAAAGACAGTGCTCTCTGGACCAAATATGTCAATTTCCGGGGCATTGCTCCAAAATTAACGACACAAATGTGCAAATTTGTGTGACATAAAATGGTTATAAGGAATGTGTATATCAAAAAGAAATGACATTTCAACTGAAACTATGACCTTGCATGGCTTTCAACTTCACATTTTAAATTTACGTGACAAAAGTGACCTTTTAACCTAGAGTATGACCTTGTATGTGACACTGACTTTAACTGTTATTTATGAATTCTGGTCACGTAACTATTATCGTGCTGTGTATAAATCAAAAGGATGATACCGAAACATATATATAATAGATTTTACCCATGTTAAGTTGTTGTGTCCAAAAAATAAAGACGGATGATTGCAGCTTATTGAAACTGTCAGGATATTGAGACAGTCAGGACCACTTTACGAGAAACGTTTCTCAAAATCTCACACTAAGGGAGATAATACGTAATATGTTGAATATATATTGATTGTTTATTATCTTTATCATCGAATCACTATGCTGTTTTCATTATATCGTGTGTTTATACGCTATGCTTTCCTTTGAATTGTGGAGATCAGTTCAAAAGTACTTTGATTGCCGATTTGTATCTAATATGTCAAACATATTCGGAAGGTCAGATATTGGCTGCATCCATTGTATTCCACTCAAAAGGTAAACACACCATATCAGAATGTATATGGTCGTCGACGGAAATTGTATTTTCTGATGAAGTAAGACAATGGTAAGATTGAAAAATCGGTGCACACCTTCATGCTTTTGTGTGTGTTGTTTTTGTTGTTTTTTTTATTGTTTTTTTTTAATGCGGCATAGGGTCAGACTTATTTGTAATTTAGTTGTCGCGCCGAACTTGTAATCAGTGGAGTTTTTTGTAGTCGGATTTCAAAACACTTGTTTTTTTCCTACTCGTATAAAATACATGTATAATCGTATGCCGATGGGAAGATGTACAGCGGATGTGGAATATGGACGATAATATATTTGGAGTGATCTCAGCAGTTTATAATTTATTTCGTCCGTGCAAATATTAGTCGAAGCCGTACATGAGATACTGTATTAACATGCGTCTTGCATATAATTTTAATGTGACAAATGGTAATCTTGTTTTTGACACAATATTATTAGTTTTAAAATAAGAATCGGTCAATGTTGTTGTAGTTAACTTTAAACCCAACTGTGGTTCTCTACAAACGTTTTATTTAAACATGATGGTTTTACGGTCAGTGACATAATTCTATGTCCCTCTACTGTATTCAAATAAACTGTTGTCATGTCGTACTGGTCGCATGTTGTTCCCGACCAAGAGGGTGACTGCCTACTTTGGCAAAAGGGTAGCTTCCCTCAGACTTGTGTTTTATTTGCTATGATCACTAAAGGGGCTTGCCTCAAAAAGGTATCTAAAGTGAGTTGTGCTAAATAGTATAGTTAAGTAGAAGATACCAATTATAAAAAATGCATAAGCAATATTACAGACCGTATTCATACTGAAAATTGTACTTAAATGTAATATGCCCCATTCTAACAAACGTATACCGTCAAAACGTTCGAAACCCCTGTACAATAAAGTTGCATTAAGTTCACAATCATGTTGCATCAACAATGTTAAATACATTTCTTATTATATTGTATACTACCTAAATTTTAACACAGTTTCCTGTGCAATTGCATGCTAGCAGATCGAGATACATGCAATCAATAACAAGATTGTCCTTATCCCATTTCCAACCGCTTTCTACTGAAATTGGCATCCCTGAATCTGTATTACAACCATCTCTGGCATCCTGAAAACGTTTATCAAAAACTGACATAGCGTTTGAAATAGTATGAAATTAACCTAATCTGAGAATAATGTGTGCATAGCCATGCTTCCATGATGTTGCAGCTGCTTTTGCATAACATAAATACTTGATTTATGTCAATTACAATTTTTAGCAAGTACAGTGTTTTCCTGAGTATTTGTTAATGGTTTAAAATGCAAACACTATTGTTATCTCCGTGACGGAAGCATTGCTTTTCGGACAGTAACACCAGTCAGTAATGCTAGGTTTCATTTGCTTAAATATTTACCTGCTTAGTAAGGGACCTTAACATGTCTTTGTTGCGAGTAATCCCTGCTTCCTATTTTATTTCTGAATGGATACAATGCATGCAATTAGAGGCCAATGACCAGCAACACAATCTTCCAGATGGTCATTATTTTGTAATATGTATTGTTCTGTTCTTCGGCGATCAATGATGGGAAGATGCAATTTTGGGAGATGTGGCATATACCCTGGGATTTATAGTGGTTTATGAACTTGAAGATTGGTCCCCTTGTCAGACAGACTCTCTTCTAGTATATAAAAGTAATCCGAAGCTAGAGAGAGTGTGTGAACACAGTATGCTGTATATTGGCTGGAAGTACAACTGCCATATTCAAGATTGCAGCAAGACACTCCATATTCTTGCCTGTTCAGTGTTTGAATGGCAACAACATTACCAGCGAGTGAGGGTTTAACAGCATTAGGGAGCAACTGATGTTTAGGAGGTGTATGTCGTCTAGAAGTCACATGATACTTGATATTGTGACTGAAAGACTGAAAAAGCTTTTGATACTTCTTGATGGCTTTCTGTTCTCAGGATTAAGACGACCAATCGTTGAACATAGCGTCGTACTATAAAGGATTCTGTTTTATATAAGAGGAATAACATGGCCACTGTGTTGACTTGTCCGTTTTTAATCATTGATCATAAGTATATAGGTTTTGCCACAGGTGGTACTGCTGATGTTTGTGGACTTAAACTTGAAGAATGTAAGTTCTCTCTTTGCACTATGATTCTCGCTCACAATATCCTGCATTGTTAATCAACCTAGAACAAACAATAATTTGCCATTGTTGTCTGAAGAGATAGTAAGCTCAGAATCAAGCTTTCTACACATATGCTGTCTAGTTGATTCCGTCAGTTGTTGCAATTCATTAGCTTTCATCAGTTCTTCAAGTTTCTCAGCCAGGACAACAACACGCAAGACTTGTTGATCAGAAATAAATTCTGATCTAATGTATTGCGTTGATTCATTATATACTGAAAACATAAAGTTTAGCAAGCCCTTATGCACATCTAGCTTAAAAATATGTAATGTTATTTTATATTGTAAATTATTTTAAATCATCGGCAAGACTTAGATTGATCTTCTTTTTCACTTACTTTGTGTATTCCAATGTAATTATCAGAGTTATCTCCCATTTATTTAAAACATACTCTTTCATATTTACAAATACAAATAAGAATAAAGAGCAAGATTAAACATTACAATCTAACTGTTATCGGTCTCAAGTTAAAAAAACTGCTAAAACAATAGACAATTTCCTTGCCATTATAAAGATATAGGGAACCAACATTTACCATTTATGAATTTACCTCCCTTTACATTGAAATAAGCGAGAAATTATAATTTGTAGATTACCACATGTTGCTATTGTGTTCGCATATTTCTCTTGAGACTTATTCCCTTAATATAACTGATAATTATGTAAAATATATTTCCCTTGACCGCTTCTACACATATCCTAGAATCTGGTCAACGGGATTTATATGTTATTTACTTGCTAAACATATTTTTATTAGTATATGTATCAGTGATCACACCTTTATATTATAATAATCTGAATATATGTTCTCTGCGAGGTCTTTATCTTCTATTGGTTCATTGGCTCGTGTTTAGCTTGTGTGACATGTGCATTTATATTGTGCCTGTGCAGGCACTATATCTCTAATAATTCTTGTTACTGCCAAGATCTTAGAATTGTCCTTTCTGATTACAATTTGTTGAAGTGTCTTTTCTACTCACTCAAAGCTGGATATCTTTGATGCACTGTTTGCGTGTTGAAGTGCCCATGATTGCACTTATCACAAAACAACTGCACTCTGGTTATTTACATGTTCAAGACTCTGCCGAAGACAGCCTTGTTTTATAAAGTTTCTTTGTAGAGCTTATTGTTTGGCTGACCGCTCGTAAATTGTTTCTGTTAATTAGATTGTTTTTGATTTACCAAAGAGCAAATGTTAGTCACTCTACTATGTGTGAATTTCATGATTCTACCTGAAATATTAATATAGTTATGAAAGCCTGTATAACACACTAAAGCAGAGTTATAGATCAATCATGTCTTGTGTGTTTTAGGGGTAGGGTAAAACAAGGGGAGATAACACATGTTTGCAAAGAGTTACACGATTCTATCATACATGTTCCAACGCTAGAAGGTTACACTTTACTAAAACTCACTATGCCCTTTAAACAATTGTTGGGTTTACATCCGCTACAAGAACAACTTTTATAACCGAACGTTGTTCTTCTAACTTGGAGTCCATATTAGCTTATTTCTTGATCGAATAATAACGCATGGATTGTTGTACCTGTACATCCACATAAACAGTAGGTTATATAAAATGTTTCGCGAGTATTATGAAAAGTCCACTTAGTTTCTAACCATCACTCGTAGAAGGATAACACTTATGAACATATGATGAGTTTAATAAAAGCAAGATGATCACACTATAAGGAACTATTAGGAACAAGATGTTTGCATATAAAAACAAGAATATGGGTAGAACCGATGGATGCTCCCCGAATTTTTTCTATATGGTTCGGGACCAAGTTATTTAACTATGGATTTGAGAACAATTGCATCCATTAATATGTCAAGTTATGAAAACGTTAACTCTAAAATTAAATGGCAAATGAAATAAGTGATATTTGGTGTTCGTCAAGGGGAGTGTTTATCACCATTCCTAATTTCAACATATTTAAATGATACTGGAGCTACTTTTATATTAAATTTGAATATAATGGAATGTCTAAACTGTGCTTATTACTTACTGCGGATGATATTGCCATTTTTGCGGAATCAGAAATATGTTTATAGGAAGGATTTTTGATAAACCTATTGTCCCAATGTTAAGCTACGGTGGTGAAATATGGCATATAATAAAACAGAAGATATAGATAACACTCGTTTTTAACTTTGTTTAGATTGTTTTGAAAACCATTCAACCAACCGGGGTCGATGTTTTACAATCGGCCTTTCGATGAATCATTTTTCAAACGCCTCGTTTCTGGCACTGGCTATCAAAAATTATTTACAACAGATGAAACAGAAGAAAAGAGAGAAGAAGAGATAACTATGCATTACATATACTATAACACCATATCTTCTTCACTATATCTGTCTTTCTCTTAACTATATGCATATGCTATAAAATTATCTCTTTTTCTCTCTATCCTTCTTACTCTACTAGACGTCGTAATTAATTCATGAAACCTGTGAGCCCAGTGACCTACTTTCAAACGTTTACCATGATATTCCTACAACTTTAAAACACTTTAAAAATTTCGTCCTTTATTTGTACTTACCTTAACCATGAACTTCTTTACAACGGTTGTTCAAACGAGGCGACACAAAATGTCCTTTGAAATGACTGACAGAGACAAAACATGGCAGACTTCATAGATTTGATTTTAAAAATATGAAAAATCAAATCAATTTCCCCATTGACACCAATGTTAAAATTGCATGTTTTAATGATTTTCTGCAACTTCATCACAAGTATGGATAATGCAGCAATGTAGTTTTCATATTGAAAAATAGCTTTTCTTTTAAAAAATCACCAGCAATGGTGGGGTCATAAGACATGTTAGAACGTTCTTGTTTGTTTACTAAACAGGTCAAGGGTACAGCTTTTTTCATTGACAATTGCTCACAGATTGAATGCATACGTAGGTTCCAAATGTTTGTAACCCTAAAGCAAAACGATTGCATAACAGACCCCGTACTGTGCATTCGCAATCGGCGTGATTTCTCATTTTATGTATATATTAAAGCGGACGTTGCGGCGTAAAGTGCGGCAGATCTGTAATATATCTGAAAGTATTTAACAATAGTTTACAGCTGACATGTTTGTAAAAATGATGGTTTTATGGCGTTTTATCAATAATAAGAAACAAAGCCGTCTTAGAATAAAATAATGGTTTGACACTCATAGTTATAAACAGTATGCCAAATAAGAAATTAAGTGATTTGTACAAAATATATAAATCACATTGACAAAACATAATGATAACACATACCTTAAATAGTTCATATGAATATAACAATAAATACAACATAAATTATAGTTTATTTAAAAGACTATAAAAATCGTTCATGTTTTTTAAAATGTTAAAAATATATCAAAAATAATGTAGCAAAAGCAAGCTCCATCATATTGTAATAATATTTCTTCATTGCCTTTCATTGTTATTTAACCATGCTAAAAACCCAGTAGAAAACATAAACCTGATATGGATACTGCTTCTAAGATAAACCTGTCAGCTATTAAACTCAACAAGAAAAAGCGGTGGTCAATTACTTAATATAAGAAACTGTGGGTTACAAACACTGGGACAAATGTCAACATTTGCTCAGACTCTCACTCATTCATACCCAGTCTACTTTTGCTTTCGACATTCATATCAAAAACAAAACTGTTAAAAGAATGATGAAATGCATCCACTATATCAATTCCATGACCAGAATAACGTTACAGACCATAACTAACCGGAAACTGCACTAATAATCATGTTTTAAATGAGCACATATTAGTACTCTTTTATATAGTAAGACTTCGGCTGATTTGGAATAATTTAACCTATAATCAAGAAGATGCATGTACATGTATTCATTGCTCTTATTGGACAGTCATTTCACGAACATGCACCCTTACTGACCTTCCGTACTAGAAAAGTGTCTAGGAAACCTCAACAAATGAGAAAAGAGTTATTATATCAATGGATATATGCACCTCCAACGCAGCGGTCAAATCACACTCGCCTGGAGGCACAGTTATCAAATACACACATACACTTGTAGTAGATTTTATTTTCAGCTTCACGTCTGACATTCAAACATAATAATAACGCTTAATTAGGATTTTAAACCATATTTACTGAAGGTTATATTACACTAAATCAGCCGAATATGCTCGCCTATTGTAGTCGCATGGAGTTCTGTATAAAACAGTGCCATTTCATTTTTTTCTTTGGCTGTAACTGTATTTTGGACAGGTTATTGCTATTTGAAAATGCAGCTCACAGTGTTTTTGACAGTTTTTGATATAAGTTTCAGAAATGAACGTAAGGGGTACAAAAGGGGTGCAAGGGGTAAGAATAGTGTTGAGCTTTGGCCCGATGTGAGTATACAACTGCAGAAATGTTTCTTAGAAGATATTCACCCCATCCCCCCATCTCATTGTTGATGTTTAATATCAAATATGTTTATTTGCATGATAAAGTAAGATTCCCAGAAATCCAGCAATGTTTGAGATTTTAACAGGTTGTCAACATTCTCACTTTAGGCTACTATACCCTATAAGGAGAAATCATCTTTTCTTCAGAATAGCATAAACAATTATATATTCAGCATTTATTTTGTTTGAATAAGTGAGTTGACAAAGTAAAACATCAGTTTCAGAATTTTAGACTATTTTAGAGTGTTTTTGGCAATTTTCATAAACATTTCAGATTTTCTCTTTCACTTTTTATTTTAATTTTTGGATTTTTGTTGCGAAAGTTATATGCCAAAATGTGTAGTATCATACTCAGGGAAGCAAAACAAAGCCATAAGAGTGCATGCATTTGACGGAGAAACGTTAAAGTCAACGGTTGCTGAGAAATTTCTCATGCTCTAAGTGTATTCAGTGTTGTTGCGTATACAATGGGGTGCGCCATTCCTTAAATCTGCGCCTGGATTATTTGACAATTTTGTTTTGAGATGCCCCCTGTAGCTCCACCTTTAACTATTCACCCATGCGTATTGTAGCTTCCGTCCTTAAATTTCTCGTTATAATGCTGTATGGTTTATTACGGTGAATCAGCTAAACAAAGTGCAGGATAAAAGTCGTCAGTGTATTGCCGTTGTTGTTAACCCAAAAATATGTTTCTGTTTACAAAGGATATGTACTACACGCGTTTTATTCTATCCTTTCTTCTATTTTGGATTACGGTTATTGATTTAGGTGGTAAGTATAACTTATTTTACAATGGAAGTCATGTATATGAACTGTTTAAAACTACATGCCTTAAACGTAAATCTCATGCATCGTTGTAGGCGTGTTTTTATTTGTAATTTCATTTGCACCATCTCATGACGAATTCGGACATTTAAACGATCAAATTAACGCAGGAAACGTAAAGTGGCACCTAGGTGTCCTGTTAGCATCACGGTTTAGTACCCAGAGATCACGTGTTTTATTCCAGCTAGGACTAATTAAGCTTCATGGATTTGTTGAGAAGATGGTATATTTTTTAAAATTTATTAAAATGAAAAATCACTATTTGTACTCACCTTAATATCTATCGGTAAATAGTCAATCATTAAATACAGAACAAATATATCCGTCGAAGGCAACGAACACAAATAATATAGGAAAGTAGCTGACTCGGTTTTATTGAGTATGTTCATGGCAGGTAATATATGAAACAATTATCACGCCCACCTGCACCGGCATAGACAGCCATTTTGATAAATATGGTGTCTAAATCGTCTAAATTAATGTATTATTGATTTTAACGAACGAGTTGGATAAAATGATAGGATACGAGGCTCTATCTTGAAAATTGATAAATATCATTTAAAGTACGGAAAATCAAAGAAAAATAAAGCAAATCTTGATTTTATATTGAATAATTGCACTTCGGTATGCCTAGTGTGTATACAGTTGCTATGAAGTTCAATGCTAGAACACATGTATAAAGAATCCAAATATAATAATTTATAACTTTGATGTCATAGTTCTCAAAATGACAGCTTACATTGTTCGCTTCAGAGAAACCTTAAAATTGTTATATTATTTTTATGTATTATCTTATGTTGATGTTCGTTTTGTTTTTCAAAACTCTCAATAATAAAGGCAGGTATGAAAATAAATACTGAAAAAGGAATCCATTGGAAGCAACAAACATAGAAAGTTAGCATCTTATTGGGTCAATCCAATCCCTTGGAAGCAACAAACACAAGCAATAGAGAAATGTAGCAGACTCGGTTTTATTGAGTCTGTTCATGAGAGATAATATAACGTGCGAAACTTCTCACGCCCTCTTACACAAACTTAAGCGGTGTTCTACTTTAAATCCACAACGATTGGGCTTGATGATCACAAAGGACCAGTAAGTAATAACTCTACTGATTTGTAGTCGGGGAGACATTTTACAGTCGCCACTCAGCACTAAACACAAGTTAATGTGAATGTCAATACATAATAAATAGGGAATCCTTAGGAAGCAACAAACACAAATAATACAGACAAGTAACAGACTCGGTTTTATTGAGACTGTTCATGTGAGGTCACGTTACCTAACACGGCTTAAGCGACGTACTACTTTAAAGCCATATATATTGGGCCTGATGATGCCAAAGAACCAGTAAACCGATACAGAGTTGTAGTCGAGGCGATTTGTTATAGACGCCACACCGCACTAAGCAAACACTAGTATGAATGTCAATAAATACTGGAAAGGGAATCCATTGAAAGCAACAAACACACACAATAAAGACAAGTAGCAGAACACGCATTCAAAACAAACAACAAGTATAATGATAAATGAAAGCAAGGTATGCGACACAACAAATATAAACGGGTTGACAATGGGTCACCGCCTTGGAACGGTAAGTGACAAAATGCCACATCGGGATTGAAACAAGTTCTAGATCGCATCAAACCTCACTCTTACTCTATTATCATCCAAATTAAACAGGACAGTATAAATAAAACATCAAGAGGCCCAAGAGGACCTATATCGCTCTACTGGCTATATGGTGTCCATGGTGGGGTGGGATGGGTTGGGGGGATTGAAGGATTATGTGTCAGATATGGCAGTATCAAACTAGCATTTTATAAAGTGTCTTCACTTACCAAGATATAGGGGGAGGGATGTATTTGGCTCAAGTTTGGCTACTTTTAAAACTTTCGTTAATCTAAACTCAAACCAAGTTCGACATGTGACCCAGGGGCGGACCAAATTCGACCCCAGGGCCACATTTGAGCAAACTTGGTAGAGGACCATATGCTGAGTGTAAATACACCATATTAAACCGTTGGATCTTGTAATTTCAAAAAAGAGGATTTGTTTAAGTTTGTCCCTATATAAGTATAACCGGGTCTCGGGTGTAAGATTTAAACACGTAACACTTCCCAGGTTTAAACTATTTATTCGTCCAGGTTCGCAATATACGAATCAAACCATTATTTTGAGCCTGAAACATATAAGAACAACAAGGGTAAAACTAAGTGAATATCTATCAGGTAAGCTAAACGGCTCAATTCAGCAAATGCAACATTTCACGTACATGTATACTATAAAAAACATTTAAAACAATCTTACCAGAATCGCTTCCATAATATGCGTTTCTCAATAAATATACTCAAAGATAAGAGCTTATATAATATGGCAAAGCCTATCTAGAAACTATCAATCTATAGCTAAGTTTGGTCTCGTGACCTTACCCTCAGAAAGCTAGATGTAGAATGCCTCGTAGGTAGAGATAGGAAGGCGGTAGTTAGTAATTTTAGCGCCAATAAGGGGTTATCAGGTGTCAACCCCGTGCATGCAGTGAGAAATTCTCATCCGACGATAAACACTCTAAACCATTCACTCACACCATATCGACACAATAAACACAGCGACAACACAGTACGCAACATAGTACATCACGAAACAGTTAGTACGAGCGCTTGCCAGCTTAGCATATAAATATAGTTAAAACAATTGATCTTATCATCAAAACACTTTATAAACACTCGGTTACACATTCCCCCACTGTCTTGAAATACCTCCTGGTATTTCCAGTGTATTCCATGGTAATCCCTATGGACTGATACAAAGAATATAATGATATTGTTGCTTCTCCAAGGGAGACATCTCCTCGTAAAACCTTGTCTCACCAATCCTTGTTAAGGGGAGCAACTCATATTGCCTTATTACCTATTAACACAGAATAGTTAATGCCCTAAAAGTATTAAGAAAATTAAAACATAGTTGTTTGCCTGGACAGAATATAATCATATTCCGGACAGTCATGAGCTAAAATATTAAAATACATCTATAAACAAATGACAATACGGATATTAGGATCACCTACAAAATAAATGTGAAATTATTCTGCTTTGCTCTGAAAAACTAAAGGTTTTGTATTAATGAGCAAAATAAACAAATTTGTTCTATTCTGATAAATTATTAAATCCATTCCGTTACCTGAAAGGAAAATATGTAATTCATTAATCGGTATCTTTATCGCTTCTACAATTTACAATGAGAAAAGCTAACCGATAAGAAATAACGAAACATATTATATTCTGTCTTCACGTAACGAACCATTTTTTAATGGAACGGGCCACCCTTGAGGGAAATGAAATCTGAAAAATAATAGAAATTCTTAGATTCACTACAATGCCCATTCTCCAAATCGGTCGGGTGGTCGTCTCTGCCTAACTGGTCTCCTTGGGCTGATTCTTGGTATGGGAACTGGGTCGCTAGGTGACCGCCCGCTATCCGCGACTGTGGTTGCCCGCGGCTGATCACTCTGATTTCGGAAGTTGTCATTCCGATGATGACCCTGGTTCTCCCATAATAACTGTTTCACTGCAGTCTTTGAAACGCCAGTGGTTGGAGTACCAACATCTAAGGTTCGGTCAACAACTGAAGAAATCCTGCTAGCCGTGGAATCCACAGTTCTGTCACCGGAATGGTTTCGACTTGCGTCCAACGGCTTCCTATTGCTGGTTTCCTCTGAACAAAGGGTACTGCCTCCATTTAACGGGTTTGTAGTCCGGTTTCTATCGGGAGGGGTTCTGACCACAGGTTGTCGACGTGCCTTCCTCCAAGAATGTCTTCTTTGGGGTACGATATACGGTTGGCTGTCACTGCTGTCTTCTGACGTGCTCGATTTCGATCCCGAAACAGTTTCAACCCTAGGGCGTGCAGCTGGTTTCGTCTCCTTCTTGCGATGAAGAGTAGCTGTCGTTTCTATGGGTTCTGTCGGTGGAATCGACACGAAGGGCAGAAGAAGGTTCCTGTGCAGGGTTCTGACAGGACCTTTGCCAGTCTCTAACTGGACTCTGAAGACAGGCACATCTATGTCTGGAATGTATAGAATTACATATGGGTCTCTCTCCCACTTATCTTCAAGCTTCTTTCTGCTTTGGAGATGTACTTTCCTTACTAGCACTATATCCCCAATATCAAGCTTGTTCTCTGTAATCCGTTTGTCGTAGTTTATGTCGGCTCTCTTCTTTGCTACATCTCCTGCGACTTTGTATGCATATTTCATCTTGTTCCTAAGTTTGGATATGTAGGTTGCTGGGGACTTGGCTTCTTCACTTCCTGGTCCTGTTCACAAAATAGGTGTCTATGGCCAGGCGTGGGTGCCACCCAAACATCAGGAAGTGTGGTGAGCAACCAGTAGCCTCATTCCTAGTGGAATTGTATGCTTGAACCAGAGAAGGGATATATGTCTTCCAGTCACTCTTCTGGTCCTCTCGTAGTGTTCCCAGCAATTTAGGAAGAGTCCGGTTGAACCTTTCGGCCCTTCCATTCCCCATTGGATGGTATGGCGTTGTTCGACTTTTCCTTACATCCGCTAACTTGCATAGCTCTTTGATGACCTTTTACTCAACATTTCGGCCTTGGTCACTATGAAGTGGCTCTGGGAAGGTATAATGAACTATGAAGTTCTCGTACAACGCCTTGGCTGTTGTGTTTGCCGTCTGGTTTCTGCAAGGGATTGCCTTGGCATATCTGGTGAAATGGTCAGTGATGACCAGCACGTCCTCGTAACCCCCCTTGGACGTCTCTAAGGATAGAAAGTCCATGCAGACCAGCTGCATAGGCCTCGAAGTTAAAATGGGTACAAGCTCCGCGACCGGTTTCACAGGTGTCTTCCTACAGATGTACCTCTTGCAGTTTCGATCCTTCTGGTGATGTCGTTTTCTAATCCAGGCCAACAAAACCTGTGCCGAGCCAGCCACAAAGTCTTGTCTTTTCCAGGGTGCCCCATATCGTCATGAATCCCTTTGAAGGCTATTGCCCTGTAGGCTTCTGGAATGACGACTTGTTCGACATCCTGACCACCCTTAGATGCAGTTCTGTACAGAACTCCGTCCTCTATGTAGAGCCTCTTCCATTCTCTAAGGAGCTTCTGTACTGGTAAACTCGCCTTTTCCTCCCCTCGAAAATTGCATCTCAGGAGTTCCATCACCCTAGCTATAGTTAAGTCCCTGGCTTATTCTCGTCTCAGATCCACTTGGCGAAAGTTGTCGGTTAGCGCTATGTCCTCAGTGGCCAACTGAGAACCGTCCCCACCCGCCAAGCTCTCCACCATTGGAACTTTGACGGTTACTGATAAGCAGATGGCCTTGACCATGTATGTGAAGAGCTGTGGTCGACGACTGAGCCCATCTACATCAGTATTTGTTTTGCCTGGTTTATAACTAATCGAAACGTTATATGCTGACAAGGCTGCAATCCAGCGATGACCTGTGGCGTCCAGCCTCGCTGTCGACATGACGTATGTCAGCGGATTGTTGTCGGTTAACACCTCGAAATCGGCACATCCAAAGCGGTAGTCGTGGAATTTATCTGTCACTGCCCACTTCAGCACGAGAAACTTCAACTTGTGCGTTGGGTAATTGCGCTTGCTGGCACGAAGTCCTCGGCTAGCATAGGCAATGACACGTTCAGCTCCACCTTGATTCTGCAGCAAAATGGCTCCGAGTCCAACACCGCTAGCATCAGTGTGGACAATAAAGGGATGCGAGAAATCGGCATATGCCAAAACTGGAGGTTTCGTCAACTGCTGCTTCAAAGTGTCGAAGGCTGTCTGTTGGGCTTCGTCCCATGTCCATTCGACAGGTTTCTTCGCCTTCTTTTTTCCTTTCTTGGCCTTTTTGTTTGTCGCTTGAACCTCCAATAGCTTGTTTAATGGCTGGGCTATCCTGGCGTAGTCCTTTATGAAACGACGATAATATCCCAAAGTTCCTAGGAAAGTTCTAAGTTCGGTGATATTCATCGGGACAAGCCAATCTGAAATAGCAGAAGTCTTCGCAGGATCAGTCCCAATCCCTTCTTCAGAAATTATGTGTCCAAGGTATGAAACTGATGTTTTAAAGAGTTCACATTTCGACGGTTTCAATTTCAATCCATAATAATCCAAACGTTGAAATACAGACTCTAACCGTTGAATATGTTCTTCGAAGGTCTTGGAAAAGATTAGAATATCGTCAATAAATACAAGACATTCACGAAGATGTAGCTCGCCCATGCACTTTTCCATTAGACGCTGAAAAGTAGCGCCACTGTTACACAGTCCGAATGGCATACGGTTGCACTCGTAAAATCCAAAGTTGCCGACTGAAAATGCAGTTTTGTCCTTGTCCTCTTCTTCGAGTTCAACCTGCCAATATGATGATCTAAAGTCCAATTTCGAAAAGTAACGAGATCCGATTAATACATCCACGGTATCGTTGAAACGCGGTAACATGTAGCTATATTTCCTAGTTCTGGCGTTCAGCATCCTTAAGTCTAGGCAAAAGCGTAAAGAGCCATCTTTCTTGCGAACAAGAACCACGTTTGAAGAATAGGGACTATCGGAATCTCGTATAGCACCACATTCAAGCATCTCTTTCAAATGTTGCCGCACCTCTTTATACATAGCAGGCGGTATTTTCCTGTAAGGTTGCTTGAATGGTGTGTTATCAGTTAGTACAATCTTATGTTTTACAAGATTAGTATGACCAATATCGGTAACTCCCGTAGAAAATATATTCTTCCAGTTGCCTAATACTTGGCCAAATCGAAGTAGCTGATCTGGAGTAAGATTGGCTTCGTCAATCTTAAGTCCGTAATTGTCATCTCATGGTTGTTTGTCCTCAGTTGCTGCCGGTAGTTCAGAAGCTAAGTTGTTGTCCAAAATCGTATCTGCATTGATCTGGCACCAATTAGATCTTGGTTTTATGAATATTGACTTTGCAGTCATGTTACATAAATGAACTGGCACCTTAGCACAATTTCCAGTTTGTGGCAACTTCACAACATGTGGTCTTATTAGATAGCCACCATTGGAATCTATATTCTCCGTCACAACACTGCCTATTTCGTGACTCACACCCCTTGCTATGCCATTAAGTGTCATGGACTCGTACGGTCCAATCTCGACTACTTGCTTGTTGGTTGACCGTACCATACAAGGCTGGCATGCAATAGAGTCAAATACTATCTGCCATGATGCAGGTGTCTCGGTTGCAGGTGCTTCTCTTTCAGCAGCTGACTTACACCGTCCTATAGCATTTGTGCCAATAATGACAGGACAAACTAAATTAGATACGGTATCTGGAACAACTAACACTGGTACTTTGAGTTTAAAATTAGATAAAAACGGTATTAAAATACAAGTCTCAATGTATCCAAGTATATTCCAAGAAGATCCATCTGCAAGTAAAACATCAATACCTAGATTATCTAGGCTGAAAAGAATTGAATTGAATTGAATGTTGTTTAACGGCTCATCAACACAGTATAGGTTATTTAGAGCCGCACCAGAGAGAGGGGAAGGATACATAGGAATCCGGGAACCTGCACTACTTTTATTATCGAATAGATTCCTATGGTTCTTTAACGTGCTCGGAGGATAGACCGATACACGGGACCGCCCGGTTCACGTCCCCATCCGACAGACGAGGCTAAGGGAAAGTGTCTTGCCCAAGAAGAAGAGGCGGCCTATCTGGTAAAGAAAGATAAATATATTAGATACAGTGGTAATCATGCTGCCACTATCTAAAAGACAAATAGTATTAATACCATTAAATAAAATATCTGCCTTGTTCTCAGGGCCTATTATCCTCTTTAACAAATCTGGGTTGGGTTGGTCTTTGATATCACCCACTTCCGG
The DNA here is from genome assembly GCA_037043455.1 of Cyrtodaria siliqua. NCBI lineage: Eukaryota > Metazoa > Mollusca > Bivalvia > Adapedonta > Hiatellidae > Cyrtodaria > Cyrtodaria siliqua. Next base: position 269,072 of record JAWPHD010000036.1, read on the forward strand.
CTGACCAGCTACAGAAGCGGAGTTCCGTTTGGGTGATTCTGTTGACCTTGGACTCGACCAAATGATCCTCTACCACGCCTCTGGGACTTGTCATTGTAACCTCCCCGGCCAGGCGGGTAAGTCAGGTTACCGGAACTTTGTCCTTGGTTGTTCCTAGTATCGCCTCTACCTGGGCCTCCTCTAAAGCCTCTACCATAGGCTCTGGGTGCATCTCGGGGTTGAAAATGTTGCTGTGGTTGAATGGTAACCACATCTAACTTCTTGAGCAACATGTCGAACTTAGAATTCAACTCGCAACGAAGGTCCCCTAACTTGGTGTCCATCTTGGATTCCATCTTGAACTCGTTGTTCAGTTGTTGCTGCCAGTTCTGTTGATCAGCAAACACTGGGTTGTGTTGCGGCTTCTTGGAAGGCAGGGCTGGATCTGGCTGTTCTAGCTTCAGCTCCTTGTCAACTTCTCGGATTATCTTCAGCAGTGTGTTGTAATCCTAGATGGTGTCGACCTTGTGTCTAGTCTGCGTCTTCAAGGTGGTTGAGTGTAGTACGGACCATAGCCGCTCACACATCAACTCATTCTTGGAGTTCCTGGGTAGGTATCCTCCTTCGAAGGCAGTTTCTAGCACAGTTTCCAGCCGACATCCAAAAGCTGTAATGCTTTCACCAGGGCGCTGCTTTGAGTTAAAGAACTCTTGCATGGTGGTGCCCTTCTTGCCAACCTCGCTGAAGCTCGCATTCAATTTCTCAACATAGGCGTCCACCTTTACTTCCTCTCCAAGTTGAGAAATGATCTCACGGGTTGTACCACGTAAAGATCTTCTTATCGCCTGTAAAACTTGGCTTTTTCCTATCTCTGGGTCCTTGATCAAACACCTGATCTCATATAACCACTCTGGATAGCTGACCTCATTCTTTGGTTGCGGCTCGTCACCTGAAAACAATGGTATCTTGGGCACAGGGACTGGGTACAACGGCGCTGCATGAGAGCTAGCTGTTTGTAGGCTGGAAGAGATAGATGCCTCTCTCATTAGAGATCTGACTTTGGGTATTGGAGGATTCCTGGGTGTCTTGGATGTCGCACCCATCATCTCCGCCACGCTCTTCCTATTTGACGTTCTCTGCAGTGGCTTAGGCGTAAAACTTTATATCGCCTCTAAACACTTGAGCATCTCTTCCTCAGATGGCATCTTAATGTCTCCACCCTTAACCGGTGTAATTGGATCACCCTCTGTTCCCGATGAGGTAGCCATGATCAACAATTCACTATAACTATAACATATAACACTCAATACAAAAATGTCCCACTACACTAAGTCAATAGGACCTCTATGACAAAAGATCACAGTGAACACTATCACCGTAATAACTAAATCACTATAATAATATAAAAATCATATTCACGAATCACAAGTTTAATATGTATAAGTGACCACTTCAATTTATCACTAATCACTATAAACTCTAAAGTGAATTTCCAACCTGTAACAAAAAAATAAATCCAACTGCACAGCAACCTGAAATCTACAAACTAATTAAATTCAAATTAAATTAATTAATTAATTCTAAGTAATCGCTGCTGAAATCAAAATGCTTAAAGCAAATTAATTTACTTTTAACTAAGTCAGTTTTCAACAATTTCTAAAATGATGAAATGTAAACAATAATATTACACACTGTCAAAGGGATGCAACTCTGATAGCTACAGTAGGAAAAAACAATTATATTTATAGCTCACTTCAAGTGCAGATCTACTGGGCCATACCTGTAAACACTCCCAGTATAATCAATAAACCCTGAAAATCCTTAAATCACTAGCCAAAATTGCAATATCAAGAATATAAAATCTGAAATGAGACCTAGCCAAACAAATATGTTTGTCTGCCCAAAACCTCTCATCAGATCTGGACAAATATAAACCACAATGTTTATCTGTCAATCCTGTAAAAAAAATCAAATACTATGCAAATAGATACAAATATATCACACTTTCAAATGTCAACTTTAAGCACAAACTAAACTATATAGCACGTAAACCTAATTTAAGCGCTGGCAAGCAGTTAATAAAACATATTTACACATATAAAGCAACACACAATATCTGCAATACACAAAATACAACACACAATACAACATATAAGCTCGATACCAGATTCACATACCTTTTTCGGAACCCAATCTCTCTGTGATGATGCTAAAGTGCGTGTGATAACAGGTGGTGAAAAAATCGTTCCTCAACCGGGACTCGAACCCAGTTTCTCTGGTTTACCGTACCAGGGCTCTAACCACTGAGCTATCGAGGACACACAGTTAGGAATCGATATTTTACCATATACCTGTACCCGGTTACATACACCTCCAGATTGAAATTCGTCCCTGAATTTCTAGTGGAGTTTGGGGGGCTGGCGTGGCGCAGTCGGTAGCGCGGCGGATTTGTAACCGGAGGCCCCGGGTTCAATCCTCCGTGGTGCCACTGTTTTCCGTCGGTGTGTTCTCGAGCAAGACACTTTTCCTTAGCCTCGTCCGTCGGATGGGGACGTAAACCGGGCGGTCCCGTGTATCGGTCTATCCTCCGAGCACGTTAAAGAACCATAGGAATCTATTCGATAATAAGAGTAGGGCAGGTTCCCGGATTCCTATGTATCCTTTCCCTCTCTCTGGGGCGGCTCTAAATAACCGGTACTGTGTTGATGAGCCGTTAAACAACATTCAATTCAATTCTAGTGGAGTTACCTCCAGGCCGGCTGTCATGCTTATTTTCATACTGTTTCATGCTAACAGACACGGTCCTGGATCCCGGACGAGCCCCCAAATATAACAGGTGGTGAAAAAATCGTTCCTCAACCGAGACTCGAACCCAGGGTCTCTGGTTTACCGTACCAGGGCTCTAACCACTGAGCGATCGAGGACACACAGTTAGGAATCGATATTTCACCATATACCTGTACCCGGTTACATAAGTCTATGTAAAACATGTGACCCCGAGGACAGGTCTCAGAATGACTTCATTTCGATTGTTGCACTTGTGGGCAGTAGTTGATTGCAAGGCCTGTATTGTGTTTGAAATGCTACAAAGAGCCAACTAACATCGGCAGTGTTGGGATTATCATTGCATCTTGAAGAACAATTAAGAACACAAGATCCATGCTTTAAACCCTGCTTCGGGCAACTTTATTTTATGAAATATAGTCAAAGCTGTATTTACAGAACCTATACAAAGGCTAGATACACAAGTGTATGTTTATCGTACTGAAAACACATTACCCTTGACTCATTTACAGTTATGACTTAGTACCATTTAAGGTATAGAGTAGTTATCACTGAGCACAAAATTAACTGTCTGAGACATATCCAAATGCGAGTTTAAAAGGGCTGACGCGGAATGAGCGCAGAATGAACAATGCTCGATATATGGGGATCTATTCACTAATGATTTTTTTTTATTAACACAACATTTAAATCAAACATCTAAATTGGTATACATGTACGTCTTGTTGCCCTCTTGATTGCAAAGTTCGTTATAAAAACAATACTACCCCACACATCTCCTCTTTCTGAAAAAAAATGTTTAGCATACTTATCCCTGAATAATTATGGATCAATTGGAAAATGTTGAAATGAGTATTGTGTATTCAAAAGACGTTCTTCAATTGAGACGAATGTAACCTTCGGTTAAATTATTGTTTTTTTGAAAATATTTAAACTGCAAAACTCGAAAATTCGGCTGGTTAACTTGTATATCGTTTAATCATAAATAATAATCAATAGTATATCATTAAATATCAATAAAAGTGTACATAGATCACAAAATAAGATTGTATGTATAGGATATAGAACATTTATTACACTTTTAAGGAAATAATTAAAGCTTACGATAAAGCGACCACAGAAAGTATTTCTTTGAAACTGTACTAAGTGATATATATTTTAACCCGCTCATTCTATGATAGCTTTCTTTGGCATATGAGCAGTAGATGAATCCACCCGCTGCCTTTGTAAATGGCAGCTGTGATACTTCAGTTTCTTTAATTCTCGTGAGCTTTTCACTATACACACGCCATGTTAGGCGGAGCTTAATTTCTCCACAAATTGAACTTCTTGCTAAACTTATTTAATATATATTGCAAATGTTGTTCCTATATAAAAGTAAAATTGCCAACAATTTGAAAATATCTTGATGCTCATTGGAAACAATATGTGGTTGAACTATAATATATTATATTATATGTTTGTACACAGCATGTTATGTAGATGGTAAAATAATTATTTTAGTTTTACAATTAATGCGAAAAGGTTGACTTTAATAAATATATATAGCCCAAATAAAGATTAAACCAGATTTTTATACAGCACTTAAGCAATTTATGGATAGATATTGAAACGAAACTATTTTAGCGGTGGATTTTAATCTGGTTCTTTATCCTCAAATCGATTCTTATAACTATATAAGTATAAAGTCTATGAATATGAAATTAAATAATAGATCAATTGATAACAATCAGTTCTCTTTCTTACATTTTAATCAAACGTTTCAGTGGGATTCACCCACGTTTATCAAGTTTACAAAATATATAAACGTATAAATATAAATAACTCAATAGCCAAAGAAAATGTTATGAAGTTAGAAAAAGTAATTTAAAATACAAGACTTCAATATGAAACACAAAATCAAAATATAAATTTATAAATTAAAGACATTCCTTATACTTCCTGTTGTGTTGGACATACATTAAAACTCTTTTTTGAAACATTATTGGTGGATATCAAAGGCAAACCAATCTCCTATGCAGACGTAATTACACCATTACGTTTGTGCTTCCGTGTTTAGTATAATAGTGCCTAATAAAAAACGTTTCCCTGTATAACTATGATACAGAATACACACTTTATAATTACCTATAATTTATCCGATTGATGTATTGGAAACATGTATTAGTGTTTGTTTAAGATATGTTATTATAATTGACATAGACGGTAAAGCGAAAGTAGAAATAGGGTAAAATAGTCAAAATAGAACGTGACGTCATTCAGATTGGCTTTTTCTGACATGACACATGACCCCCTGTGTTTATTGCATTGTTATATTGGCGGACGCTCGATCGTGTGACTGACGGAGAAAAATGCGCATTTTTTTTTGTCTCTTGACATACATTCGTCCTATATAAAACGAAAAAGGAAAATCAATGGCGCAATGACATCTTCAGCATTTCTTAAAAAATCAAGCAATGTATACCTTCTCTCACTTAAATGGAAGACAACATTTTAAACGATCAGCATACTATTTTCGAAGAAACTTGGAACGTATATCATTCTTTGTTTGCACACAGACCAGCAAACATGTAAATTTAAATGAACTGTTTAGATATTTTTATAACCTGAAACATACTAGAGAGAAATACATTACTTTAGAAGGCCCTATAAACGTATCGGAATAAATATTCTGTTTAAAAAAGGGCAAACAAACTTAAGAGATCGGCTTTTACTATGGAATTTAAATTCTGGGTAAATATAGGAATTTTCCTCTTGAGATCTATTAACCATAGTTTACTAAAAGGAGAAGTTTCAGTCACATAAACAGTAGGAATCATAGCATGCATCCCGAAAACAAAGAAAGATAGACAATATTTGAAAAATCGGAGTACAATTTCATTATTAAATTGTTCATACATTGCGTTGTCCGAGTATTAAATCCTTCATTTCAGTAAATGGTCATCTCTCGGAATGGTTTTATATTCACCAAGGCTGCCGACAGGGAGATCGACTCTCCCCATACATTTTTATTTTGTGTGTAGAAATTCGGACTATACTTGTCAAGACAAATACAGATATTAAAGGAGTTAAAGCAGCGGATAATGGATACATTATTCATCAATATACCGATGACACTTCCTTTACATCGCATGGAACCGAAAAGTCCCTTAAACATGCTCTTATTAAAATTCTATGCAAATAGTTTAGGTCGTAATATTGATGTTGATAAAACCAGCGTTATATGGTTGGTTTGGGAAAATACAGATTAGAAAACTAAACTGTACGCAGATGTAAAATGTGTAGACTTTATGATCCCCAGAATCACAACGTCAACTAATCTAGATAGTTTAGTTGCACTATAGTATGACAGAAAAATAAAATAAATCAAATCATTACTACTATCTGTGTCAACAATAATTCCAAACTATCTTGGTAAAAAAAAAATCCCAAAACATTTGGAAAAAAATCACTGTCATAAAAAGCTTATCTCTACCGAAATTAAACATGTATTTTTATATTTACCAAATCCACTCGAAGACCAGGTTAAAATATTACAAAATATGTGTCTTAATTTCCTCTGGAATAATCACCCAGACAAAATAAAGAGAAAGTTTGTAACGCATGACTATACAAATTGGGGACTTATAATGAGCCATATTAAAAACTTCATATATTCCTTGAAATTAACATGGATTCGAAGATATTTGGTTTATAATAAAACATGTATGGACATCCATAAACACATGTATCCATTCGCCACCAAAGATGGTGTTGTTTTTTGTTAATGACTGTGAAAAATAATTTGAAAAAATATATTCAATCCCTTTCGGAAGGATGTTTACAAAAGTCTTGATATCCTATTAGATGTTAAAAAAACATTGTTATGGAATCACAACTGTCATAGTACACAATAATATTAAGATCTGAAGATCAAGTGTGTTTTTTATAAGAAATGGTATAACAAAAGCATTATATTTATTAATGATTTAATCATGTATAATAATGATAATCTTTTTTTCCATTTTAGACTATTTTAGAAAAAATTGCGATAGAGTAAAATTTTATAGAATATGAAGGTATGACTGCGTCAAAAATCAAAGTACCGAAGGTACTGAGAGCATGGCGAACTATGATGAAATTGCGTCTTAGAATAAGGTCGTGTTTGATTACAATGAAACCGGAACTGGATTCAAAATTCATACTGTTTGTTTACAACAGTTTTGATAAATCTTGAACAAGATTTGAGAAACCGTGAATCCTGGATTCGTGTAGATTCAAGACGGATCATTCGAAACACTTCGGCCGATGATGCTACGAATGACAACAGAAATAGGCCTAAAAAAGTGTTTTTTCGGGTAACATCTTCAAAAAAATTAGGTAGGGTAGGGATTTTTTGTTTATTAATTTGTTTTTTTCCTCTAACTGTGGATGGCTAAAACAGAACCTTGGATTGACCTTGGATGGACCTTGGAACAAGGTGTGTATTGAATGTTCCATGCGTTAACTGCTATTTCATTAAATAAATAAAACATTTAATAGTAAATAAACTTAATAAACCTGACAATCCTGTTTTACTAATCAAAAGCTGTTCTTGTGTACACTGGTCACAGATAATGTTTTGCCATTTAAATTCAATGATTTCAAGACATATTAAGGCTTTGAATATTAAAATTTACCCAAGGGTTAAAATATTCATAAAGACCAGGCATTCACAATTTATTTTTATTTACCAAGTAATTTATATTGTTAACAAGGGTTAAACAACAAACCACATTGAAAATACACTCAGAAAAATATTGATGACTATTAAATATTTCTGTGTGTTTACTCAATTTATAATTTTGTTCATGATGACGCTGACATCATTTCATGCATTTATATTTACATTTCTAATGTAAGTACTAGTATAACACATACAAAACTAGAAACATCCATTTGACCATGAATCACATTGTAATTGCTTCACGCGCAGTTAAAACTATGACGTTTCATGAAAAAACAAGTGAGGTGTGACGTGAGTATACCATAAAAGGTTAGGAAGGTAAGGCTTTACGTTTACGCGGTCCCATTTGTCGTGATAAATATAGGTGTTATTCTGCATTTGTATCAATTTAGAGAAAAAATAGTTGAGAAACGGGACATATGGGTATTGATTGAGTACAATAATAATATAAATATAAGGAATACATTTTATTTTTTTAACATTCACGGGACTATGAATAGCATCAGGTCGCGAGCAAAGTTAACAATCCCTTCTGGGTTCACTTACTTTGCACGTGACCTGATGTTATTTAGTGCCATAAATGTTAAAAAATAAAATGTATTCCTTAAAAACATTGGATTGAGTAATAATGTAGTGGTTTAGTGGTAAATGTTTATGCTGATGAAGAACTTCGGCCGAAAGCTAATACATTGAGTAAACACATAGAAATGTTTATTGTACAGATCCCTATGGGTCACAAAAGTAGAAGCAAACCTTTTTTTAGGCCTCATATTATTGAGATAAGGCCAAAACAATAGGCGTGTAACTTTTTTAAGCAAAATAAAAACAACAAAATCCCTACCCACCTACTCTATTTTATTTAGAGCTGCTAGGGAAAACACACCTCTTTTTTGATCTAATACAGATTGTGTATCTTACGTTTTTTTTTTATATATCACTAATTGTTTCTTATTCATTCAGATTCATTTATAATATCAACAAATCAATGCTATACAGAACTACATTATTGCTAAAATTTATTTTCGGTTTTAGCATTTGATTATGACGTACGGATTTACCAAACCAGATTGATCAAACCGGTTTCGGTTTTATTTTTTTAAATTTTTTTTGCATGGTGTTTTAAGCCATTTATCAACAGAACAATTAGGTTATGTATGGCGGCCAGTTTAATTGGTGGAGGAAGACCTCAGCTATTTGAGACGAACTCAGATACAAAATTCCCCGCCATTCTGTCTAAGCTACGCAATTTCATTGGGATTCAATTTCGGTATAGTCTGGCACAATCACGCGTTCTGTTCTGTCACACATGTATTCATAAAACATCAAATACCACATATCTTTACGATAACATTGTTCAGAATGTAATGACCTCCTCTCAAAGAGACGCGCGGGAATGGTTACCGTCCGTGTTATCAAGGTATAGACTTGCGATGGTACCAGATGAAATTCCGCGCGCAATTGGAGAAGGAATTACAAAGGATAGTTGCTTATGCGATAACCATTACTGACCAAACCTATTAAATATTATATGAAGATATACAGGCCATGTCACAACATATATGTATAGTTCTTAAAGATATAAATCCAAGAAAGATGAAAGATATGCGTTTGATGGTGTTGCAAGAGAAATAAAGTATAAAATTATAAACTGGTTACAAATCTCAATAAACTATCCTAGGAGATCAATACGCGTATGAATATATTGTTGGACATGTTACGCAAGATCACGTGATGATCACGTGATGATTATTATTGATCTATTTATAGATCGCACAGCAAAACGATGGATAGCTATATAAACAATATATAACTTAAGCAATGTGTCGAAGAAATTATTTGAAATTTCTAAATGACATTACCTTATTTGTATCCGCACTAGAAAAGAAGAAACACCTGTTAAAATATGGGTCTTCTTTTTCAGGCAATGCGTCGATTCATCGGTGAGGCTGTAGTTAGGATTCGTGAATAAACACGGTAACTATAGCTTGGTGAACAAGTTCACCATGCTAAAAACGGGACTACCTTCAACAACTAAATTGTGCTCATCTTGCCATCAATTTACCAAAACCACTCTGCCCATCAGCAGTTTCTCTTATAAAAGGCACACAGAAGAGATGTCTTCCTGTATATGCAGTTCTAATTAAGTCAAGTGTGCGACCAACGTCTATCGCCAAATGGGGGCAAGGTTTAAATAAAGTGAAAGAATGGAACAAATTATTATTGTTCTCAATGAGTATTGAAGAGTCACATCTCCATAGAAATGCATAGATTTTGTATAAACTGAATCACATTTAAGTTCAATATGTCAACATTGCTATTATTTGTGTAACGTAACTCGTTTTGAATATATGTATGTAAATCATATGCGGATCATGATAACATTTATGTTCAATATGTTAACGTTGATATTATCTGTGCAACATAATTCATTTTGGAAATATATGTAGGTAAATTATATGTTGATCTTGTATAAACTGAATCAGATTTAAGTTCAATATGTTAACATTTTATTCTCTATGTAACATAATTGATTTTGAGTATCCATAAGAAAATTATATTCTGAGTTTTTGAGAAAAAACATCTTTACAATTATCAATGAATGCTTACTCTACTTAAAAGTAAACAACTTAATATTTTAAGACTGTTTAAATGTCTTCTCAAAGTTTAAAGGGACGCGTGGCACTCATGCATTGTTTCATCCAAAGTTAGAAGACCTACAAACAAGTGTCTCCCTTTAATATTTCGTCAAATTCTATTTTGTATGAACTCCTTTGAAAATTGTAAAGAAGAAAAACCTCCCCATTTATACAGTTTTTTCATTATGAAATATGCATTTTTTTTATAAAAAAGTTTATTATACTCTCTTAAAATACAAAATTGATGATTATTTGCATTTATATCTGTACAGTTTGTAGAGGGGTGGCCCACCCCGATTCTCACAGACCTATAACGGGGTGAATAAACGGAACCCAATTAGGTTGGTGATCAAAATTGAAATATTTGTTCACATGTCACGGGCCTAGTAAATTGCAAATATACACTGAAAATAAAATAAACAAAACAGATACACATTTTAATGGTATTCATATTTGGATTGGCGATAATAATTCCTTCAGATCTCCTCCAGTCCTTTCAAACAAACATAATTGTAACAGAGTACAGATAAACGGTGAATAATCGATTGCCAACAGTGCGTCCTCGATAGCTCCGAGGATAGAGTACCGATATGCTAATTCGGTCGAGACACGATGTTTTCGCCACTTGATATATTTGGGAGTTCCTGCCGAAACAAGCTTGTACTAATATGAAGACTATACAATGTGGTTCAGTACTATGTTAACTGTTACGACACCATCTTTATAAAAATACAATATCAAATGATTGAGATTTTGAACTATTAACAAATTGCATAAATGGAGGCTACCATTTTCATAGCCTCATCAAATTCAATAAAACTTGTTTGCGAATAGTGCAATAGCCCTTATAATCAGAGGTGTTGCCATAAATGACAGTACCACTATCAAATGCGCAAACATGCAAACCGAGTCTGCTACTTCTCTCTCTCTTACTTGTGTGTGCTGCTTTCAAGGGATCCACTTTTCAACATTTATTGACATGCACACTAAAGCGTGTGTATAGTGCTTTGTGGCGGCTGTAAAAAATCACCCCGACTACAAGCCAATAGAGTTATTACTTACTGGACCTTTGGTATCATCAAGTTCAATCTTCTTGGGTTTAAAGTAGAATACCACTTGAGCCGGTGTTAGTAGGCGTGGAATTTGTTGCTGCGTATATTACCTCTCATGAACAGACTCAATAAAACCGAGTCTGCCCTGTATTGCCTTAAACTATATTCAGGAATATGATGATGAACATTGTGTATTCTTTTATGATTCCCTTTCATTTTTTAATTCCTGTTTATGATGAAACATGATAACCCAGTTTAGACAAAACCAATTCCCTTACGATTTAAAAATAACGTTATACTTTCTGCTGGCTTCCAAGCCATGTAGGAATACGGGTTAATGATAGACCCGATAGTTCTGTTAAGGCATTATGTGTACATAAACGACCTTACACCAGCTTTAAATGTCAATTAATACACATTTTCTTTACTTATGGCAATTATCTTGGGAATTGTCCATGAACAAATAACGGCATTCAATTAAAGCGGTAAGTGAGGTAATTATAATCTAGCACAAGTTTCAAAACCAGCCATATCTGACTCACAAATTTCACTCGTCCCAACCACATCCCTCCCCTAACCCACCATTTGTTATCATATAATGTTTTATTTGATGAAGTTATCTTTGTAGTAGAAGAGAGAGCGGAAAACTGAAACAGTAGCTATGTTGGACTAAGACACCTTAGAAACAGCAGAGCTATTTTCATTTTAAATATTTAAAAATGCTAAACTTTGAATTTTAGCACTATAGTTCCTTCATTTTTCATCCGATATTTACTATACGTGCTCACACTGTTAATATCAATAAGAGATTGGATAAGTTTGAACCCAGCCATATATGACTCACAACACATGTCTCCCCCAGACTAGAAACAACAGCAGAGTCATGGCCCTCAAATTATTTAAAAATGTGATACTTTGTTACATGTAACACTTTAGCTCCCTCATTTTCTATCTGAACAAAATGTCACCATAGAATTAATATGTATAACAACTTGAACAACCTCCTAATATCAACAAAATTTAAGCAAAAACAGCAAAATATGCTTTATTAATACGTATTTCTAAATTTGTTTGAAATGTTAAGTTTGAAATCGATAAAGCTTGAAAAGTTTGAAAATGTCATATCTGTCACCCCGTGTGGTAATATAATATATTTTATGTTCGTGGTGTCGAATATTTTGCTTCTGTTTACCTTTGTAAATGCTGTTTGTTTAAATGTGTGAACGCTGCATTCCTTGTTCGACTTTTAGAACTACGTTTAATATGATACATTATAGTACAATATTGTATTTCGCATATGATGATAACGAGGTATCATGCATCTGGCCGGATCTCTAAAGTCTCAAGTAGTTACTAGCTCACCAGTATATGACTTGGAAAGGTATAACACAAATTTGGCCCACTACCAACATGTTGCCGATAACTTGGTTCGGCAGTTTCAGTTGAAACTTTATACGAGTGCATTCCTCCCGGCTGTAGGTGTTGATTTTTAGTTCAAGTCACAGGATCAATATTCACGTCTCACAACACAGTTAATTTTACATAGCTCTGCATATGTAGCAGGATCCCTCTGGACCACTGTAGAACTTAATGAATTTTCTTAAAAATATTTTCTTTGTGAAACTTAATGTCTGTTGCGCGAAATATCCAGCAAAAAAACACGGGGTTGACCAATTTGCTTTTTTTTATATCAATAGTTTGAAGAGACCCTCTTGAATTTGTCCATTTCACTGACATTTTCAAATGTATCACTATCCAGTATTAGATTCTCAGATCTGGGCTCAGAAACATTCAGGCATATCCTAACCTGTATGAAATCATGAACTTGTCCCATTCGTGTCACCTGCAACAAAAAAAGAGAAAATATTTGCACATTTTAAGAAATAAACAAGAACCGAATAACACACATCTTTTTTTAAGCTCCAGAAAGTTCCTACCGTGACCCTACCGTGACCCTACCGTGACCCTACCGTGACTGGCAACGGAAATAACTGTTTAGTGAGACCTGGAAGGAAAAAAAGATCCGCGATATTCGACGAAAATCTTTTCTGAAGAAACTTACGTTAAAGCCCTACATGAAATGGCTTCATTTGACCACATCGGGCGACTATTTGTAAAATTATAACATAAAGTATGACAACGTCTGGATTCGACAAATTGAGATCTAGGCAATTCGAAAATGTATAGGATTGCATAGAGACGACAAAGGTGTATCTTGAATAACTCCTTCTTTAGTAAAATAATTACCAGTATTGTTATTTCTACATTGAGCGTTATGTTTTCTTTACCTAAAATGTGTTTCATATTTAAATTATAATGTGTATAAGTCAAGTCAAGTCAAGTCAAGTTCAAGTCAAGTTCAGTCAAGTCAAATTATGGTGAGTCAAGTAATAAGGAAGTTATAGTGAGTCAAGTCATAAACAAGTTGTGCAGACTTTCAGCAGCTGAATCAGTCTAGTCTAGTCAAGTCAAGTCTAGTTAATTATAGTCTAGTCGAATCAAACAATAGTCAAGTCAAGCCAAGTCAAGATCGAAGTGAAAATGTATCCATATACAATTTACTAAGTATATTGATCCGAAAATTAACTAAATTCAATACAATAGTTTCACACATTCATGTAAAGTTCAAGTCAAGTCCACGTCAAGTTCAAGTCAAGGTCAAGTCAAGTCAAGTACAAGTCAAGTATAAGTCAAGTCAAGTTTTGGTGAGTCAAATCATAAACAAATTATGTAGGGTGTGCAGTTGAGTCATTCAAATCAAGTCTAGTCAAGTCAATAGTCAGTCAAACCAAGTCAAGTAAAGTCAACACTGAGAATTTATATTTTAATAATATATTCATCTGAAATTAACTAAATTCAGTACAACAGTTTCACACATTCTCGACAACTGACACAAAATTACAAACAAAACGCGTTTACAAAATGTCAAGAAATGATGAGAGAAGACAAGCGTACTCGACCGACATTTTTGAAAAATAAATTATTTTACGTAAAGTTATAAATTTTACATGAGTTTGTATGCAACCGACATTCTAGACAAGTGACAAATAAATTATTTTACGTAAGTTTGTTTTATGCAAGGCAGTATGCGACCGACATAGATCTATTTAACAAGTGAGAAATAAATTATATTACGTAAGGTTATTTTACACAAGGCTGTATGCTGTGCTGACTGTGCTATGTAACCGACATTCTTGACGAGTGACAAATTTACATTATTTTACGTAATGTTATTTCGCGTAAGGTTGTATAAAGTTGAAAGCGACCGATTTTTTAGACAAGTTACAAACAAGTTATTTTACGCAACGCAAGGTTTTTTAACGTCAGATTGTTTGCGACCGAAATTCTTGACAAGTGACGAATGAATTATTTTTACGTATTAGGTTACTTTACGTGAGGTTGTATGCAACTGACATTCTTGACAAAGTGACAAATAAATTACTTAACGTAAGGTTACTTTATGTGAGGCTGTATTCGACCGACATTCTTGACGAGTGAAAAATAATAGACTTTAGATTAGTTATTTCGAATGAATGCTGTACATTTGAAGTGGGTGGGGTATGATTATAATGTGATACATTACTTGATTACAGCAACAGTACTTATAATTACCTCAAGCATGCAGTCTAGATATTGTCCAAGTCCCATGTATAGATTCGGTTTGGTGTGGAGACATCTGTTTCTCTCACAGTTAGTTGGATGTGGTTCCAAGCGCAGCAGGTCATATCTCGGACACCAATCTATTATAACAAGGCAGCTCACATGAAGATTCCGAAACAAACCCGAAACACTCTTTACATAAATATATGTTGCCATGTGTGCGGAAACGTTCAAATAAGTGTGTGTTGTTCCGAGTTGAATGGATTGTCTCCCATATTGAAAGTAACCACACTTCTTATGCATTACTCCATCCAAGGTGCTTGTTGTTGTACCGCATACAGTCCGAATGTCTTACACCATAGTCAATTTTACACAGTAAAATCATTAAATACTTGTTAAAATCTACACTTGATGCCATTTTACAATCCTCAAACTCACTTGTTTCCATTTTAAAGGCTGTTTTTTTAGAAAACACAAATCTGCATCAATCAGCTGCTATTTTAGTAAGCGTCTGCTGGACTGGATGAGGTTTGGTTAAACGTCTCACAACACAGTTAATTTTACATAGCTCTGCATATGTAGCAGGATCCCTCTGGACCACTGTAGAACTTAATGATTTTTCTTACAAATATTTTCTTTGTGAAACTTGATGTCTGTTGCGCGAAATATCCAGCAAAAAACACGGGGTTGACCAATTTGCTTTTTTTTTATATCAATAGTTTGAAGAGACCCTTTTGAATTTGTCCATTTCACAGACATTTTCAAATGTATCACTACCCAGCATTAGATTCTCAGATCTGGGCTCAGAAACATTCAGGCATATCCTAACCTGTATGAAATCATGAACTTGTCCCATTCGTGTCACCTGCAACAAAACAAGAGAAAATATTTGCACATTTTAAGAAAAAAACAAGAACCGAATAACACAGATCTTTTTTTTAGCTCCAGAAAGTTCCTACAGTGACTTGCAACGGAAATAACTGTTTAGTGAGACATTCAAAGTCACTGTGACCATACATAGAAAAAACTATCCGCTCAATAACTGAAGTTTAGTAAGGCGTGTAAAAAAATGATTTTCAATTCACATGGTTAAAGGTCAAGCTTACTGTAAACATGTTTCCGCAAATTAACTTCAGTTTGGTTAGCGGAGATATATAGTTGAAACTTCATAAATGCATTTCTCTCTGTGTTGAAAGATTGGTATATATTTGAAGGAAAAACATTATAGCTTAAAATTCAATATATTAACACATATATTACATATGCATGGGCCTATTCTATTGAAGGCATCCTTATTTAAGGTGTAGTTGATTTATTGGTTCAAAAGTGCCGTTCAAACAAACAATCAAACTGCGTTATTCTGCGACAGCTCTTGTTTACAATAGTTATGTCCTCTTGAACTTAGAATCTCTGCGAAAATAAGCTTGTTTACTCCTTTAGTACCGATGTCAATGAAACTTCAAAGATATCATCACAACAACCTAACATATCCTACAACAAATTTCGAATGCGAATATTGTGAGTTATGATCTCTTCCAATTTTGATTTCTATGAACATAACTTAGTGTGCGCAATTTCTCCTAGGTTTTAGTTCCGAGTACATTGAAACTTCACACATGGCATAACTACTAACAACATCTAACTACATATACGTATTAAAAGGGTAACATGAAAACATGAACGTTACATTGTAAACAGCCAGTATATACCAAACAATATACCATTCATGTAAGCATTGTACATTCGAATGGCACCATTTCTACTAGGTAAATGCTTCATACTCATTCAGGTCTCTTGTTTATTGCAGATTCTCAATTCACTTCTCTACCAAAGAGATTTCCCAGTGTCGTTGCTTATACAGAGTTGCCACTCGAATGGGTTTTTCCTGAAACAGATCTGGAAGAAGTAACATGGAGTCGAAATGGTATTGCAGTTTTAACGGTAAACAGTGCAGGAACTACAACATTTAGCTCAAATATTTTAGAACTTGTTTCCAAGGGGAAAATTATAATGAGCTCTCCGGCTACTCATAATAGTGGAATTTACTCCATATCTGTAAGATATACTCTGTCCTCAACAAAATCAACACTTTCTGACAGTATTACTGTAACAATTCTAGGTAAGTTCATTGTTATTTTTGTCTTTCAATGCTTATTTAAACATTGCTATGGTGTAGTGTTATCATTCATGGTGCAGCCTCGGAACGTATCAATCGATTGATCGAGACTCCGAATTTAATTCAAGAGATAAAACATGCTCATTCTCCACAATATGTTTTAAGAAACATATATCTTTCAAAATGTATACCATTTTCTTGAATAACGGCTCTATGACGACAAACGTTCATATCTACGTCAATTATACATGTACATAAATAACCCAATGAAAGACCCAGAAATGTTCCCAATGCATCATTAAGATGATTTTATTTAAATATGTTCTAGTGATCAAAAGTGAGCATTTCACAATTACGGTAGAAATATTTGTATTTTGGTTATTTTACTCTAAACCACAGAGGCACACATCCATTAGAGAATTTATACCTAACTAGAAACAAGAACAATGTCATATGCATGGAAATAACGTTTTGATACATGAAATGTACGTGCTGTATATATCTATCATTTTTGAAAATCTGTCGATAATTGATCGCGATATCAGACAACACTAAAGGTTGATATCGACCAAATTCAGAGATAGTCTTTTTTCAAAGAATTTTTTTCTCAGTTTTACGCAATTTGATTTTTTATATGAAATCACACTCTTCGTCTTTACACCTGGCTCAATTGTTCAAGTTCAAGAAACATCATTAAACATGTATTTAGTTGGATACAAGACTTTGAATGTGTAAACGATTTAGATGTTCAGGTCAAAAACTAGTTTTCTAAGTAAAACTCCAGCAATTGGTTGCATCATACCTTATCATGCTTATTATACATGTAATAGCATATATAAGCTCAAAAGATGGGACAAATTTCACTAAAAGCAAGCTTTATTCTCCAAAGTCAAGATTTAGCTCTACTGTGCAATGCTAAAGAAACTAAACCACCACATTTCAGTAGACAATCTTTCTTCCAAACTCTAGCCATATGTTGAGGTCATAAAATGTTTCAAATATGCCGAATACGTCTAAAGTTATTCACTGGCACTAAAAATACCCGTAATTGAATATGCTTACAAAATCAAGAGTTGGTAAGTTAACTCATATTTCGACACTTTGGCAACGATAGTACTATGGTGATGGTTAAGGCGTTTGATAATGTATTTATATAGTTCGGATTTGCAAAATATGTACGTTACATATTAACCTTATCGTTAATAGGCTTTGAAACAGTGTACATCTGTTGTAAAATGCTCCTGTTAATGACGGGATAGCGGCTTTAAGCAGAGTTAATGTATTGTTGCGTTTTTCAACATCCATCCGTAAGTCCTTAATGTCTGCAAACTTTTTCTGGTGCCGACAAATCCTCTGTAACAACTTGATGGATGTTTATGAATATTTACAGAAATATTACTCTTGATGTATAGTTGGTCCTTGACACAATTAGGTTGATTGGAAATCGAAGATGACCGTCATCGCAAAATAGATTGTTAAAACATGTTTTCAAACGTTTGAAGTGCGCATGTTCAGTGTTTGAAACCCTTTTTTCCGTTCGTTTCCAAACGATCTGAAAAGGGCGTTTCCAAACGCATGTTGTGAGCATGCACAGAGTTTGAAACTGCGTTTAGTTTTGATCTTTTTTTTCTTTTTTGCTATAGATCAATCAGAAAAAGATAACGTTAGACAGTCTTCCTGTACTCGTATTACCAAAAAAAAGGCGAACTTATATTGCCTACAACATCGTTTGGATATTTAGTTAGTTAGTTTGTATTGTAGTTTCAATGTTGATTTCGCTCGTGTCTTAAGCGTTTAAACAAGTTTAAGTAATATATAATTAGATAAGTCTCCTCTTCGATCATTTATGTTAATAGTGTTTGATTGATATAACAAATAAAACTAGCATTCATATTAATTGCAAACAATAGTTGACGCATTAATATGTTAATTCCTATGTGCAAACCCTACGTATTCACCCAACTTTTATATTCAAGCTAGCATTAATTATGTTTAACTAAATACATTATTTAATTGGCCGGGATGTTCTATATGCAACAACTCTTTTACTTCTATAAATACCCGTCATCAACATAGCTCGCGTAGTGTGTACAAACACTGTGATTTAATTAAAGACATCAGTAATTAGATATTTTCACAATATACATACTGGAAGCAAGAATTTTTTTTTTTTTAAATTACTTATTGTTGTAAACAGTTTGTAAATTCTTGGAATATAATTAGCTTACATAATACAATGTCGACAGCATTAAATATAATGGGAGTAAGTGAAACCCCAAAAAAGAAAAAAAAGAACGTAATTTGAAATATGAGAATCAAATAGACAAAACATTAAATGAGTGGATTATGCGAATACAGTTTAATTATTATTATTATTTATTTAGAAATTTCCATTGTTAGTAATAACAAGTGGGAGTTAGGGGCGACACAGAGGAAAGTGGGTGTAGTAGATTTGGGAATTCAAATACAGCACCGCAGTGTATACATTCCTATATAATGTGAGAGATATAGTACTGATTATGTTCATTTACAAAACGGCCTCGGTGGCTCAATGGATAAGGCCTTGTAGTTTGGAGCGAAAACCTCTGCCACGCGTGGGTTCGCTACCTAACAGAGTAATGTCTGATGGGAAACTTCATTCTTCATTAGCTCCCTTTTAGGTCGTTGTCCCAATATAACCAAACATGATTTCTTAACCCTATTTTATTTTTACAGCAATGACTGAATCCAATAACGCTGGAATCCAATAACGTATCTGTATTTGTGGTGTCACTTGCATTGTTATTATTTATCCTTGTAATTGTTGTTTGTTTCGATACGTGTGTTTGATTGGGTAGGTTGCTTGAATGCTTCATTTCCGGTTCGACTTGTATATCTACGTTTTGTGTACGTCTATGTCACATTACTGTCACTTTTAGAGGGACGCAATACATTATACTGAATTAGCCTTAGGCTTGCTTCATGTATTGCAGAGCTCTTCTAGAGGGACCTCGGGGCACTTTTAGAGGGACCTAATACATTATACTGAGTTGAGGCCTTGCGCTTGCTTCATGCATTGCAGAGATCCTCTAGAGGGACCTCGGGGCACCTTTAGGTTGCGGTACACTAATTGCTTTCCCATAGGTCACAATGCAAGCTTTTCCGAAGATAAAAAATAAAAATAAACATACAAATTCAAAAAATATTTTCAAGGTAAGTCCAAGTCCAATGTGCTGAAAATTAAAATTCAGCATGTTTCACCTACAGAACTTTCATTTGGGGCCGCCATATTTGTTTACATGCAAAACCGCAGTAAATATTTATCTGTTTTTGAGTGGGGATTAATCTCACAATTTCATGTTAACAAATACATTTGGTAACAATAAATGCTCTTATTTTAATAAATGTTATTTATTAATTAATTAACAACTCTGAAAATGTATTTTGAAACATTTATCTGGCATGTTTTAATGTGTGTGACCTTTCATTTCTGTCTGAGGTCACTCCTGGAAAGGGGACAGTCCAAGTCCATGCTATATTTAGGACATCGCAACCTATACTGGGTTGTATTTTCCAATTTACTGAACAATGAGCATTACTGTTACTAACAGTAGTCATATACAAGCACTCATGGAAAATAGAAAGCTTGTATGTACACAATTGTGCATGTTTTCTTGTATTTTCAATGTACCACAATTTTTCAGTCGAGACAATAAAACCCGTTTTCCGAAAAAAATACAATATTTTATGATTTCATCAGTTCATCTTATATTTTTTGCCAAATATTTTACTGAGGTAGTTGCTTTATTTTCATGTGTCATATTATTATTATATTATTATGGCCAAGTCCATGCTATATTTAGGATACCGCAATCTATAGAGGGACTTAATACATTGTACTGAGTTAGGCTTTATGCTTGCTTTTGCAGAGCTCCTCTAGATGGGCCTAAGGGCACTTTTAGAGAGACCTAATATATTATACTGAGTTAGGCCTTAAGCTTGCTTCAAACATTGCAGAGCCCCTCTAGAGGGACATAGGGGCACTTTTAGAGGTACCTAATACATTATACTGAATTAGCCTTAGGCTTGCTTCATATATTGCAGAGCTCTTCTAGAGGGACCTAGGGGCATTTTTAGAGGAACCTACTACATTATTCTGAGTTAGGCCTTAAGTTTGCTTCATGCATTGCAAAGTTCCTCTAGAGGGACCTTGGATAACTTTTAGAGGGACCTAATACATTATACTGAGTTGAGGCCTTGCGCTTGCTTCATGCATTGCAGAGCTCCTCTAGAGGGACCTCAGGGCACCTTTAGAGGGACTTAATACATTGTACAGAGTTAGGCCTTATGCTTGCTTTATGCATTGCAGAGCTCCTCTAGATGGACCTAAGGGCATTTTTAGAGAGACCTAATATATTATACTGAGTTAGGCCTTAAGCTTGCTTCAAACATTGCAGAGCCCCTCTAGAGGGACATAGGGGCACTTTTAGAGGTCCTCTATAACCTAGTAGAGTGACCTAGGGGTACTTTTAGAGGGACCTAATACGTTATACTGAGTTAGGTCTTATGCTTGCTTCAGACATTGCAGAGCTCCTCTACAGGGATATAGAAACACTTTTAGAGGAATATGAGACACTATGATGCGTTAAGTTTTATGTTATCTTCATACAGTGCAGAGATCCTCCAGAGGGACCTAAGGGCACATTTAAAAGAACCTATTATACAGAGTTAGTCCTTATGCTTGCTTCGTACACTAGAGGGACATAGGGGCACTTTTAGAGGGACCTAATACATTATAATGAGTTAGACCTTAAACTTGCTTCATGCCTTGCAGTGCTCATCTAGAGGGACTTCGGGGCACTTTTAGAGGGACCTAATACAATTTACTGAGTTCGGCCGGATGCTTGCCTGCCTCATACATTGCAGAATTATATATATGATAGGCATGGGTAAGATCGGGATGAAACTGATTATTTTCGAGTAAAAATAAATTATTATGTACAAACATACCTTTTTTCCAGTTTTCATGAGCAAAACAAATTCAACTGTAATTCATGTATTCTAAAGGGAAATCTTGTTTTTAAAAAAACTTGCCGCGTCCCGTAAGTTATGGTACAAAGCTTGCATTTGTTCAATCATTAATATTAATTCTAAAAATAGTATACAGCAAATTGTTTTTGCATATTATTAAGTTTTGATTATATTGCAAATATATCATACTTTAAACCTATTGTGGAGTAGGACGAAAATAAAAGAAAACTCAAAATGTTATTTAATTAATATATATAAGCAGGTTTAAAGCCAAAATGATAAATACTTTAAGAGTTCTATGTGTCCCTTTAACTACATCAAAATGTCTATTTGTGAATCCATTCCCTAATTATTACCGATAAGTTCAGTTAATTTGTAGGACACATTAATTTCTTGCCCTTATTTCCCTTTAAAAAGATTATTTATATTTGTATAATGCCAGTAGTTATATATTATTATTAAGCACTTTTCAAAATACCTGAAGTTCAGTATCTCTGTTGTCCTTCTTGTTGGAAACAAAAGTAACAGAAACTTGTTTTCTTTTAACTAAATTGAATTGTTCAAAAGTATAAAAATTAGGAGGCCGCCATCTTCCTTCACTTCTCGGATACGCTCCGAAGAGGAGGCGGGACTGTATACAAATAAAGTACTAGGCGTTACAGAATATTAAGTAGGTCCTTCTAAATGAGCCCCTTTTCGGCTTACCTAAAATAAAGGTGTGTATTTGTTCTTGAATGAAATCTTTTTTTAACATTTAAAGCTGAATATAGTCAAAAATATGTATGCACGAGAAATTATTCGTAAACAAAAACATTCGGGTGTCCGTGTGTTGACTGTTGAAAGACAAAAATCGAAGTTTCCCCGGTTGATAACTGTAGAAAATGATGAACAAATTATATAGCGTTGCAGCACTTGACAGACGATGAAAAATAAGAGTAAATTTAGGAAAGCATGCATCTGAATGTATGGGTTAATGAAGGGACACCCACTTATTGTAAAAACAGTTAATTATTTAAAGTTAACTTTTATTATATTTGTGTATTGAAAAAAGTCGATATCACAAACGTTTTGAATTTTACCCAATTAAAATCCACAAATACCCAATTAAAAAAAGATGTGTGAATAAATACCTAACTGATCAAAAAGCTTATGTGTAGCTCTGAACGATTTTTTTTTAAATACATAAATATTTATAGTAAAACAAATCATGATCTTTAAACCATTGATAGCCCATGAAAGCCCTATGAATATTGAGTTCTGCTCAACCCGGGGCTAGAAGGCGTGAACGGTAGCTTGCATATTTCACTACCGCTCATGAACACTCTCAATCAAACCGAGACTGCAATATTTCGTATGTGTCGTGCTCGGCCGTTTCCAAAGGTCCATTATCGTACTCTTAATTCCAATGGGGTCCATGGTTTTGCGAAATGTTAAACTTCTGTAATTTTGTAACATATGCATATAATTAAGTTAGCTTAAACCAAATTTGGTAACTCTACAGTGCCTTAGGGTGTATATAATCAACGGTAGTAAAGACTCATTCTCTGTTCAAATTCAATTTTTTCTGCTGATTTTAAAAGTTACCAGGCTTGAAGAAATATTAACTAATGCACAATAACTGTTATAAGAAAATAATTTCAGAAATGTTATCATACAATTAAAAGAGGAAATTTAAATCAAAAACTAAATATACGTTTTCCTTTCAATTTTATATTTAGGTATTTTACCTCCCTGTACTATGCTTACTATTAGTTTAATATTATTTTCTGTGATATGTATGATGTTTTTTATATTTTGTTTATATACTGTATTGTGTAATTGTATTTTATATGACATATATTCACAAACAAATCAATTAAATAAAAATTCCTATGGTTTACATTTTGCTAAAAATATCACCGAAATGTCTTTTGGTATTACATAAAGTTATGATATAAGAGTATATATACTTTTTTTAATAAATTGTTCCAGACTAAAAGTTACAAATCCCATTGGCTTTCCTAAAAAAGAAAATAACAGATTAAGCAAATTGTGCTGTATGCATAGATCATTTGTATCTCCTAATTTTTTAAATTGTGAACAAAATAATAATGAGGAATAATAAAAAAAAAATGCATCTTCTCGTCGATTTTCGAGACAGATTTAGTTTTTAAAGATTGCGGCAGCCATTAAAAACAAAATACCCACCATTTTTTTGGTGATGATGGATTTTTTTTTATTCAATTTTTTCAATTCGATTTTTCTTTTGATGTTTAGTCTTCATGTACATGTTGTCAGTAGTCGTGCAGGTCCGTACACATACAACAATTATACTCGGGCCTCAATTGATATGGGCTAGATAAAAATGCGATATTTGACGCATGTTTGACGTTCGTTGAACTGAAACTACTTCATTCGTTACTCATTCATATTCGTCAGTTAGTACTAGTTTAAGTATAGCGTCTGTTGCTTAAACATTAATTCTGAGTAGTTGTCAGACCGTTGTTAGTTATTAGGTATCATGTCTTGTCCTTTTTCAAACGGCAACAACCTGTAAAAAGTGGAGATATATGCCACCCTTCCCCACCAGCTTTTTAAGGGTTTGTCTAATACAATTAACCGTTTGTTATTATCATTGTAGGTAAAGGGACTGCAGACATTCCATACTGTGTCTATATATACACAAGTTATACTGTAAAAGCTGTATATACTACAACTGATGAAATTACAATACGATGGAAACACAGCACAAGTTCATCACAAGATTACTTTGAATATAACTCCACTGATTGTTCACAACTGAGAAGTTCCCAAGGTTATTCAAAAACAATAGGAGCAACATGTGATCAAGCATCACATACATATACTATAACTGTCCCTACAGCTGAAATCTGGGAGGCAAACACACAGTGGGAAGTATGCTTATCTCTTTCGTCTGGAATTCCAGTAGAATGTAAGACGGTTACTATATCTGTATGTGGGTGTAAGTATGAATTTTTCTGTGTTTAAAAGCTGTAATGTTGTCTGAAAGTTACAATCAATAACATAATCCTCAAAGATTTTTTTAACGTCGAAGTCTGAAAGTAAGCAATAGTGACAGCTTGTCATTCATCCCTCCTCGTTTGTTAACATGTTTTGACACGAACTGCTTTGAATGTTGGCTAGAATCCTGAGATTAATATCTTTCAAGTTTAAAAAGTAATCGTACTACCACGAACTGTTTTTACAGTTGTTAACTCTAAACATATTTCATAAATTGTCGTTGTACCCATTATCAAGTTACAAGTTTGTTTCAACATTTTCTCCGTGGTAAAACAATAACCATAACTTGGAGTCGTCTCATGTTTGTATAACAATATGTAGGAGTCCTGAACAAAACAACCATCCGTTTGCTAAATAAATGTTATATATATGTATTACCAGTTATTCTTAAGAACTTAACTTTATTTCCTCGACTATCAAGTATGTACAAAAGTAAGTTAATAACTGATCATCCTCGAGTGTTTCATCTACAGATAAATGGCTTATACAAAAAGCTGCTCCAATAAGGATTGTGATTTTTTACAATGGTGTACTTCGAAAAAATTTCAAAGATGGCCAGCCAATATTCCGTAAGTGCGTTATGGTAAAGAATTCAGTATCAATGTGTAACACGCCCATTGTTGCTTGCATTGAGTTGTGTATGTTTGCAAATTTAATTGCAATGTTTTTCCATTCTTATCTAGGCCTAATTTAAAACGGAAGATAAACTTGCATTCTCATCAGAATTGCCCTTTTGCTGCCAAAAGATACATATACAAGTTGGAGTCATGTTTTTGTAAGAAAAATGTGTCTTATAGATAGCTCCCTTTAAAAGTATAAACATTGAAATGCCAAAATAGTGTATGCATACACTCATTTCCATACAAGCAAATACAATTTCAAACTCACAACTTTAACAAGGCAAAGCTTGAAAAATGTAACAAATAATTCAACAATAGGATATAAAGAAAAACTGGCACTTTAACTTAGTGAAAATGCTTTCTTTTCAAGAAAAAATGAATATTATTTACGGGCTAACATAGGCCGACATTTCCCATGATGCAATGGGTGTGATTCACCTCAATATACATTAAGCCAGGACAGTAATGGCGTTTAGTTTTAACCTGAACTCATCCTAATCAGTCAGGACGCATGTGTTTATTTCCTTGCGCCCGTCTACTCCCTTGACGACAACGTTGAAAAGAGATCCCTGTCGAGTACCTCGTTGAAAAAAAGAAATTCCGCCATTTTGTTGGCTTGAAATGACCGAAAAAATTAAGAAAAATCGAAATAGTAAAAGACGCAGCCATTATTGACACAACATCTTGGATTTGAAATTATTTATACCAATGAAAGAGAATGTCATAAGTCAAAGAAAACATCAAAGTTAACTATGTATAAAATGCTTTCAAATCGAGCATCAAACATGCAAAACATACAGCGATTTTTACGCCGATATTGTCAATTCAGTCAATTTGGAAAGGCTAGCATGTTAATTTATCAACGTAATTAAATATATTCTGTTAACATGCTATTTCATCAACTTATCGTGTGCCCGTATCCAATCTTTAAAACGGTTAGAAAGACTATAAAAGCAACATATTTTGTATTTTTCGCAGCTCACATTTCCATTTTGACTCAGCGCAAACGCATTCTCAACATTATTATTACAGATGACGTAATACCTAAGGGAAGTAGCACAGTTTAATAAATTGAAGTGCGGATCAAGGGTCGGGGATGGGGGAATTTTACGGAAGGTACGATGTAAGAAATTTGGGTTTACAGTGCACCAGACCCCAAATAAAAAGCATATGGTTCAAACATAAATGGAAATCCAGGATACCATTCATTTGTATGCAGAATGGGTCTATAATCCGCAAGACATAGAGTTTGCAGCACATTCTATTGACGAAACTCAATTTAAACTTGTGTCATGAAACCTAAATTATGTGTGATGTACGTAGCTCCGACTTACTCCCCGCCACCCCACCACATCAAACACCGCCTCCGCTCTCCCCCTACCCCCGCCCATCACCCTAAAATAATGAAAGTGCTTATTTCAACAACAAATATTGCGACCCTCAACAATTATTAAGAAACACAAGTTTATTGTAACAAATGGCCTAAAAATGTTTCGACTGTAAAACAACAACAAAACTAGGCTTTTCTATGCCACCCACCGATGATTTAAATCCCGCTGTCCTATTTGATCTGCGTCTCTCTCTCTCTCTCCTTCAGCAAACCTGCATTTGTTTTGTTTGTTTTGTTGAATCAAGTCATGTTGTCGTAAGCCTTTAATGTTCAAAATGGCCTGCGAATATTTTGAAATAAAAGGTTAGAACACCTCATCATCTCCATACATCCGCCACAAACACGCTCCATATTTTTTTTTTATTTGTTTATAGTGTGTGTGTGACTGTGTTCGGGGTGGGGGTGGGGGAAGCCTCGATTTATTTATCCAGTATCATTTTGACTTTAAACCTACTTTCATATATTTAAATAAAAAAAAAGAGTTTTCATTTGTTCGACTTATTCTGCCATAGGTTTTATAATCAGCATTTAATAATATGCAAGAACAATTTACTTCATACTATTCTGATAATTAATAATAATGCTTGAAAAAATGGAATTTATGTAGGAAAACTAACGCGACGCCGTGAGTTTTTAAAAAAAAAATCAAGATTGCCATGTGTCCCTATACCGAAAACAAGTCTCCATTATATGTATATAAATAGAATACACTTACTTTATATTTTAGATGTACTTTCATGTAAAACATAATACTAATTTTCAGATGAGGATACAAGGTTGGAGATCGAACGCCCCATAACATCTCAAATCATGTGAACATATACAAGACTTTCAAACCAAACCAGATATCCAAGACCCCAAACTCGCACGAAAAAAAGAAAAAGGTTTTATGAACTCGTAAACAAACTCATCGCGCAAAGATCATTGTTTTTGCACGTCAATTATTTATTTCAAAAGTTACATGCCACCTAATCACGAAACCTCGATCTGCCTTTGACTTCTAGTTCCGTTATTTATATTTTTTCAGACCTATAACAAAGAGGTTGGAAACTGTGAACAGGTAATAAAGGGCATACACTGAAACATGGCTTGGCCTAACTAGCCTTGCTTCATTGGCCTTGCCAGGCCTCACCTGATCTTAAAAGTGTTTACCTTAATTGTTATTGTTCCAGGTCATGTCTTTAGTCAGGTTCTTCGTAATGAGGGGCATTCACAAAATGTTTGAATCTTAAATAACTATAATTGGTTGCATTGAAGTAGAATTGATTATGAAATGTCAATGGTACTAATCATCAGAAACGTGTTGAGGGCAGAAACATAATAGTTTGCAAATGGGAACACACTAATAGTTAGGATATATTCATATTAATATAAAAAATAAAGTTAATTAATGTTTGAAACTGATTAAACGATTGCGTGATTGATAAATTAACAATGGATTAATTTGATGATTATGATTCAAAAAATAAGTTATGGAATGATATATTGGCACAATGTTTTTGGAAGGGTGAGTTGGTGAATGGATGGTTAAATGAAACTGAATGGGTATGGGTTGATTGATAGGCGGAGGGATGGTTGAGTGTGTGGTTCGGTGGTTCCATTTTGGTAGGATGGGTATGTGGGTGGTTGCTGGATGGTAGAGTGGGTAGTGGGATACGCTATAAATATATAAATCTGAACATATTCAATTGTATTATAAGTGTATAATATGTGTATATTGCTTTAATGGATATTTTCTTATTTAGTGTTATTATGCCAACAACCAATTAGGGATATGTTTTAAATGCTATATTTGCTTGTTGCATTAAGTTTTTAAGTTACTTGTTTAGAAGTTATATTTGTTTCCATTAACACATGTGACATTTGCTAATTCACTTTAATGAAAACAAGTTTTGATTATATCATTAACTGGTTTCATTGTATCATCTTAAGACGAAAACGTGTTGTTTCTGAATGACCCTCACAAGGTGTACAATTCCTAACATATTCAGTACAGCTGCATTTTCCCATGAGACATGTACTAACCTTAATGTGAGCCATTGACCATCTAGCAACATAACTGACCCTGGAAACGCAGAGTTTAACCCCAGTGTTTAAGCAATGATCAATTGGCCTGATCTAGACTAGTCCCAGGGGACCAACTCATTTTAGGCCAGGCCAAGCCAGGACAGGCTAGTTAGACCAAGCCATGTTTCAGTGTATGCCGGAATAAAGAGAAGGGAAACTGAAGTTTATCTCTCGTTCCAGTATGGTATTTTCAACAATAAACATTTTGAGGAATTAAGAAATTCGAAAAGTTCACTTGGTCAACTTGGAAGGGTAACCACGTGATATTTAGCGACTACGCTGGTTGATCGGAAGTTTCCAATATATGTGTTATTAGAGAAGTTCCCTACCTGTTAGTTATTAGATATGATTTTTAAATAAAAATATGCAGAATGAGTCTAGAATATGCAGGACTTCTGAGTTTCTGTACATTTTGTTGCATAAACTAAATTTAAAAATAGAGTCCCGATCTCTCTGTCACTGGCTAAACAACACACGTTTAAATCCCCTAAAATCTGAAAAGTTGTTTATGTTAGTTGAAGTTACTTGCCCTGAAGAATGGTTTCAAACTCGGGTTCTTTACATTCGCATATAATTATTTTGAACAAACTTGATAATCTATGGGTTTGCCAACAGGCTTGCATTAGGATAGTATATAAATGTAGAGAGAAGAATAGATGTGTTATATGTATATAGTAAATATATGTATATAGCAAAGGCCCTTTACTATGTACATATACTATAACAATCTTCTTCTCTATATTCTCCTATACTATGTAATAATATAAGCCTGTGGATTGGCCTTAATTGATAAAGAAAATATGTTGATATATGTTCAGTGGTTCTTGAGGAGACGATTTGTGTAAGGTTACGACCTTTTATAGAGTGGGTTGAGATAGATCTTTGTTTTTGCTCGTCAATTATTGATTTCAAAAGTTACGCACCATCTATTCACAGACCCTGAATTCACCTCTGGATTAGGTGAATATGAAAGCAATTGTAAAAGCTCGGCCAATCCCGTCATTCTTCGGGATATGCTCAGAAGTAGTGTACAAGATGTTGCGAATGCTATGAAAGTAGATCACTGTGTACTTGCCGGGTCTAGATAGACCTTGGTACATGTAAAGGTCACATTGCGCGTTTCTAGCTATACGGTTACCGGATATTTACACAAAACAGATAGGAGTGTGAAATGCCATGCATGTCAAAACTAACCACATTGTATTTCTCATTTTTCAAAAATTAGAATTTTGTTTTACTACTGTACTTAACAGGTTTCCAAAAAAAAAGGCCTTCAAATGGGGAAATAAACACGATTTTAAAGGGACTGAAAGCGATCCCGATCTGGAATGTGATTAGTGTCAATCAACATGCAAGTGAAAACCCTTCATAGTTTTCTTCAGTTTCAGATGAAAGGTTACCTCAGAAAGAGAAGAGATGAAGTTACCTGTCAGATACGCCTCTATTAAATTAATCACACACACGAACGCATGCACGCACACACACACACACACACACATACAGAGGGTACGCAAGTTGGTCATTGTATCAGATAACGGTGGATTGGTGATGTATAATATTCATTTAAATAAACATGATAAAAAGTCCAAGGTTTAAAATTACACTGCCCCAGAGTCCGATGTTTGCATAAAGACATAATATATAGGAACAGTATTTTCAGAAACTGCTGAACCATTGAGATTTGGTTGGTTATACCTTTCCCTTACAATATTTGGATGTAATGGTATACAGCGATTGGTATATATATATATATGTCGACTGTTCCGATCACGTCAAAAGGGAATCGGTAAATCGGGAGTAACAGGTTAGAGGGCGTGAACGGTAGCAAGCACTTTTCACTACCGTTCATGAACAGTTCCAATCAAACTGAGACTGCACTATTTCGTATTTATCGTGTTCGGCCGTTTCCAAAGGTCCACTCTCACACTCTCATACTCTTTTACATGTACCTAGGTGTACATCGGCGTGTTGTGGGAGATACAAACAGGTCAACATACTGGTGGTTAATTCGGCAAGACTTTGAGATATTCTAGTCATTAAAAATTTATATTCAACTTGTAATAACCAATAACATATATATTTCTTACTTTTAAACGTGTAACATATGCACTGATGCCACCAATCGACGATTCATACAAATGCAAATGAGTATACATGTTCAGTGCCATTCATGCGCGTGTGAAGAAAATTAAAATGCGCAAATACAATTGGCTAAACTCTAATCGACGATGACAATTGCCTATCCTGCCCAGCCCTATCAGGTAATTTAGAAGTGCAAAGATACTCTTTGGGCAGGCCGAGAATAGATCCACATCTAGTTTATGTACCTTTTGCATTATTTTAAATGAACGAAACATAAACATATCTTCTCAAGAACCCACTGCATAGATTTTGACACTGTTTTTGGTCTCGCCTTTTCGAAGGAAAAAAGAGACATAGGTGTTGCTTTTCCAGCGGCGGCGGCGGCTGTGTCAACATTCAAGTTTTGCGTTTAGGTCATTTTCTCACAAACAGTATACACTAGACCTTTCAAACTTTGCTTATAGTTGTATCATGGGTGGTACATTGCAACGTGACAAAGCAAATGTGGAAGTGACCTTAACCCTCCAAGCAAAGTGCAGATAACTTACTAATTTTTAGGTTCAACTTTTGCGTTTAGGTCACTTATTCACAAACTATATGCACTAGACCTTTCAAACTTTGCTTATAGTTGTATCTTGGGTGGTACATGGCAACGTGACAAAGCAAATGTGGAAGTGACCTTGACCCTCCAAGCAAAGGGCAGATAACTTAATAATTTTTAGGTTCAACTTTTGCGTTTAGGTCACCTTTTCACAAACTGTATGCACTAGACCTTTAAAACTTTGCTTATAGTTTTATCTTGAGTGGTACATCGCAACGTGACAAAGCAAATGGGGAAGTGACCTTGACCCTCCAAGCAAGGGCAGATAACCTTATAATTTTTACCTTCAACTTTGGCGTTTAGGTCACTGTTTCACAAACTGTATGCACTAAGACCTTTCAAACTTTGCTTATAGTTGTATCTTGAGTGGTACATTGCAACGTGACAAATCAAATGTGGATGTGACCTTCACCATCCAAGCAAAGGGCAGCTAACTTTAATTGTTACATTTACATCACTTTCTCATGAACTAGAATTATGCACTAGATGTTTTAAACCTAATTTATAGCTAAAACTTTGGAAAAAAACATATTCTGTTTTGACATAGTTGTGTCTTCGGTAGTGCATCTTTTTTTTGGATGCCTGGATTTCATCTATGACCTTGATCTACTTTTTCGAGCTGATGATTTTTAGCTCTACTTGCCAAAGTCCTTCATTTTTAATCCGATCTTTACTAAACTTTACCAGATTGTTAATATCAATGAAAGCTCACACAAGTTTAAAAAACAGCCAGATCGGACTAATAACAGCGGAGTTATGGCCCTTGATTTAGTTAAAAATGCTATATTTTGCCTCGTTAATATGATAGGGCTTTCATTTTTCGTCTGATGTTTACCAAACTTTACCAGATGTTTTGCCATTATTTTTTTATTAGTAGTACAATTATTTATTTATTTTTTTAATTTTTAATATTTTTTTTTTTTTTTTAAATTTTCTTATTTCATTATTTTTTTATTTTTTGGTGTTAACGCAGCATTGCTGTGCCTATTTCATTTTTTTCCGGTTCGTTGTTTTTTGATGTAATTACGGCCCCTTGACATTTTTTTTTTTAAAGTTTCTTGTCGGCGCTACTCCTCCTAAACGCCTTGTTGGATTTCGACGAAACTTGGCAGGTAGCATCGGTAAGATGTCTAGTTGTGCATATCGCGCTTTTGTTCCAGTTTGCTAATTTATGACGGAGTTATGGCACTTTGACATTTTTACTTTCAATTTTTTGTCGGCGCTACTCCTCCTAAACGGCTTGTTGGATTTCTACAAAATTTGGCAGGAAGCCTCAGTATGATGTCTAGTTATGCAAAGCATGGTATATCAATGAAATTTTGGACAAGTTCGAAAACCAGCTAGATCTAGTAAGTAACGACAGGTTATGGCCCTTGATTTGTCGATCTTTTGTACTTCCATAAGGTAAAACTTGAAAGGCTTCTTTGAAAGGCATGAAGCTCTTATATATTGCACGTAGCATAGGCATTAGATACTAAGTTACCTATTTATCGTTTGTTTAAATGGTGACCCTGGGATCAAATTTAGCCTTGCCGCGGGGTTTACAATTTACATAGACGTTTAAAGTAGAATATCGCTTAAGCCGGTGCTAGGAGGCATGAGAGGTGTTGCATCTGATAATTAGCTCTCATGAACACACTCAATAGGGCCGAGTTGGCTACTTTTCTCTCTTGTTTGTGTTTGTTGCTTCCAAGGGATCACATTTTCAGTATTTAATTATACCTAGGATACTATTGTAAAAACAACTACGACAGCTCGAATTTTAATATTTTGCAAGCAATGTGGTTCCAATTGTATTCAACTGGTGACCATGGGTTCAAATTTAGTCCTTCCCTGGCGGTCACAGTTTTACATGGTCTGAGCGCCAAACGAAACTCAAAACGTATACTTTTAATACGTTTTGTTTAATGTTACGTTTTTGTATGTTTTTTTCGTTGACCATGCTAACAGGAAACAGCTTCGAACATCGAAATTGTATTATAATTATAGAAACAGTAGGCGGAATGTGTACGTTCAAAGTGGTGGTGCGTTTCTATTGGCTGTCAATAAAGTTTTAATGGGAACATCCTTAAAAAATGCATAGTATACAATCTATACTATGACGACGAGAAATGAACATTATGGTATATATTTGTTTAGTTAATTGCACTGGAATTACATCAAATGTGTGGTTTGTTGTTGTAAAATAAAAAGCTTCAAAATATTGAAATAATGGTAAATGATATTTAGCAATATGTGAAAAAAAACACTAATTTGACGATGCACGTTTTTCTTTTGAAATTAAGATTGCCACGCATCCGTTAACTTTTCTGCCTACATTTAAAATATCGAAAGTTCAACGAGAAACTATGCGAATCATTAGATTAAACGTTTTATTTCAAATAAACAACATATATTTACATAATTATAATAACCCTCCATTACTGACGTTGATCTCAGCTAAATATAATAACCCTCCATTCTTGGCGTTGATCTCAGCTTTAAAAGCAAGAAGCATCCAGTGAAACCTGAGATTATTCTTACAAGTTCAACATGTTTTTTTAAGAGAAACCCAGGTAAAATAAGACATTTGGCTGCAAAGACATAATAAGTATGGAGCTGTTTTTTTTTTCTATAAAAAAAGTTAAGTTCCAGGTTAAACCATTGTTCTTAAAGGAAATAATTAAAACAAATATGAATCAGAATTACCTTGTAATATCCAAACTGAGACAAGGATAAAGAGTATTTGGCTATTGTGTGAGCTGCTACATGTAGCAACAGTGCATTACATGAAGATTTAAATTAAATCTGATATATCCTTTCTTTTGCAAAGACACATAAGAAAACCTATGACAAACTTTTCCTGAATGTACTAGAGGTAGTGATTTAATATTGTGCATGTATCATAAGCTTATTATACTCTACTACCCTGGGGTCAAATGTGGCCCGTCAAATGGGTCACGTGTTTAATATAGACTTATGTATGAAGACAAAATAATAAACTTCTTCTATGAAACCACAAAGCACAGAGCTCTGATATTTTACATATAGCAGAAGCTTATGTTCCTCTACCAAGTATGTTTAAATGGTGACTCTGGAGGTAACGATAACCCCGGGGTTGGGGTCACAAAGCATGATTTTGGATAATTTAGTCAGGTGAGAGATTGCGAATCATTCGGCCCACGTGTGTTAAAGCTCTCGGCGTTCCGCATAACTCATATTTGCAAATACTTATGAATAATTATTAGAATAGTTCAAAGCAAATTGTTTAAATAGATTTCATTGTTGATTATATTGCACCTATAATATAAATAAACCTAGTAAACAAGTATTAGTCAATGAGCAAAATTAATGCGTGCAGAGTAATTACCCTTGATTATTGTCTGTCCAAATTTACATGTACGGTTTAAAAATATGTCTATCAATAGAGTTAGTTTAGGGAGTGTTAGGAGTTTTATTTCTACTGAAGAAAGGCCATAAAATGTTATGCGATGGCGCGTTTTCTATAGTCATATTTTGTCCGTCGTTTGTTTGCTTATTGTTGTGAATACGATAATTTAAAAAGAACATTTCCCGACTTAAACTCAAGATGTTGATTATTTGTATTCCATACAATCTCCAGTGATCTCCAGTGATCAATATGGATGCATGTGTTGCTTCCAAGGGATCCACTTTTCAGTATTTATTTCATCATTGTTGAAATATTCAGCTTTCAAACGCGATAACTGTTACAAAGAAAGTTGAAATCGACGTGAGCTGAGACAAGTTTGACAATAAGCAAAACTGACTTATTTGTTTCAGTGTTTTAGTCCCTGATTATTGAAAATAGCAGAATTTTAGCTTGTGCCCATGATTAATTTAGCGAACAGTTTCAGATGTTCACCAACTTGATTTGAAGGTTTGTTCCAAAAATACAGTTTGCATGTTTGAGCACACGTTGTTACCCTTGATTATCTTAAAAGTATGGTATTTTAGTTTGCGAACACGAGAGCTTTAGATAATACGATGAAACTGTATGTTTGTCTGTACTACATGTATACAAACACTCTCTGTCAGGCAACAACTTGCAAACCTCTTTCTATTTCAGATTACGCGATTATCGCTGTCCCGATAGTATTTGTTTGGATATGGATACCAGTTATAGTTTTGCTAATTTTGTGTTGCAACAAGAAAGCTGGATGCTGTGCAGGTAAGAATAATCTTCATTGGTTCATTGATTCTCTTTTAACATTTTGCATATTTTTGAGTTTATTCACAATATGGTGGCATGCATATGGCAAATAAAATGGTAGGCAACTTAATTTAATTTAAACAATATTTTATTCAAGTACTGAATGGGATTGGGCAACAGGCAATGCCTATGTAAGACCTCTCCCGTATCAAGGTACATATAAACAATAAATTCATATCAAACATAACATAAAATGTAGAATTGTAGTACATTTTGCATATATTGGTTTGACAATTAACTTAGAATCTTTGAAACATGTGTACCGTGATTGTTTAGTATTAACACTTTGTACTCAGTCTGTCAGAAAGAATTTAAGCGAGAAAAAAAAAGAATATTCAGAAAGAAATTCATACTGGAAACCAATACAAAATATATATAAAAATGTATCGATTATTACAAAATATAATGGTTTTAGTATGAGTTTCTGTAACCAATAGTTAATTTTGGAATTTAAGATAACTGAGACAAAACAGACAAACAAACAAAAAATTACAATAAAAAGGAAGAAAGATGACAAAATATAAAAAAAATCTAGCATTGTGACAAAACATATCTGAAAATACAATAGTATATACATACATGTACACATAAATGCACATACCTATATGCCCATATATACACATACATATACATATGTACATGTACATACATCTATAATTCTACGAAGATCTCCTGGTACACTTATTATGTATTTGTGGACGATAAGTACAATTTCTGAGTTCGTAGTATCGTCTAGATTGGAACTGCCATTCAGTATCAAGTCAATGTTGATATGCGTGGCATCAACAAGATTGGCAAGGGTATCAAGTAAGTCATTTCTGAATTGGTTATACAGTGGACAGTTGAAAAAAAATGAGTATTGTCCTCACACCGATTGCCACATTTCGGACATACTGCTGAATCTGTCAAGAAGTGGTCAAATAAATGCTTATTTAGATTACTTGAGTTATTTCTTAATTGACAATGGATAATGTTATCATTCCTATTTCCTATATTATAGTGATATGGACTGTTAGTCCTATGTTCAATAGCCTTAAGTTTATGCTTAAATTGTTCAACAGATGGTGCATTGTTTGCGTCTAAAGGTAAAGCATTCCACAATTTAATTGTACTCGGTAGAAAGCTGTTATAATATGATGTTGTACGACAAAGAGGGAGACGTAAGTTTAATCCTGAAGTTCGAAGGTTATAATTATTGTTTACGGGTAAGTATGGCTTACATGTAATCTGGACTTATACCATAAATTATTTTGTAAATAGTTACAAGTTTATGATATTTTCTTCTTTTTGCTAATGTTTCTAAGTTCAATTTAGTATATAAGTATGATCTAGAGGAATTGCACCTGAGGCCTGTTATTATTCGTGCTGCTTCAACTTGGACGCTCTCTAATAGATCAGATTCTCCCTGTGTACAGTTATCCCATACCGAATCGCCATATTCAAGTATAGGTCTTATAAAGGCGATATATATATTCAATAAAGAATGTCTGTCAGGTTTGTACTTAAGCATTCTTAGAATGTTTAATCGTGCACATGCTTTTTCGTGTATATTTTCTATATGATGCGACCAAGTTGCGTTGGACTGAATTGTTAATCCAAGGTGACAATGTGACGCTACGTCTTGTACTATATCATTATCAAAGTAGACTGGTGGGTGGTTATAGTTTCTTCTAGTGCAGACAAGGCTTTTGTTTTTTTGAGGATTAAATGTAACAGCCCATTTTTTTTACCATTCAGATATTTTGCAAAGATCATTTGTAAGAGAGTTGGCCCATTCTACTGGATTTTTATCAACTACAACAAAAAGAGAAGTGTCATCAGCAAATAACCGTACATCATTCAATAAGTCATCTGTGATATCATTTATATAAAGCAAAAATAGAAACGGACCTAAAATATCCAGTTACATAATAAATCATTGATACCATATTTAGCTAATTTAAAAAGCAACCCATCATGCCATACTTTGTCAAATGCTTTAGCAATATCGCAAAATATAAATCGTACATCTTTCCCAGCGTCGAGGTTGCTTATTATGTTATTATATATTTCTATAAGCTGATTTACAGTAGAGTCATTAGGTTGAAAGCCTGCCTGGTATTTGCACAGAAGGTTATTCGTTGTATATAGTTGAACAAGTGTTTAAATACGATTTTTTCCATCAATCTGCAAATAATACTGGTAATGGATATGGGCCTATAATTGCCCGGCATGTCAGGTTCCCCCTTGCCCTTAAAAATAGGAGTTACATTCGCCTGTTTCCATTGGTATGGTACTTTTCTAGTGGACAATGACAGATTAAAAAGTCGCGTCAATGGAGCAGGGATGCTATTTATAACTGATTTTAACACCTTTGGGCTAATCATATCTGGGCCTGGAGGTTTCGATATTTTCAAGATTTTCCATTGATCAATTACTTCCGTTTCATTTATAATAATGTCATTCATTTTATTGTCAGTGCGATTATGAAAAGTAGGTAATTCTGGTTCCTGTTCAATATGAGATGTTGCAGAAAAGAAAGAATTCAATGCGTTAGCTTTGTCTACTGGATGTATTAAA
Organism: Cyrtodaria siliqua; assembly: GCA_037043455.1. Classification (NCBI taxonomy): domain Eukaryota; kingdom Metazoa; phylum Mollusca; class Bivalvia; order Adapedonta; family Hiatellidae; genus Cyrtodaria; species Cyrtodaria siliqua. Next base: position 307,504 of record JAWPHD010000036.1, read on the forward strand.
ATACGACTTTTATTTTTTATTGGAAAGTTTGGTTGAGTTACTTTGTTCAATTTAGAGATCGATTTTGCTATACGCCACCATTTACCCGGAGGGATTGATTTATCAGTTAACTGGGATGTAAGTTTTGTCTTGTATGATTCCTTAGATTCGCGGATTAAAGCGACTACCTCATTTCTAAGTTGCCTAAACATTGACAAATGTAATGGATTGTTTGAAGACTTAGCTTTCTTGTGCATTCTGTTTCGCTGTCGAATTTTAAAGCGTATATTATTGTTCATAAATGGTGTATCATTGGGACGTATAACAACAGTCATTGTAGGTACATGACGTGTTACACAATCATTAAAAGTATTGCAAAAATTAGAGTATACTGCGTTTATATCATCACAGTTAAACACGTCATCTTCCCAGTTAGTATTTTGTATATCCGTATTAAGACCATTTATGTCAGTGGCATCATAATTTCTAATAACCCGTTTATAGGCTAGTCTTCTTAATGTCTGAAAGCTAATTTCGACAGACACAGGAGAGTGTGTGCTGCATATTGGTGTATGTACATTCACTTGTTTAGTTAGTTCGTAATAAATAGACCAATGCACGTTCCCGGTGTCACAGTAAAGTTTGTTGGCTCGTTAATAATATTTGTCATATTTAATCTTTGTAACAATAGTTTAAATCTGTTAGACGAATTTGATAAGACGTCGATATTAAAAAAATCCCCTGTCACGAAGACTTGGATGTTATTATTCAATGATTGGGAAATTCTGTCATATAGCAAATCCAATAGGTGTACCTGAGAGTTTGGCGGTCGATAGCACGCTCCAACTAACAATGTATTGTTATCGTCACACATTACTTCCAGCCATAACAGTTCAAGATTATCATTCATAAGATCCCTCCTAACGGAACAGTGAAGGTTATCTTTAGCATAAATAAGTATACCGCCGCCGTTCCTATTACGATCTTTACGAAATGGGTTTTGAAATCCGGTTAATTGTAATTGGTTATCCGCTATCGAGGCGTCGAGGTGGGACTCGGTTATACAAATAATATCATGAGATGCTAATTCATTTTCGACAATATCTAATTTTGGAAGTAGACTGCAGACATTAGTGTGAACAATTGAAATAGTTGACTTAATAATACCGTTACTCGCTCCAGGGCCAGGATTAGACTCAATACCTGCTTAGATAAAAAGTGTCACCTTAACAATTAGTTTAAATACGTCATTGCCGTTTTTACAACTCATAAAATGGCAGTGAGATGCTTGTATAATCCGTTTAGTAATTGGTTTTAGACAGTTCCATATTCCCTTCATACAGTTTGTATATTCTGAGTTAGTCTTAGTCGTATGTATCAAATGTAAAAGTAGAATTAAAAAAGTATGAAGGGTTTCTTAAGGTATAGTGAGAACACATATGTACCAGGATATGTTCAAGAATTAGTAAACAATTGCACAATGCTAGATGGGAAAGACAAAACATATATGTACATACAAACAAAACAAAGAAATTATCTTGAGATTTTATATTAAGAATTAAAATAGTTACTATTTATCGAGAAAGGTATTGAGTCAAATTTGTGTATCGCCATGATCATACTGTTTATATATCTAAAGCATGATTTTTACACGTAAGAAATGTTTTAGAAGCGCTGCTACATGTAATGAATGACTGCCATAAGTATTAGACGCAATATGTGCTTCTACATGTAATGTAGGAATGCAGTAATACTTAGATGCAAGGTAGTACTGTTATATGATTACAAATTATTGCAATATTATTAATATTACAATAGCACTGTTACCTGTAATAAAATGGTTACATGTAACAAACACTAAACAAGACATAAATGCAATGTAACAACGCTTCATGTCATGTAATACATATCACATTTGTGAATCGCCATGATGATACTGTTTATATATCTAAAGCATGATTTTTACATGTAAGTAATGATTATATTCAGGATTTAGAAGTGCTGTTACATGTAATGAGTGACTGCCATAAGTATTAGACACAATATGCGCTTCTACATTTAATGCTGGATACAGGGTAGTACTGTTATATGATTATAAATTATTGCAATATTATTAATATTACAATAGCACTGTTACCTGTAATAAAATGGTTACATGTAACAAACATTAAACAAGACATAAATGCCATATCGGCATTAACGCTAAGAAGGGCATACAAAGCAACATGTTATGAGTAATTCCAATAGTCATGATAATACTGAGATGCAATGCGCACTGCTATCTGTAATAAGTGACTGTAGTAGGAATAGTAGCACTGTTACATGTTATACGGTTGTAATACAACAGTATAAGACATAGATGCAAATTAAATCCGTTACATGTAATAAATAAGTGGAATAATACCTATACCTGAAAGGTAGCACTATTACAGGTAATGAGTTATTGCAATAAGATAAACAATTAATACAATATTAAAGATTAAGATGTAGTGTAGCAATGTAATAATACATGCATTACATATACAGCAGACTTATATTTAGCGGGACAATTAGTTCAGTAAAATAAGTGTCATGTACTAAATTTGAAAGGATGTGTACACTTGATGTAATCTTCAGAAACACACAGTAAAAATAGGTATGACTGAAATTTTATGAAATAAAATGAAATAAAATATATGCATACTAGAAACAGGACTTAATTACAAGATGAACACAATACATAAATCGTGACTGCACGAACATTGATCGTAAACGCGCAACCATATAACTGTATTTAGATTATGATAATATTTTGTAAACATATAATTACAATGAGGCTTAGGCGAACAGAGTGAGAATTTACAGTTGTCCTGAGGATAAGCCGAATGAAAATCAAATAAAGATAGTTGTCTACTACTACACTCAATTGTATTCGGGAAAGAAACGTTTTTAAATTAACCAGCACTATACAAATAGTACGAACAACTTTGTATCAATACACACACTGAAAATGAAATACGTAATAAAGTTTACATTAGGAATAACTGACTAGTGGTTTAATTTCATCTCAGAGACAACACTATTCATAGTAGATCGTGGACGTAACTGTTTATTTTAATTATCGTGCGCGATCAAGTGTCTATTGACCCTGCTCGCTCATGTCACGGATGATTTCGGTGTACTGGTCGACGGCGAGCCCATTAGTACCTCTGCGAATGAAGCCTTGCTGGGACTAGTAGTGCTAGTAGATAGAACGCTGGTAGATGGTACTGACGAAAGATGGGACATATGCGTGCATATGTTTACATTGTCATTGTTCATCTTTACAAATATCTTACCATCAAATGTCCATGTGTCTTTGATAGAACCGCTACGTTTTAATTTGCGGGCCTCATATGCTTATTGGGCATGGTTTCTAGTGAGATCTTCACCCATGAAGTGGGCTGTCCTGTTCGATTTGTTATATGCGTGTGCCGATTTCCTGGCCTTCAGCATTTTGCTTCGTGACTTATAACTCACAAAGCGAACAATTATGTCACGCGTCGTTTTACCCGGTATGTGTCGGCCAACCCTATGAAATCTGTCAATCCCATTTGGGTGTAGATCAATGTTGAGAACATCCTTTGCAAATGAGCATACAAGAGTATCTGTGCTCTCGTCTTTGACTTCTTTAATGCCGAAATTCGAATGTTTTGTCGGCGGGTGTATTGCTCTAAATCATCATGCTTTTGCTCTAACTCCAGGCACTTAGATTCAGATGATCTGAGTTTGTTTTCAAGCTCTAAAACCGACTCATTGAGTGGTTTAAGAATACAAGCAATTTGTTTCTCTAGTGTGGGTAATAGGTGATCAATTAGCTTGTTGTTGATAGAAGGGAGAGTACACAGAGAAGACACGAAACGGTCAATTGTTTCTGAATCGGCTAATGCACCTAAACGACTGTCTATTAACATTTCGGAATCCTCTTCCGGTCCATCACTGCCGGCTCTTCGGCGCTTATTAGAGTGAGACCTACCGCGAGGGGTAGCTGGTGTACTCGGGGTACTCGGGTTGCTCGGAGTACTCGGGTTGCTTGCTTTAGTGTGTTTTTTCCTGCCATTACTGGATGGTATGTGGTATGTTAAGACAGTACTGATCAAATGAACGATACTACAGCATTTACCTGGTGAGCGATGTTCATTGTCCGATCTTGGAGGTAAAACACAAATCCAATCAAAATATCCGTTTATAATCACAAATATCACATTTCAATTAGATTTCACAACAGCATGGCATATATATCCATATGTCCATATAACTATCACTATATTAGTACCATACTGTTAATTATCCTCGAAATAATAGGATTCGTTTGCGGAGCTAACAAAACCACATATTACCTGGCAATTGTTGACCTCTACTTGAATATGACACCAAAATCGTCGCGACCATAGCACATTCCAAGTGACTTTGCATGAAGTCTTACTTTGGAAGAGTAATATTGAAACCCAAAAGAAAAAATAATAACTTGTTTACCTGTATGTGTACGCATATAAGCAATGGAATACGGCAACAGATACATGATGTCATTGTGTAAAATAAACAAACAAAACATTAGTAGTTGGCGACGTCAACGCACAAAATGTCAATGTTTTTCATTAATAAGAATCAATCATGGATATCCGGTTCAAATATAAAAAATTCAACCCTCGGTAAAATTCTTTAATCAAAACCTTGGCAGAGCCTCGAACCAAAAATAAAATATACCTGGTGTTGGTATTCCTGATCTTCAAGGGATACCCATGAAATATGGTGTATATCTCTTGTATAACGAAGTACATGCGCACATGTACATTTTCTGTATCACCATTTATTCAAGAAGAGGCATAACACGCACATTGAGTTTTAACGTTTAGCTCTACTTATTAAATATTACCAGAGCTTATGCTTCGTTGCGGCATGCGGCGTTCAGCCGTTCATCCATCTGTCAATACATCTGTCAGTAAACGCTTTCTGTGTGGCGACTTATTGCTGAAACTACATGTACTTGCTGGATGTTTGTGAAATGTTAAAGGAATGTTCACCTTTATGTGCAGTTGGTCCTAAATAAAGATCGGTTGACCAGAAATCTAAGATGACCTCCACAGCTAAAAAACACGTTCGGGGCGATTACTTCTCTGAAACTACAGAAAATGTTTTTGTTAAACTTTACAGAAATATTGTTTTTGATTAGATGTCTAGTTGGTTAAAGTTAAATTCAGTTTGGTAAGAAATCCAAAATAGCCACCACAGCTAAATATAGTTTTTCTAAAGACAATTTGGTAAACAATTTTGATAAAATAGAGGTTGATCACACATCTAAAAATGTATAAAAGTAGAACAGGGAATAAGTAAAAGTGAAATAATATAAACTCTCTGCCAGGCTTTATCCTATTACAAACTAGGCATCATTTAAAGGCAATAAAGGAATAACACTAAGATGAATATGTATTATTATATTAATATATTAAAACAACTAGAGCGCCACATAACAAGCACTCACTGACTTGGCAGAACCCAGAGCTGATAAGGGAATAAACCGAGTCAAGATTGAAATCAAAACTTAAATCATCTTTCTTCGGAATTAGGGAGAAATATGAGATATAGGGTCCTATAGAAACCACAGCGTCCAAACGCAATGTCAGTAGGCAATAAGGCCTACAGGTTAGCTTGAATCGATGTTATGTGAACACCATCCTCGCTATTATCCTGTCCTCAGGGCCCAAATAGATAAGAAGTCATCATAGGGTCAAACATATGTCGGGTCATCGCACAATCAAAGAGGAAAGCATAGTGGCGAACATAAAGTTCGTTGTAAAATAACACAAAGATGATCATGTATTTATTAATATATGAAACAACTAGAACGTCACAAAACAAGTATTCAGTGACTTGGCAGAATACCGTTAAAGGCACGACAAGTCAAGATTGAAAACAAAACTTAAACGTTATCATCCATTTCCAGAATTAGGGAGAAGTCACCATAGGGTCCAACACATGTCATATGTCTTTCTTGTAATAGTTTTGCTTATTATTTATTTCATTTCCAATCGAGGGAGGTAAAACAAGAAAAGAAGCAACACGATCTGAAATATTAGATTTGTGGAGTTAAAGTTATTTAGGATAGATATTAATAACCGTCGTTGAAAAAACCGAAAAGCGTTATCAAAGGCTTCGATGAAATCTGCTTGAGTATCTGGTAAAATACTCAATATGAAATCATATTTATAGTACACACAAATAAATTGCGACAACAGGTTCACAGTTCGTTCCCATAGGATACCAACAATTTGTATATAAACAATGGTTATATGCCTGACGAAAATGTAATATTATAGGAAAATAAGTGCTTCACACACTTTTTTGCAAGTTCGCATAGTACAATTGCACAAATTGACGTTTGTAAAACAAACGCTTTAATAGTTTTGCAGGCCAAGCATGCAGTCTTTTCTTTAGCAAAGTAGTTTGAATAGAAATTAAAGCTTGTATTTGATCAGGCTGTGCGATAAAGTAGTATATCGTGCGAAAATGTCATAATTTCTTTCAGATGAATTTTGACCCGTATTGTATATTTTATCAAGAACGTCTGCTGATTTTTTAAGATGGCTAGTATAGCTAAACATTGAGTTTCAAAAGACAATAAGATTCGACTTCTTCTCTGAAGCTTGATTTTAATTCACTCTCATTGTATGCTAAAGACAAGGAGAGCAATTACGAAGACACTACGCTCTTCAACTAATCTAGCAAAAACATGGCCGTTTGCTACCAAGGCCAATAAGACTTCAGGAGACTCTCAATGGCATATGTCTTGAGGGATTTAAAGATTTAAACTGTCCCTTTTATTGGGATGACAATAGGTAAGAGTGAGGTTTGGAGTACCCTTAAACCAGGTTTAAACCACAGCGGCCTTTTTCGCCACTGACCGTTCTAAAACGGTAGCCCTATTGTCAAACCTTTTGTGTTTGTGATGTCTTATCTTGCCTTTTATTCATCTTTGAAGTTGTTTTTTTCTCTGTGTGTTTGTTTGTGGTTGACTGTCGTCCTTGAATGCTACTTTTCGATTTTTACAGGATTTAGATGGGCGCAACATATATTTAATATAAGATATTTGGGGTATGCACGTTTAAAAAAAAAAGTTGACAATCATAATTTATGAATTTCCATAACGATTTTTAACGGGGCGTTACTTTTAAATGATTATACAATTGCAAACCAAAAAACCTGCATTTGTATAACTTCTCAGATGTGCATCCCCTCCACAGAACCTCATCCATACACAATGAATCCGCCCTGAGACTGTTTGTCAAAGGTGAAAGTTACACAGACACATTAAAGGTTATAAGCCAAAAGGTCTTATTTTGTGTCTATACATGTAACTTCTTTAAGTAAAATATTTTGTGTCTATACATGTAACTTCTTTAAATAAAACGATTATGAAAGAAGAAATTTGAAAATCGCCGATCGTTACTATGAACGCAATACTTACATAGAAGCTCTTAAATGAGTGTTATCCAACGAGTTTATTAAAACCAACAAAATACACACTCACGAATGTAAGATTCTATTCATCACATCACATCCCTAAATGGTGGGAATATATCACTTTAACGATGTTAACATGCTTTTAACCCTTAACCCGCTAAGCACGACTATAATAGCCTTTGCGTCCTTCGTAAACTCAGATCATCCTGCGAGTAACTCGCGGGCTCATCAGGTCAGCCTGCGAGTAACCTTTGTCACATAAATGGAATGGTCTTAATTCAAAGAAAGAACAGCCCATTATATATATGTAGCGGGTTAAGGGTTAACATGGCGCCTGTTTGTAAGAGAAATCATGACGTCGTTTGGGTTTTTACATCAGCTACGTTACACGGCTGTAACGCGTTCACTTATGTAATGCGACATTTACAACAAATATAACGTTAACTATAGGCATTTCATAAAGTAAGATTTCAAAAACTGATAAATAGTAAGGTAAGGTCTGTCTAAACGTATGCAAATAGTTGGGGTTAAATGTTTTACAGTGTACACATACAATGATTCGGTTCTCATTTGCATATGTAATACGCTAGTGCATTTTTCCGATAGTAGTGTAGCGACAGGTTTACGAGTGTACTTTAATTCGCATTAGCAAGGGATTCTGTCATCCTTGACATTACATAAAATGGCAAGGCGATTAATGCGATTTTCCCACCCACACGTTCATGTAAGGTTTTCCGATGACTCATTAACCTGACCTCGTTATAGACACGCCCTAAGGATTTGCGGGTGATTCAAAACATTGAAAAGAACGTTAATTAGTTAACTTATTTTCAAAAGGACGAACCTGGTGATCTTAAAGAAATAGGATAGAAAACGAATTTTGGTACTTTTTGAAAAAATGGGAAATTTAATGGTCTTCTAAGAAATGTATGATCCAGTGGTGGTTTGATTTATCTTTGCTCAAAAATTTAGCCTAAGGGCATACCATGGATTTGATTATTGAGAATTTGACATTAAACTGTGGTGTGCCCCCTTTACGTGTACATTACACAATGCAATATGGTGACAGGAAGAGACGTAATAGTTTTTAACTTCGCGCCAGTGTCTCGGAACTGATTACATCGAAATGATCTCGTCAATAGGAGTCCAACAATGTGTACTTTTATATGTCTATATTACATTTCTTGCAAGGATTCTTTTCAGGGACGGAAAAACTATAATAATTACGGAGAAACTATTTCCATTTCCTGTGACGTTACTGATCCCCCGATCCCCTTATATTGCTAAATTACACTCGTAAGCCTTTCTCTACACTACTATACTAATACATAAGTGATGGCTTAAATACAGTCCCAGAAGCCATGTTCTGTGATACATCAAGTTATATGACAAGTTGTGTTACTATTGTCATTTCTTTATACCAAATATATTGTATTTTGTCTCGGGTAAACATGATTTTATGTAAACATACTTTAAAAGGCGTCTACTGAAAACAAAATAACTAATTTATACCAGTCGACCATCCGCGGGCCTTTTGGGGCCTGTTGTTCAGCTTCCAAAGACAACTTTATATTACTAAATATATTCCTGTGGTTCTTTCACATGCACTGAGGATAGATTATAAGAATATTACATGGGTATCCGGTGAAGATGGGGAATTCCAACACGAGGTATAATTGTTTTCATCGAAACCGAGGCTCTGTCGAGGTTCCGATTAAAACAATTATACCGAGTGTTGGATTTTCCCTATCTGAACCGGATATCCATGATAGATTCTTTTTCATGTCATTTACATTCTGAGCATTCGTGTCGCCCATTCGCAACATCTCTCACACTGCTTCGCAGCATTACTTGAATTTTAATCGAAGGTTTCCATATTGGTTACGTCATCGCGCCTTAGATTCCAGCCAAAACAAATTTGCATTCAACATCAAAGTTATCTTCGTAATTTTGCAATGTCATTTAGCCGATTGCTCCATATATAGTTCATTTACTTGAAAGCAGTGATAAAACCTTCATCTGTATTGTAAATAACAAACATGCAACGCAAATCATAAACGACATTGTTTTTATAGAAACACCGTAACAACAGTGCACTATTGTATGTGCCGTTGCCTTCCGATTAACAAAATGCCAAGATTTTGGACATACCGAAGCGTCGTGATACACACGAGGCGAGATCCAGAATAATGACGGAATGGCCGAGCGTTCACGATTGTGACGTCGCCAACTACTAACGTTTTGCATATTTAGTTACACAATGATGTCATGCAACTGTAGTTGTTGATATCAGCGCTCGACTTTTACCTTCCTCCATGTGTATGATCAGATTGTCCATCACCAATGTAAAACGCGGATAACCTTATTTGGTATGCAATAATTAGACCATCGGATATCAGCTCTAACCAATTATAGCAGTGCAATTGTGTACACTGTTAATATCACTTGATTACTGGGTCGATGTGTCTATTGGCCTTTTCGACAAGACGTGTTTATAAGAGAATAAATAAAGAGCTTTTAAATCTTATGTGAATTAATATTAATGTTTTAAGGCTATTCGTCTTGTTTTATAGACAAATGGGATCAAATGTCCATTTTGGTCACAACAGAATTATGATAGTCTTAGTTTTTATTGGCTAAACGCAGTCACGTTAAGGTCACTAGTATGCACTATTGTCTTTAGAACCCTTCCTATCCGGTTTAATCCGGAGTTGCGGTCATGGTCTTTTTAGAGGTTAATAGTCTTTTTAGACATCAATAGTATTTTTTGAGAATGACGTGATGCTTCTCCATGACGTTACGTTATATATGTAAACAAATTCATGTTAGTAAGCTAAAAGTCAGAAAATATCGGAATTTATGCGGATCATTTTAGTATTATTATGTTTATTCATTGTATTGTTAAGACATAGTGTTTCCATATTAAAATACTTTATGAAAATAAATTAATTTTCTTGACACTGTTTCTGACTTTTCACTACGATTCATTATTATAATATAACTACTAATATATCTACTTCTTAATCATTCAATTGTTAAACTGTATTATAAGGAATGGTACGAATTGTTGACTTTACATGAGGGCCTTATCCGGTTCAATCCTGTTTTGTGGTCTTCCGTTGTCTTGCTTGGAGGACAAAAGTATTATTCAGGTCAATAATCAACTTCTGTTTCAGTCAGTAGCTAGCATTATTACATAGCATTTAAAATACGTAGTTTGTATTTGCCAAAAAACAGTCGCGCGACAGTAATTAGTATGAACTATTGAGTTCAGAACGTTTCTTACTCCAGTTTAATCCATGTATGCGATCAATATTATTTTTAGAGGTGAATAGTCATTTTTGAGAATGGTGACTCGCTTCTCTATGACGTGACGTTGTGTATTTAAGAAAAATATTGAAGTTTATGCTTTATTTTGTTTTTTTTTTGTTTTTTTTTTGTTATTATTATTCTTATTTATATTGCTAAAGATCACTAGTGTCCGTATTAAACAATATAATGAAATAAATTATTTATCTTCTTACTGTTTCTTACTTTTCGCTAAAATTTGATATAATAAAACAACTATCTACTTCTGCTTCGTCTCGGTCAATAGTTCCTTGAATACTATGGATCAATAGTAATTCCCTTGGATGAATAGTTTTAACCATTGACCAAGTCGAGGTCAATAGTTCACTGCTGCTGGTCAATAGTATTGCTCGACGATGAATAGTATACGACTATTACTTCAATTGAGGCCAATGGTTAAAAATATTCATCCGACTGAATGACTATTGACCCGAAACAGGGAACTATTGACCGAAACGAAGTTAGGGGTCAATAGTTTCCTGTTAAGGGTCAATAGTCATTCCCGAGGAAGAATAGTTTTAATCCATTTACCGAAAGAGAAGCATGTAGTTGTTTTATTATAGTGAATAAAACGAAATACTTTTTATTTGTGAAATAACTTATGTCGCCGTAAACTGACCCAGAAAGTTTTCGGATACTTTGAACACATTCTTTGTCGCTTTTAAATGCTCAACAAAAAAAATCATTTTTTTTGTCGATAGATCTAGTTAAATAAATCTATCCATTTCCATGTTCATGGCGTTGTCGTTTCGAAATCGATCACAATCTGTTGACGCTTTACTCGTATGATACTTTGCTTTGTATAAAGCGCTAACATCACTCAAAACAGACTATTGACTGGATTAAATACTATTCACCCGACAACCGGGTTGAGCGGATAAGAGGTGAATAGTTCATACTATTGACTTAAATGTGACTGCATTTAAGCCAATACAAAAATGTATTTAAAATGATATGTAATAATGTTAACCACTGACTTCCACAGAAGTAGATAATTGTATACTATTCACAATCGGCAATGAACTATTATTAATAAATATTTCCCTGCTGCGGGTCAATAGTCATTCCCTTGGATGAATAGTTTTTACCATTGATCTCAACTGAAGTAGATTGTAGTATAATATATCGTTTAACGCGTTCGTATTGTATTCAAACTATGCATATCTACACTAAAAGCCTCATAACCTATATTTAAATATCTTTCCTGGTAACTTCATGTTCACCAGCTCATAGCGAAATAGGGTATTTAAGCGATCAAATTGAACGCATGACATCCTTTACATATAGCCCGTCCTCTTTTTAACCTATAGGTTAAAAGGCGGAGGGACTGTAAACTTAAAACTACACACACACACTCAGGACATAATTTAATGTATGTACATCGAGCAGTGCATATCGTGTCACTACACAAGTAACATTATGATTTACAAGAAAAAAATATTTGCCCCTTTTCATGTGTCTCGAACAAACGACCTTCTAATTTATAGCCCAACTTGCGTATCACTGAGTTATGGCGAATTCATGAGAATATTGTATAATTTATTTAGTAAGATATACTATGGTGCAATAAACTTAACATATTTGAACGACCCTCAAGATGTATCATTATTTATTATCAATTTAACTAAGATTCCGTCTCAAAACATTAGTCTTGATTTTTTTAGCACCTGGTTTAAATGCCGCTCCGGGCAACTTTTTTTTTATGAAATATATTTGGAAGCTGTATATTATCGATGTTACCTGAAAAGAAGGCTAGATAAAATGTGATATTCGAAGCATCGATTGCTGGCTTATATACCGACCTTTTGGCCATTTGTCGAATTGAAACTACTCCACGCGTGACTTATTCATATTCATGAGTTAATATCAGTTTAAGTATAGTGTCTGTAGCTTAAGGACTATTGGTCGGCCATCTTTGAAAACAATCCAAAATTGATGGGATATGGTCAAATGATTTTTTCAATACTTTAGACACGAGCAATTTCAATCATATAGTACCTGACAGTAATTCAACACTATTGATCTGAACATAATATTAAAAAGAATGCTTATTAAGGATTGTTTTTTTATGTGAAATAAGCTGGTCCATAAACTATTCCATTCATCCAGCAGCTGTAAACAAGACATCATTTCTGAATAAAATAAGCCATTTTATCAAATCATTCAAATTTCTAAGTACACCATTCTAAACATTCAAAGATTCAAAGATTTTGATTTCAAAATAATCCCAATGCTATAGTATCGTGACATTGACGGACTTTTTCTGTCAAAATATTATAACCGGTAACTATATCTGTGGCTGTGTTAAACACAACTGAGTGACTATTTTGCACAGAAACAATGCAAAACAAAACTAATTGAACATTAGGCATGTCTACATTCGAACAGAAATGGTCCAAACCAAATACCAATTTATAAATTTGATCAAATGAACTCTTCAGCCGAATGTTTCAATTTTCAATGTAAGTGCACGCTTTTCATGTGAATCATGTGTGTATTGAATGGCAGGTAAAGAAAATCGTTGCTTTTTGTAAAGATGTCCGAACAATAGTTCTTAATGACAAAAGTAATGTGACCAGATCAATGTGTCTAGATGACTATGTCTATGCTCCTCCGTAATCACAAACTGTTTTATATTTCAGAGAACATATCTACTAAAGAAAAAGTCATTAGAGCATGTTGTATTATTGGTGGATGCATACTACTAGGACAAATTTGGACCATTATTGGTGTATTACTCTTCCTTAAGAAAGTATGGCCAATGTCTAAAGGTACGTTATGAATCCCTGGTTCCCCTTTAATCACTAGAGGATTATTTTAGTATCTTAATCGTCCCGGCACAATCGTACGCATAAGCTATTCATGCTTTTTTTTTCTTTGCTTTTTTTAATTGAATGCAAATCCTGAAGTATGGTTTTCAGCTTTTCAATCATGTTGGAATGTGGTTTGATTACATTGTCCGTCGTCGATTGCCAGTTATTTAATTGTTATGACCCTGGTAACTTAAGTAAACGGTTTACGAGTTTCACAATATTAGACGTGAGTATTTGAATATTTGACATTTGTGTTTTAAGGTTGGGGCCAAATAGGCAGCGTTCAAATTATAAACGCAATAACGTCGGAAAACAAATTCTGATTACACTAAATTTGACAGAAATATTTATTTTAATATCGTCGCGTATGAGGTTGTTAATGAGTTAAAATGACAGGTGTTTTCAAAAGTTATTGCAATTATTTATTTACTTCATTCATTAATTACGTGTGCACTATGTCTGATATGTATGAACATGTCTCAGTGTCTTACTACCTTCCTTGTCAATAACATGGTTTGTCCTCAAGATATGGTCATTTGCTGCAGACTTGTTAAATAACGTTTCATATGTTCTGACCTCGTAACAATATTACGGCTTTTTGTGGAGTCCTACTCCAAACCACCTTCTTAAGTTTACATAACCATGTTATTGACTATTGGTGGAAAGTGATTTCAGGAGACAAATTAAATAACCTCTAAAGATCAGACAGCGCACCCGTAATGAATAGGGACCAGGGTCATATGCTATTAGTAGCATCTACAAACCTGTCTTTAAGCCAGTCCAGTTATAAACCAGCATTTAATCTTCTCCCTTTTTTCGTCTGACACCATTGTTGTTTTTTTGTCGGAGAAAATGACCGACACACAATTGTATGAAGGTGGGAGAAATCTCTGCAATTTTAACAGCTATTATTAGCTTATATATTCATGACTTGCGATACGACTATAGAGGGGTGATTATTAGACACGTTAATTTGTTGTAATTACGCGATAATATTACATAAGTCATATTTAAACGCGAAACGTAATATTTACCCACACAAATGGCAAACATGATTAGTTTATAAAATGTAACATATACAAACATTTCCGTGTTCAATTCATTGAAAACACCGTCAAGTATTCAATCTACAAAAGCAATTGACCGCTTTAAAGTTTGAAGGAATTATTTATAATCAGAAATAGAGGACTCTGTTATTAACCAGTTTTCCAGAAGAACCCTATTATTAGATTTGGGTATGTCTTTTGTTGGATGCGCTGGCGGGCTGGCGTGCGGGCGTGTGGGCTGGTTTTATGGCGGACGGGCTTTTGAGTGGGCGGCCGGCCGGGTTTCTGGCGTTTAGTTACATTGTATGATAAGTTTAGCCTGTTAATAATGTTATTGACTTCGGTAAATTTAAAAAGGAGAAAATGTTATTTAGCAATTTCAATGTGTTTGTTTATAACACGTATTTCGTAGAACTATCGAGACACCACTGGCTTCATAAAAACTTCAATATATTAAGAAATATGGAGTCTAGAATGAACAAAACAAGACTTTTTGAATAGGATTCGTTTATTAATGCAGGAAAATGTAAAGTCTACCCGTATGCCAAAGCCCCACTGTTTCAGTGGTCTTAATTTTAAACTTATAAACAAAATAACGTGCCTCTAGTCAATGTTCTTGGTTGAAGTTGTTTAAGCATAATATGTTGTAAAGTTTCAAATATATTGCTTTGATGCACAGTGTAAACATGCACTGGGATTACTACCAATCAGACCATTTCCCCACCTCACAGCTGACCTTAACGTTAGCCTTGGTATTGTACTTATTTTTGCTAGGAGGTTGAGGTTTATCCAGTATATTATTTTTATATTTGTTGTAGATACTCACTGGACCATCTACCTTCCCATCTAACTCCCGCCCCGCTACCTCCTTCCTTCGACAACAAACCTTGATGTTATTCATTTCGATTTTTGGAGATCGCTGAGCGCGATATTTACAGATATCGGCGGTACATTCTCAAATACGTTTGGTTTCTTACTTGCATTTCGAATAGGTGGTTCCACTTCTCCAGCCTTTATAGCGTCTGAGTAGTGTTTAATTACCCTTAGGATATGTTGCCTGCTTTTTCTTTTAGTCTTTTGACTGTTACCTGTGATACGCAGGCTTCATAACCTCTGCTCCCAGCTAAATTCCATTTTGTTTATTTCGCCCATTGTTTTCTCGTTTAGGGCAAACGTTTTTGTTAGAAACTGAGACCATACGCCGTGAGCTATGGAATGGTGTGAAAACACCTCATTGAAGGTTTCATGTTTACCGTCATATGCATACCATCTTCGGGATGGCTCAAATTTCTGTACTATTGGCATCTTAAATATTGAATTCTGCTAAACCCGGGGCGTGAACGGTAGCAAGCACGTTTCACTACCGTTCACGTTTTCAATCAAACCGAGACTGAAATATTTTTGGTATTTATCGTGTTCGACGGTTTCCAGATTTCTCCTTTCATACTTTTTGATGTTGACTTTACACCCAAAGAAACTTACATATTGCTTTCCTCTTTCCTTTAATGACTATTCTCTGTGTGCGGGTATTTTTCAGTTTATTCACGTTTACTGCAACCTACCCCTTTACACTCAACTCCTCTAGAAAAATCATCAGCACACCTTGTGAATGAAAACAATCCAGTGGCCGAGACTGGTTTCAGTATGTTCATCTGTCTGTTTTTCGTTTTTAGACACAACCTTGTAACGCTTTAGACGTATAGCTACACTCATGAACCTGCTAGATTGCCCATGATGAGAGGAAGACCCTATACATGTTCGGGTCAATAAGTTTCAGGTCACAAGCACCAGATAATGCCCGCTCTATAATATTCAATAATGTTAGCCACAATTCATCAAACTTCTAAGGTAGACTGGACATGAAGAGAATGATGCTGTTAGTACAGCAACATTTTAGGGTTTTAGGAGGATTCCCTGACCCAATGTATATCAAATAGTGAAATATATCAAACTGTTCGGTATGGTCGGAAATGTTTGAGACTACCTGCATAATTTGGTGCAAATTAATGTATAAGTTCGGTTTCAATTCCGCAATTTATAGTGGCGCCCAAGATAGCCTCCTTGTTTTGGGAAACCTGGTATAAAACTGAATGATTTATGTAGGGACTTTGTGTTTTCTTCTAAATTCATTTTATGGTAATTAAACAAACTTGTAAATGCATAAAAAGTAAAATTAACGAAAACATGGGTTCAAATAACATTTTATAATTAAGGGGTCAAAATCTATGTCAAATGTTCAAATAAGTGCAAAAAATGGCAATTTACTAAACACATGTTACTGCTTAGTATCGAGACAATACAGTTTGGTATAACACACATTTTAACTTGTTCTATAACAATTATTAAAAAGTGCTTGAAATAAATAAGTGTAAAGTTGACATATGTCGAGGACATACAGAGATAGAAAATGCATATTGTGACAACAGTTATTTTACAAAACACGCTTTATTATAAACTCAATAAGTGCAAGTAAAAGTGTTTTAAATTTGAAATGCAATCTCTCCTTTAAATTTCGACTATGTTAAGGACATACTCATGTATCCAAAATGGCCTTCTGATATTCAGTACAGGAATTTAATCTAGAGTGTTTTGCTAAAATGTGGCTTTTAATATCATTTTTAAATGGTCTGGCTATACTAACACATCAGTTAAAGCTTTAAACACGTACTGTGTCATCAAATGGCAGACACAAAATGCAGATCAAACTCATGATGAAACGTCTAAATAGGCGTTTTAAACAATAAATGTTGGTTCTTTGACACTAATGGTGTCATACACTTACCATATTTCTAAATATGTGTTAAGGAAAACTCTTAGAAAACGGTAAAATCGTGATTTATTTCATATTAAAAGACTAAAAATAGAACTAATTTAACACAAACTAAACTAAAGTTAGTTCAGAGAAGAGGTGTTGCTTCTTGTATTACTTCTTATGAACAGACTCGATAAAACATGTGTCGCCACAAGCATGACAATTCACTGTCAATGGTAACAATTACCCCTATAAATGTTGTGGTCAATATGTTCAAGGTCAAAATCACCATGGGCCGATCATACAAACGCTTAAACTCTATTTTACTCTTCAAGATTCGTAGCCACTTTTATGACATTGCACATGTATACCTCTTGATCCCGGCGAGTGTATATCAATCGGCCCCTCCGGGCGAAAATTATAGTTGGTTTTAAACTGATAATTTTACTTTTTTTTAACCAAAGTGAGCCTCACTGTAAAGCAAGTAGGACAAGTAGGACAAGAAATAAAACATGCCATAGTTGTTACCAAGGATGTGCCAACGACTCTAAAATGTAGTACGACCACCTTGAGCAAACAAACGCACGTACGTTGGTACGTTGGTAATGAAAAGTACACGAGATCTACATCAACAGAATATACGTTTACTCCCTCAGACGATGAACACGGCAAAGAAATCTACTCCTCTATTATCAGAAAAGCGGGAAAACCAATATCTTCAGCGAAGTATACCATCTATGTTGAGAGTATGTATGAATGTGTTTTGTTATTAGCACTTCTGTTTAGCATGTTTTCTTAGAATCTCTATACATCTTTAATGTCATGTCTTGTTTTCCGTATATGTGTCTTTGCGCATCGTAACATACATTCTGAAATAGATATAAATATATTATACAATGTGTTCAAATATTACACTTATTCGTTTTCTCACAGTAGTCAATCAAACCCCATACCGCACACTCTCCTAGTTTTCGTCTTGTTTAGTTTCAGTTTTCATTTTCAACGTTTATGTATGTCCCACAATGGTATAGCATATAGCACGGATACCAGTGGTGGTGATGTTGTGTGTGTTTCGGGGCCGGGATAGGGAACATTTAATATGTTATAGAGGAGTTTAAGCGAAGCCAAAACATTATAAAACTACATTACTGAGTAAGTGTTCTTTGAGTTAGGCCATCATTAAGGATAAAGTGCTATATTTAAGCATTTGGATGGCGGTCATTTTAACATGTGCTAGTAACGGAATGACCTTTTTAACTGCGACTATTTTAGTGAGTTATTTTGCAATGATTAATACATAAATAATGCGTTCGAACTATTTAAAATACCAATTATGATGTACTCCCTTTAAAACGATGTGTTTGCTTGTTTTCTTGTAGCCCTATTGGCAACCCTTTTTGTGTTTGTGACGTCATATGCCTTTATGGTTTATTACTATTGCCATTCATGTTTGTCTTTTTGCGTGTTTTGGAGTTTACTATGTTCTGTGAAAGCTGCATTTCCTGCTCGACTTTTATATTTATTTTCATAATTAAAAATATGAGAAATATATTCAAATCTACGTTTTATTTAAAAATTAATGATGACTCATCGTAAAATACTGACATAGTAAATACTTGTACGATTTATGAGGGAAAGACCCGACTCAAATATATACATTAGGAGATAGTATTATTTTTCTTCAATCCTCACCTTCTCCAAAAACAAAATGGTGGAAGAGATGATAGGAGAGAATGTTTTGTTTTACCTTAGTAGTATTATGTTCAGAGACGCCATGTATCTCACCTATCAGTATCGGTAAAGAAAGCTAATACTATAAACATATGCCTATTCTAATGAAGACAGTATGCTCGGTATTTAACCTTTGATGCATAATTGTTACCTCGACCAAAGAAGAAAGCGTGGGCAATTCACACATTTATCATTTCGGACAAGAGACTGCATTAGTGGAAACTGTTATACTTTGTTAACACTCTAGCTCCTTCATTTTTAATCTGATCTTTACGGTGTTTATAACAATGACGGCTGAAACAAGTTCAACAACCAGTCAAAATTGAGCAGAATCATCAGTGTAATGGCCTTTAATTGAATGAAAAGAGCTTTGTTTTGCTTTATCAACACTCTAGGTCCTTCATTGTTCATCTTTACCAGAATTATCCAGAAATTTCGTTTCTACAAGAGCTCGGAAAAGTTAAAAACACTGCCATATCTGACACCCCATCTTGATCCTCCCTCACTTGTTATTTAGTACAGCGCGACAGACCCTCGTGTGCCGCTTGTTTAAAGCTCGATGTCGAGATTGTATGGTGACTAATTTCAGCCATTTCGTCATTTCGTTATTTCGCCTCCAAAAAAAAGAACAAAAAGACGACAGAAGGCCTCAAGTAATAACGAAAGTACGACAATATGAAATGTCGCATTTTCGTTTGTTTCGCGTGGCGGTCTGTCGTATTGTAGCCTTAAAATATCGTTTTCTCGTTCTGTCGTTATTTCGTTACGTCGTTCTGTCGTCTTTTTGCACTGAATGTGTCGTCTTTTTTGTTCTGTCTCTTTTCGTTATGTCGTCTTTTGTCGGCGAAATAAAGAAAAGACGAAAATTGAAAAATGGCAGAAACCAGCGACCATATCCCTTAAAAATATAAATGTGTTTTTTCATGATATTTTAAAGGTTAATCGATTTATATATCTTATTTTTTAGAAAGAAATATACAGACTGCAAGATGATAGGAGTAAAGAGTGTGCTATTATAACTCTGTGTCCATCGTTTTCGTTTCAGCAAATGAACGGTCAATAGCATCAGACCGGTCAATCGACACAAAGAGTGTTGACAGTAAAAATAAACATGATAGAGACAGGGCCGAACAAACGAAGGAAGCAAACAAGGATGAAAGCGTATATCAGAAGTTTGTACATTTGTTTTTAAATTTGTTCCCAATATCGCAAGTTTTCCAGGACCTATGTTCATTAAACTTTGAAAGTATAATTATTGATTGTTAGCTTTACTGGTGGAAGGTTTATCCAAAAACGTTATGGAATGACGTGTTGTCCGACGTCCGCCCGTTGTCCGTCTTTTAACTTGTGTCTTTTGAACACAATAAGGCCTTCATTATTATAAATATATTATTTAGCAAACTGTTTAAGAGTGTTTATATCAATGAAAGCTCGGACAAATTCAACAACTGCTAGATTGGATTAGAAAAACCAGAGTTATGACTCTTGTTTTACTGAAAAAAGGCAATCAGTTTGTACACTATAGCACTATTTCATTTTGTATTTGATCAGTTGATCATTAACATATTGTTGATATTAATAAACGCTCGGACAAGTTAACAAAACCTAGCTAGATCGGATTAGTAACATGTGAGAAAAATAATTTAGCTCGTGGCCACGAGTTATTAAGTCGTGGGCACGACTTACTATGTAGTGGACACGACTTATTTATCTCGTAGCCACGACTTATTATCTCGTGGCCACGACTTTTTTATCTCGTGGCCACGACTTAAATGGGGTCTATCATTGCATCTAGGTGGTCCAACATGGCATGGAATTTGGATGGTCCAACATGGCATTTGTGTTGTCCAACATGGCATCTAGGTGGACCAACATGACATCTAGGTGGTCCATCATGGATTTTAGGCGGTCTGACATTGGCATGGCTAGCCATTTCGAATTTGGTAAAATATTCATACGCCTGTGGCGGAATAAATTAGATCTTGCTTATAAATGCACATTTTGATTACCGTGCCGTCAATTCCCGGAGCGCGGCGTTCCTCGCCTGTGTGCTTCCTATGGGACGGCGGAGCTACGGCGGTTACCGCGAGCGGTTAGCGTGCTACTCGCTTAACGCTAGCTTCAACGGTACATTGGGGCTAGGGTTAGGGTTTTTCTCCAATAACTCGGCACAGCGTCGAATGAGCTCCGCCAAACTGTGCCCGTCTCTGCACACGAGCGGCGCGCAGAGTGCCTGCAAGTTTTAGCTTGCTGGGTGCATGGACGGCCGAGTTAACTGACGACGACAGACGACAGACGACTGACAAGTCACCATTTCATAAGCTGCTGGCCTTTGGCCAATAGAGCTAACCAATGATAAGGGTCAGATAAGTAAATGAAGAGCCAAAGAGCATGAATACAGAATTGTTCGCAAGTCCGCAAAGCAGTTTATCGCCCGGCCATGTGGCCAGTAGCTAGATCGATATATCCAGCAAGCTCATTCCTTCCTTCCTTCCTAGAAGCACGAGATAATAAGTCGTGGCCAGGAGATAATAAGTCGTGGCCACGAGATAAATAAGTCGTGGCCACGACATAATAAGTCGAGGCCACGACATAATAAGTCGTGGCCACGACTTAATAACTCGTGGCCACGACTTAATAACTCGTGGTCACGAGATAAATTAGAAAGTGGGGTGTCTGGCACAGCTTTTTCCCTGGGATCCGCACCATGAAAACCCCCCATCAAAATTGCTTCTAGCAGCTTGCAAACTAATTTAAAACTGTGTTAGAAATCTGTCAGAGTAACTTCCGGTCAGTTTTAAACCAGAATGGCATATTGCTGTTAAAGCCAGCCAACAAATTTTAAACTAGTAATGCAAACAGCCAAGGGAAAAACTTTGCCAGAGACCCCACTTTCTATACTACTCGTAGCTAGGTTCCCAATCAGCAAACAAAAGTAGCAAACCAAGATTATTTCCGAACCTTGGTGAAATGACTGTTGAAAATGCTTTCTAGTGTAGGAACTGTAAGACGGATGCGGATAAACCTCAAAAACTGTTACTCGTACTCCAAGCCCGAAGGGTAACGTTCAAACATGATTACAAAACAAGGTCAAGTATCTCGGCGCGTCGAAGTACTTATCCGACACCTTCAAAATATTTTAATGCGATCAAACAAATTCGGAAGGAACAGGGCAATGATCCTCGTCATCACTATGCATATCATGTTTTATCATATAATATTTTATTTTCCTGCACACGCATATTTCACATTCAAATCGAGAAGCCTTTCGCTATTTTCGTCAAGTTTTTTTAAGATAATAATATATTTCCGACAGTAATCGTTTTCGTTATTAATTTGACTTGTTTTAGTATCTAGAAAATCAACACGAATCACGTCATATTCCACTTATCTTAGTACCTAATAGCAATATTTTTCGATATTTATTTTTCAACTCTTCAATTTTTTTGCATACCTTTTCTACACATTTGTGTTCCAATTATAATAGAGTAATATATTATATTTCATATTTTTAACGCGCTTTTATGTCTTGAACTTCCTTGAACGGTACCCAACTATTAAAATCATCAGTATAGCCCTTCCACTTAACCAAAGCGTGTTTCTTTTTATAATCACGTCGTATAACTTTTTCAATTCTAAATACTTCTTGATCAGCTTTTATCATTTCTAATTCGTAAAAGCGCCAGTCAATATGTTGGTTGTTTACATCTTTATTTTGTATGTTATAGGATTTGTATGTTGAATTTTATCAATAACAAACATTTCTTCCCTCCAGTTCCTATTTTAAACTTAGGCAAAGATTTATTATCCACCCGTCCGTCCGGAGCCACATCTTCATATCTGCAGGTTGGATTTTTATAACACTTGGTAATAATGTTTAACCTGATAGTGGGATGACACGCGGATATCTTTTCCGGAATCGCCCCAGTAACGCCGGAGTTATTGCGTTTTAATTGATAAAAATGCTTTATTCTGTCCGTCTACAGCCATATCTTGATAACCGTTTGTTTGATTTTCATTATACTTCATTATAATGTTTATCCCAATAGTATATATTCGGAATCGTCATAGTAAGGCCAGATTTATATCTTGATAACCGTTTGTTTGATTTTCATTAAAGTTGATTATAATGTTTATCCCAATAGTATATATTCAGAATCGTCCTAGTAAGGCCGGATTTATTGCCCTTTAATTCATAAAAAATGCTTAATTCTGTCCGTCCACAGCCATATCTGGATAACCGTTTGTTTGATTTTCATTAAACTTGGTTATAATATTTATCCCAATAGTGGGATGTGACGCGGCAAATTTATTTCGGAATCGTCTTAGTAACACCGGAGTTATTGCCCTTAAATTGATAAATGTCCCCTTGAAGGTTCAAATCTCACTAAAGGCATGTTTTTCTTTCTTTTTTCTTTAAATTGTTTCCTTTTTGTCATGAGAAACCTTGGCTCATGGGCTCGTTGTTTCTTTAATGGGGAGCTTAGGGGCCCTTGTTGGATCAGTTTTACATAGAGTTATAGGGAAGAACTTCAAAAATCTTCACTGAAACTACAAGAGATAACGCTTTAATCTTTTTTTTCTCAACCTTGGTTCATGGGTTATTTTTTTCTTTAATTAGGTAGGGGCCCATGTTGAATAAGTTTTACATAGAGTTATTTTTAATTTTTATATTTTTTTAATTTAATTTATTTTTATTATTATTGCTTTTTTTCATCATAAGAAACCTTGGTTCATGGGGTAATTTTTTCTTTAATGGGGAGCTTAAAAGCCAACAGTTTAATATTTTGTATTTACACTCAGCTTATGGTCCTCTACAAGTTTGTTCAAATGGTGACACTGGGGTCAAATTTGGCTCTTCCCCTAGGTCACATGTCAAACTTGGTTTGATTGTTTATATTAATGAAAGTTTGATTTATTTTAAATCAAGCCAAACTTGAGCCAAATACATCCCTGCCCTGAAATTACAAGACCATCTTATAGTAGCCGTAGTAATGAAACGAAGTAATCAGATTGATAAATATCACATGGCCAGGTAATTAAAAAGTAATCATTGATATACAATTCTACATTTCTTGTATATTACATTTATTACTATATTATACACACTTGCTAATATTATACCCAGTCCAGCCCTTTAGTCCCACTATAAAAGTCAATGCCTTGAAATGGTACATCTTTTTTTCGAATCTACTATGTTGATGATTTTCAAAAAATACCTATATCTAGTAGATATTCGAATTTATGAATGCTCAAGGTCATGATTTATACTAATTAAAAAATCAGAACACATTTCTTCCACTCGGGGATAATGCATCATTCGGCGGGGGATATCAATTCATCGAATTTGCTTGTTTATTTTCATCTTTCCATATAAGCTGAAGTACACTTCTCCTTTATTTTTCTCATCACTTGCTTCAATCGGTGTCATTTTAATACTACGATGTTTTTATTAATATGAATAAGGCACTGCCTCATAGCGAGCTCAACTCATTAAAAAAAACACTGGAATGCAAATGAAAATAATCATCAGCACATTATGGTTATTAGAGCCACCTCAGTGAGAGGTGAGGCCAAACAAAATAATATGTGGTTCAGGTAACATTGGCAAAAAAAATAGGGTAGGTAGGTAGGCCTTTTTTTTCTTTCCCCAATAACGAATTCAATTTTGATAATGAATTTAATATGTTAAATTACTATACCTTGAGTTCGATTTTTTTGCATTATCAACAAAAAACTTTAATTATTTATTTATTTATTTATTTATTTTTTTCAATTTTTGCATTTTTCTTAAGGGCAATTGAAATAAAACTTCAAATGTTTTTGTTTGTTTGGCGTGCAACGTCATTTTCCAGCACATTTTAGGCTATGTATGACGGTCAACAGTTTTTAGTGGTGGAAGCAGACCACTCACTTAATCCTGGGTAGAACATGTAAGACACATACTGTATACTTCCCGTCGTCCATAAGAATCGACACTTACAAGTCGAGCTCCCAGTGGGATTCGAACCCGCAGCGTTGAGATGGTTTCCAATGCGTCTTTACCCTCTCAACCACGGATGCGCTACAAAATATCAAATCATGTCTGGGTAACATATTACTTGAACTCACTCACTTCTCACCAATGTCACTAGACGAATGCAGCTCGGGTTCGCTTCCCCGTCTCTGCATTGTTCGCTAAAAAAGGTAACTTTCTTTGTATATAGAAAAGGAGTTTATTTTGTACTATTTTGAGATGGTGGTAATCCGACTGATTCTTGACTAAGTAGCTTGTATGTTTTGTTTTTGTTTTCAGCGATAATAGAATTATATTGTGGAATGTCATAACTTAATATCAATTACTACATAACCGATCGTTGGTCACAATTGATTGTTTGGCACATCACTTATTCCCACTATTGTATCCATCAACCACAGATAACTGCGACTCATTAATGGTACATGTACATCCAGTCCTTTTTATTTCGGTTGCAAGTTCAAGCCATCCGTTGCAGGTTATTAATGCTGAGTTCTATTTATGGCAGAACGCAGTCATAAACAACCACAAACAATGGAAGACTGACGCATACTATATTTTTTCTTGGACATTCTTGAACATTCAGGACATCTAAGGGTGCAGCTTAAGGCAGAAATGGCACTGAAAAATATATATTGAAAAAAGATATTGAAAACAACAACAAAAAAACACATATTTTCAAAACACAGTTTTACAATCGATTCAGCAAACGCTATTGATAGCATTTGTCTAAAACATCTTAATTTCTGAAACGGTTGTGATACAGCATGGTAGACTTTGAATCTAGAGATCTTATTTGCACCACTGAGTGTTTCAATGTGCCCATGGGAAAGCGTTTAATTTCTTAGCTTTGTCATGTACGTTTGCATCATTTTTAGCACATGTTAGGCTATATATGACGGTCTATTTTTTTGTGGTAGAAGCAGACCCATTTTTTTTCTCGGGTAGAACCAATACTGTATATACCTCCAGCCGTCTGTGATGAGGCTAAATAAACTTATACCTGAGTTTACTGTAACCCGACCGACCCTCTGAAAACACTCCGTCTCCTTTTTATTTGATTGAAAAAAAAATTTGAAAAAAAAATTAAAAAAATAAAAAATTAAAAAAAAATAATATTCACGTGATCACGGTGCAATTTTCAATTTCGCGGTGCGGTTTTGACAGCTGTTTTGGCTGTACAGTTGAAAATGTCAGCGCATGGAAGCGCACTCTCCATAAATAATTGATCGTTGAATTGTTTGACAAGTACCACAGACAGGTCGGTAAATGCCCAGAGTTCCAGGCCACCTGTCGTAAGTTTGTTTCTAAAATAATAATATTAATGTGCATAATGTTTACTTGCTTCTCAGCACTAAGCATTGTCATCGACTACTACTGCATTGTAACTTCTTGAAGAAGTATGCCGTTCCATAATAATTTTCTGAACTCAACCTCATATGCTCATAATAACTAACATGAGAAATTTATAAATATTTATTACTTTCTGATGTTAGAGAAGTAATATACATGTAAGTCAACACTTTTACAAAACTATTCAATTGGTCAATTAACATTTGACATTATAACTGAATATTTATTCAGCTGTCTGGGAGGCAAGAACTGCTCTTGGTTAGGTCAACCACAGAATTTGTGGGTCCCCAATCCTTCCTAACGGTCATATATTCATAAATAGCATGGAAGTCAAGTCACTCATAACATGTCAGGCCCCACTGGAGATTACACTGTATGGAGCTGGATTGATCCCAGCCGACTCATATACTCATTGCTGTTGGAGCTGACCCTCGTGCGGACTTGCGGAAAACATTTAAAACTGTTTTACCCCTTTGTAATAATTGCAAATGTTTGGGAAAAGAGCCAGTTGTTACCAGACCTATTGGGAAACAATAAAACATACACAATTTCATATTGTTATCTGTTGTAGTTTTTAAAATACCACATTTTCCCATTCATCAAACCTCATCGCCACCTTAAATGTAACATCGCCAAAAAATAAAAAATAAAACTATAATAAAATGCCTACCTACCTACCCTATTTTTTTCAGCAATGTTACAGTAAACACAGGTATAATTTTATTTTGCCTTATCGACACTTTTTCACTGGACAAGTCAAGCTTACAGTGGGATTCAAAATCGTAGCTGTGAGAGACGAGAAAGTTTTAGAAGCACCCTCTTTACTATCCCGGTCAAGGATGCGCCGGACATAAAGTGGGCAGTCCTGTGTATTGAAGGTTATTTATGATTCCTATATATCCTTCTCCTCTATCTGGGGCGGCTCTAAATAACCTTAGATAATGTGTCGATAAGCCATTAAAAAACATATGTTCAAGAAGCTACTGTTTAACACTGCAAAAAGGAAAATATTTCCTGGCAGAGGGATGTTAACAAGCATGTACTGGAGTCAGGCAAATGAAAAATCTAGATGAATCCATTGAAGAATTGATTTTTTAAGGATTTAATTCAATATTTAGATCTTTCGACATGCTATGCAAAATATTAGGCTAGTTTAAATAGTGTGAAGTCCGAGACACTTCTCGCTAAATTTAAACTAGCTTATGTTTTTCATTACCCGTAAAAATATCGAAATATTGAATTTAATCCTTTTATGCACTTTGGTGACAGTTAATCAAACTAATAAACTATACCTAAAATGTTCGCTTAAGCTCTGCCCATAACGTAAAAGTGTTATTTCACTGGGAATTTAAATGCAGCACATACATGTGTTTCATTTAAGGTCAGTGCAACAGAAATGTAAATATTGCAGTTTGAACGGTGGTAGTGAATGGCAACTTTACCATAAATAGCTTCATGGTAAATTTTCCATTCACTTTGCATTTATACTTTGCATTTATGGTAAATTTGCCAACCACTACCATCGTTAAAACCCCAGGAAGGGAGGTTGGTAATGATATAATAAATAGTGCAAGAAAGATAAAATATGATCATTGTATTCAGTTTAGACCCTAGAATAGCCATTTTCTATTCAGGCACACCAGATTAAGCAATTAAATTAGCTCCATAAACTGAAAAGTATTCGAAATTAGATGTGTATATCATTTTTTCAAATATGGGCCGTAAATAAACTGCAAAAACGAGGTATCAAGATCCAAATTATATCATTCATCTGCCAGTTACTAGTGATGGGCAAACGGTTGAAACTTACAATGAATAATTGGTTATCATTGATTGGATGTAACCGATCAATCATCAGTTATAATCGGTTAGTCAATAAATGAATATGAAGTATAATATGTGCATTTTAATCTGTGTTTCAGGCCTTGAACTTAGAAAATTTCTATTAAAGTATGTATTCTTTCCTGTCTTGTTTCTTATGGCATTATTATTTTTATTTTAAACAATAAAATAATTCCAGCTGATATGCTATTAAATTTTGTGTATATGCTCATTTAAACCGAAGTACAAGTGTATTTTCTGACTGTTGTCTCCTAGCTGGATTATCATGAACATTTATTTCTATTTTTAACATTAATTCTAACACGACCTGCGCGGTCTTTCATATACACACAGAAGAGAGACCACTGTATCCTGCAGTGTCTTTTATGCCTAATTTGGGGCCGAAATTTGGCCCCATTCACAATTCCAAAAATTATCTTTTTTTTCACCATTATAGCCAAAGAAATCATAATCTGAAAAAAAAAAAAAAAAAATCTTGGATAAATACAGACCAGTAAGGATACTAGTCTTAATATAAACTAGTCTGTATTTACCAAAAACACAAAACTTAAAACCGATGGATATTAAACTGTGAAAATAAAAGTGAAAAAAGTTTATTTCTCTTTTGTTATAATATTTCACAATTTTCACAATTTCTAGAAAAATGCCGCTATTTTTCACAATGGCATGGGCACAGGCTGCATTCACAAAACACATAAAAAAAACAGTGGTATGTCATTCTATGATATAATACAGCTGTTCCATTAATTTCCCGCGTATATTTCATCCGTTGGAAGTGCCACGTTATATGACATCACTTAAATATACGTCACGAAGACAAACTCAACTCAAACTTTTAATGAAATGTTAATTACAACAAACTTGCCATGCTTCCAAACCTTGCACACACCCGATATAAACCCATCATATGCATCAGTACATATACTATTAATACGCATATTGAACAAGCATCTTGAACAAGCTGAGAACGTTTGACGTCATACAGTGCAAGCTATATGACGTAAGCAATGACTTGTTTGTCACGTGATACTAGTGTTTTTAAGCATATTGTACCGCACAGAACTTTGCATACGGGGTGCCCAATGGAACAGCCTGTAAGCATAGCAGCCCGATTACCTTGACCTCCGAGATAATATATCATCGACCTCTTAGTTTACGACCACTTAACGACAGTTGACTACATATATCAGTTAAACATAATATATTTGACATAATATGATGTTAGATAAAATAAAGAATTCAAACTGCAACAAAAACTACCGCGACTTTGGTTAAATTTTGTTTGTTTTCCATTCGATAAATCTGTAGATGTTTGACCTCAAATTGTTTATTTCCAGTGAACGGCATGTGTTTCCGATCACTTTATTTACTATAGTTTTTTCCCCGAGATGGAGTATTTTCATACGAGACATTTTATGCAAATTGTATGACCTAAATTCACACTGGCCGACAGCGAAAAGAAGAAAGAAAAATCATCAACTGTTTTTTAATGTTTTTAATTGAAGAAACAAAGATTTACTTATTTTCTATGAACAATGTGAGTACCCTCATCCCCTTAAAATATATCTTCTTCAACAATGTGGAGTCTTTAAATTATGGTCTTCTGCTGTTTTCATAACATGGCCGCCTGCTTGTCAAGAATTTAGGTCACGTGTCAAGTTGGAAATGTACTAACATAAAAATTACCATATGTTTTAACGCAAACACCGAAATTTCATCATGTTTTATGCAGGTACCCAGCCCTTGGCATAACCATTTCTCAATTAAATAAAACGTGTTGATATCTTATGAAAGGCAAAGGATTAAATCATCATTGCGTCATAAAATATTTTATTTTGAGTAAGTCTGCTTTAAAATGGAATACATTTAATGGCGAAAACACTGGTAAAGTGATAATTAACCACAGGAAAATTATCCATCGCCTTAAAAACTCAGTCTTATTTGCAAGTTTTTTCTGTTGTTGTTTAGAACTATTCATTAAGCATAAAAGCATTAAAGTTGAAGACGAAAATTGCAAAATAAACGTGCGCAGACGTAATTTCCGCCATCGGTCGAAATCACATGGCGGTCGAAAACAGATAGAAAGACGACATAGTGCCCCCACATGACAATAGCGTAAACAATGGGGTTATTGTTGTGTTAGAATCGAATTGTTCCAATGCGAGAAATTAAATCACGAGTGCGTTAAATTTCGGGACAGTTTTTTTTTAGGGGTGGGGGGCGGGAGGCAGGGGGTGGAGTGGGAGCCAAAACATACGCTGTCGACCGGGCCCCTTTGAACATACTCTGATCACTCCCTCTCCCTCTCCCCTCCCCCGACTCTCCGATTATTGTGAGCGGGGTGCTTCGATATGGTCTAATCTGCCAGTCTACTTGCAATCCATTTCCGCGGTCAACTCTAAAACCTTTTCCTGTTCTGCCTAGTTGTTAACATTTACCCGTCAATCCACTAATAAGAGATACAATTAAAGGAATTCCTAATGATGCAAAAAGTCCAAGAAATACCCCGTCTAGTTGTTGTTGCCTTGTTAGTTTAACAGGGCAGCAACCTTTTGACTATTTAATATGTTTTCTTTTTGACGGTGTTGATTCAAGTAGTGCTTGTTTTTTATCGCTAGGTATAGTTACCATTCCATTTCCAAATAATTTACCGATTCCAGTTCTTGCCAGGACACTAAGTGCCCCCTGTTGTTAGTGATGCTAATACTTTTGGAGCAAATCTAGCAACTGTTGGTAATATTGTTTTAGTTAACAAACCAGCTAATGCTCCCAAAAAGCTCCATTTTTAGACTTAGATCTCATTTGCGATGTTCATATATTTATATCTAAGCCATGTCCATTTTCCATATACTTGTTTATGTTTTTAATTTGAGTTGCTGTCAACAACAAGGGACAATCCCCGGTTAGTTGGTTATTTTTTAACCTTAGTGTTAATTCAGTGTTCATCTGTTTTTGCTAAACTTTGTTTTTGGCCATCTGTTAAAATTACTGAATAATTTGTGTAAGTCATATCTATTATAAGTTAGATTAAACTATAACTAATTAATTTCCAACATTATCAATAACGACATTTTCCTCATACAAGATCAACGCATCAAGTTTATAATGAGCCCCTAGGGATAGATTTAATTTATATCTTCAAGTCAGTAGTTATGGATCAATACTGACTTCAGTACCCTGGTAGCTTAAATCAAAACATATCATTCCGAAAAGAGTTTTGAAATGAATTGCATTTAGTAAAGTTCCAGTGTTTTTATCATTTTGTTTGTAAGAATAAATAATAACATCTCTAAATATTTTTATAATATTGTCAAAACTGTATTCAGTTTTTGGATAACATACACCGTTTCCAACTTCTAAACTAGCTGATTGTAAATAGGAATTAGTATTGTCAGCATTCATGTGAAAAGTATCTAAAAGATGAGGAGTTTGTGTCTGAGAAGAACTCTTGTCTGATATTTGCATATAAACAAAAACATGTTTCGGATTTTTAACACCAACCGTTATTCTAAATACTGATTCCATGAGTTGAGAACTTACACTTTCTTGTATTGTTTTTCGAAGATAAGTACACTCTGTTGATGTCATATGATTTGACATAACATAAGCTAAACTATCTGAGTTAAATATCATTCTAGGTATCCACATCTATTTTAATTTATGAATAATTACCCTGCCATTATCGGGACTGGCATCACCCGTCTCTTTGAAAATTAACACATCGTCAACCGTCAGTTGCAAGCTAATTTGAATTAGACTTGGAGGCAGCAAGTTTATTTCCAAGCCTTCAAAGAAGGAATATTTGTTTAGTGGAATTATATAGTTAACCATTTGATTAGTTATGATTAAAAGATGGCGGGCTGCAAACCCTGGATTGTAATTATCGTTATCCTTTCGAGATTCTACTTTGGCATTAGTGTCCAAATAAAAAATAAAAGTATTCGTTTGTTCCGGTTGCTTTTGCATAATCGTCAGACATTTCAAGCAAACTTTTGATATTAACAAATCTATGAAGATATTTCTATCATAACTTGTTTTTCAATTTTGTTTTACTTGCATTTTGTCAATTCTATCATCGACTGCGATCAAAACATCGACTACGATCAAAAGTCGTACTGTTTGTCAGTAGCTTTTTTATACTGATCTTTGCTAACAACTTGTTCATCAGAAAGCATACCGAGCTCAAGATTAACTGGATTTACGAAAAAAGATGTAATAAGAACAGTTGTGTAGTAAGATTGTTATCAATAAATTACGCATCAATTTTTATGTCTGCCTTGAATGAAATAATTGATATTATCGTATTCGTTACGATCGCAAACATAATCATCAAAAATGACTTTGTTAGTATCGGAGTATTCTTTTTTGTATTTTTTCAAGTTTTTGCGATAAAACCTTATACTTTGACTGCTCCAAGATTTTAGCAAAAACATAAAACCTGTCGTAACACAGTAAACTTTAAGGTTTTAAAAGCATGTGAACTAATGTATTTGTTTTACCAGATCCTGAATTACCACATATAAGCATCCTAAAACATGAGTCTGGCATAAAGTTCCATATCTGTTTGAAATGGCTGTTTTCTGTCTTCATATCATGGTTTGGAATTTCCATTATAATAATATTTGGATAATTTTAACATTATTCAAACTACTAGTATAATTCTAATGTTTATTATGGAATAACAAAAATCTCACTTGGAAAAAGTTTAGGAACGGAAGAAGAATGTTTTAACGCTAATCAACTCAGATATTATGGTTTCGTTAAAGTACCTAAGGATGTACAGAAACCAAAAGAGGCAGCACCAAAACATTTTACGTCTAGCATAACAAGCCGGGAAGCATACAAGGAACCAATAAGGTAGCCATCCAAGGTAGCCATTCAATGTTATCTCATTGCAACACAGGGATACTTAAATGGTTTGAGAAAGCAACTAGCCAACAAAACAATAACAGAAAAATAAAATAAAAGCTTAAGGCTAGAATAGCGTGCGCAAAAAACAAAGAGAGCTGGCCTTATAAAATTTGCTAAATTATAAAAAGCAGCCAAAGCACCAGTTAAGCCCCACCAAAATTGCAGCTAAACCCCCAGTTAAGAAAGCAACAAAGAAAACACCTACAAAAAAAATCATACATGTTTTACAATCAATAGAACTTAGATTATCTTATCTTAACTTATCTTATGTTATCTAAGCTTATATTATATATGTCGTTGTTAAGTGAAAAGAATTAGCAGATAAAGTGCAAATATCAGAAATTTTTGCTAAGGAATATGAAAATGAAATTACTCGGAAAATACTATAAAAA
The DNA here is from genome assembly GCA_037043455.1 of Cyrtodaria siliqua. Lineage (NCBI taxonomy): Eukaryota > Metazoa > Mollusca > Bivalvia > Adapedonta > Hiatellidae > Cyrtodaria > Cyrtodaria siliqua. The sequence continues at coordinate 341,166 of JAWPHD010000036.1, forward strand.
GGAGCTAGTAGCGATTTGTACAACGAAATGTTTAAACCGGTAACTAGCGAAATAATAGAGCAGTCAGACCAGTTAACTAAACAGTTAGCAACCCTTCCATAAATAGCTGCTCTTCCAGAAACTATTGCCAATAAGGCACCGGAAGAAGCGTATGAAGAACAAGCGCAGGGGCCGCATTGCTTATCTTAAAAGAAGCCTGGTTCAACTGATACAGACGTAATTACGATTAACCCCGATGCTAGTATCGATAAAGATGTGTTGGAGACATATAATTTACCCTTACCGTCTGAGGCACTTAAAAGTCATAATTTAGAACGCGTTGCCGAAGATGCTACCAATGTGATTGAGTAGAATGAGAATGGTCTTAGTAAACAAATTAAAAGGGTAAAAGACCCAGCGGAAAAATTAGAAATTGAACGAGAAAGAGAAAAGAAGATAAAAGTGTCGACTGAATTAATGTATTACAGAAGTAGGATTAACCACTAATTGAGCATGCTCCTGTTCTTTTCGGGAAAGGATTACAACAAAAACGAAATTCTCGTAATGTTAGTAAAGATGGTCTTTACGATATGTTATAAATTGATTTGCATGAACTTACTGGTCATCACAAACTAATTGCTAGACAAGGAGAAAAGATGATTTTATAGACTTGATAACAAAGCCCTACAGTAATAAAAAAACATACGGCGACAGTAGAAGAAGAAGAAAAAGTCAGACCAAAACAATGCCCGTTGTATTCCATAATTTCAGAGATTATGATTCTCACTTCATACTGCAGCTGCAGCACATCGGAAAGTTTAAAAAAAAAATGTCATACCAAATAACATGGAAAGGTATATGGTTTTTATGTTAGGACAAAACGTAGTGTTTATCGATAGTTTCAAGTTGATGTCCAAATCATTCGATAACTTAGTAAAAACATATCCAATCGTTTCAGTATACCTCGCACAAATACTCCGGTGGCAAGTTGGAGTTGATAAAAAACAGGTGTTTACCCTATTGGTTATATTAATAGCTTTGAAATTTTTAAAGAAAACAAACTACCCAGCACAGATAGCAATTATTCCCAAATAAATGACGAGCACGTCTCGGATGGAGATTATGAACATGCTAGTAACATATGGAAGGCATTTAATATTAAAAACATGGGATAATATCATGATCTGTACTTGAAAAGCGATGTTTTGCTGTTGGCAAATGTTTTTGAAAATTTCAGAAAAATGTGTTTTGAGTAGTACAAATTAGATCCTTCAGCAGTCCCGGACTGGCTTGGGATGCATGTCTTAAAATGACTGGAATTAAACTCGATTTAATTACGTATATCGATCAGTACTTGTTTATAGAAAAAGGGTTAAGGGGCGGTGTGAGTTCCATTGCAACCAGCTATTCATCTATTCATATACAACAGCAGTATGGAAAGTAAATATGTAATGTATCTCGATGCTAATAACTTTTATGGGTGGGCTATGTGTCAACCGTTACCAACCGGTATCTCCAAATGGATTGACAAATTTGAGAACGGAAAACCAAATTATATTGTTGAGTGTTATCTCGAATATCCTGAATAGTTGTATGACTTGCATGATGACTACCCTCTCGCTCCAGAAACCATGGAAATAAAAGACTAGAGGTTATCAAACTATTGCAAAAACTTTAAGAAAAGGTTTAATTTAGGACCAAGCAAAGAAAAGAAATTTGTCCCAACATTGAAGGATAAGGAAAATATGTTACACTCTACAAAAACTTAAATCTGTATGAAAAATTAGGGCTAAAAGTAAAACAAGTACACAGGATACTCCATTTTGATGAGTCGCAATGGTTAAAAGTGTATATAGACTTCAATACTACTAAAGAAACAGCTGATAAAAATGCTTTCGAAAAATATTTCTTCAAACTTATGAACAATTCCGTTTTTGGCAAAACCATAGAAATCTTAAGAAAAATAATTAATGTCAAACTAACACATGATGAGGAAGTTCTTTTGAAATATGCAGCTGGACCATCATTTATTTTTGCAAAACGTTCAGTTAAGCTGCCATTAACAGGATAAAAGAAAGACTGGTCTTAAATCGTCCCTTTTATGTCGCTATGTGTATTCTGGACTTGTCAAAATACTAAATGTATGATTTCCACTACAATTATACTAAAAACGAGTACAATGAAAAAGCTAAGCTATTGTTGACACTGATTCACTATGTTATGAAATTAAAACAGAAGATGTGTATGCTGATCTTTACAAAGACATGGAACTTTTTTTAACAACAGTGATTGTGATCCGAAAAGTAAATTTTATTTTGATAATAACAAAAAGTTTATAGGTAAAATGAAAGACGAAGATCGGTGTGGTGCAATAACCGTAGAGTTTGTTGGATGAGGAGCAAATCATACTCCTACATTTTGGCTAATAATACTGAAACAAAACAATGCAAAGGTGTCAAAAAATGTGTTGTTAAAAGCAAATAACACAGGATAACTGCAAAAACATTTTATTCACAGCAAAGGAAGCTCACCATAAAATGAAAGTTATCAGATCTACACAAACTAAACAGTTATGAAATTAATAAAAACAAGTGTGTCTGTATATGATGACAAAAGGTACATATTAGACAATGGCCAAGATACGCTAGCATATAAATAGTAGCCACGACGAGGATCATTGCCCTGTTCCTTCCGACTTTGTTTGATCCTTATGTTGAAGGGGTCGGATAAGTACTTCGACGCGCCGAGATACTTGACCTTGTTTTGTAATCATGTTGGAACGTTACCCTTCGGGCTTGGAACATGGGTATTTGAGGTTTATTATCTACATCCATATTATGGTTCCTACACTAGAAAGCATTTTCAACAGTCATTTCTCCAAGGTTCGGAAATAATATTGGTTTGCTAATTGTGTTTGCTGATTGGAAACCTAGCTACGAGTAGTATAGAAAGTGGGTGTCTGGCAAAGTTTTTCCCTGGGGTGTTTGCATTACTAGTTTAATATTTGCTGGCTGGCTTTAAAAGCAATATGCCATTCTGGTTTGAAACTGACTGGAAGTTACTATGACAGTTTTCTAACAGTTTTAAATTTGGTTTGAAAGCTGCGGGAAGCAAATTTGATGTTTTTATCATGAGGGGACCACAGGGGGAAAACTGTGCAAGTCACTCCACTTTCTATACTACATGTACTATATAGTCACCATGACATTTTAATAAAATTGCTTTACGAAGCATATAACCTAGACAGCTTTTCATCAACACACGCCTTCGTTAAAACACACACCGCTGTTGCTGTTTGAATCAGTAGGTCAACGTTTACCAAATATTCCGAACTTCTATAAGAACAAACAATCTGCCCTCTATTGACAGTGATATAACAGTGACAGAGAAGAAGACGAAGAAGAAACCAAAGACCAAGAAGAATCAGACCGACCAAGTTTAATACAGAGGGAACTAGCAAAACTCTTGCAGAAATGAAGTATAACGTTGTCAAACCTGCTACTTTGGAGGCCAATTGTCTGGGAAAATGATGGACAATTGTTTATATTTAGTCAATCTCAGTCAAATGTTTTGGAGCTGTGATAATATTTAGCATGTTGCAGAACAATTTGTATGGATCCAGAGATCCTTTTTTGAAAGTTATGCTTAATACAAAACCCGTTACAACAACATATAAGATAATAACACCACAACAGTCATATCGTATTTTAATTATATGTGATAATGTCAACATAAACATTCGGTTTGTATATTTGTATGATGGTGTAATGTTTTAATATTGATTGCTTTCGTCTCAACTTCTGTATGAACTTTTCATACAAAAGAAACTTGTTTTATTTATGTTTTCGCTACATCAGCATGGGGAAATTCAATTCATTCCGCTAAATAGGTATTTGCTATTAATGTCAATAAATCGTCTCTAACTCATTTACAATCAAATCGTTTCAGTCAGGTGATTACGTTTTGAAATACCAGTGCTATTCTTAGACGATATCTTCTCAAAGTATGGTCTTGACTTTTTGACAAATAACGCATTGAATATGCGCCATTTGAGACAAAATCATTTTTTATGATATGATAAATACATTTTAAATGATGATTCTGCTTGATAAACAGATGTGGATGCATTATACTGGTTGTAACACAGATATCTTCATTTAATACATGTTGTCATAATCAATAAAATGCTTAATATTCTGATATTCTGATATAGTTTATCCCCAGATTACACATGTTTACACACCAATAGCTTAAACACTCTCAAACCAACGTGTTTACGGCAGGTGATATTGCGCACGTGCGAAGAAAGAATCCCTTTTAAAATAGATTTTTGTCAGAATGTTGAATACACATTACATCACGAAAAACGGAAATAGTTTGTACCTCTGGCAAAACATTTAGTCGACAACAGACAAAAAGTACACACCATTTTAAAAGTGTGGGCAATAACTTCTCCTGACGTTATCATTTTCGAAACTTCATATAAACACTGATGAAAAACATAATATATATATACTGAATTTACATGCAACATGAATATATTGTATTAAATAACTACAAATATTTTCATTATACCATTAGCAGGATATTCGGCATTACATTTAAGCTGACGATAACTAAATATAACTGTCAGTGCATAGATTAGCCCAAATGTGTCTATATTTAGGAACGGTCCGGTGAAACTCGTTATCAAGAAAAGAGACAAATGTAATGACATATTATTTACATCTAATACATAAGCTTCATGTTTATACTGTCAAAAAATATATACAAATACATATATATATATGTATTGAAGCGTTTGCATAAAAATGACGATTTCTGGGACACAACCACCATATATACAAAGCAAAAATAAAAAAGTATCCACGTTGTTTTCCATCACAATCTAAGAATGTAAGAAAGTATTAACAAGTGTAGCATGATTAAATCTAAACAGATAAACAGCTATGAAATTAAAACAAAAACTTTGTCTGCATATGATGAAAAAAGGTACATATTAGACAATGGCCAAGATACGCTAGCATATACACAGCATATACATATACATAGCCACGGACGAAGCATCGAGCATATTTGGGATGACACTATCCAACGTTTTCAGGACCTTGCAGGAGCACTTGTCCGCAAATGTAAGTCATTATTAGCTCCAGACTTCGTCAGTCGTTACTTCAGAAGCATGCGACGTCGCATTCTTGTATGTATTCGGTGTAATGGTGGAAACATGACACTGGTAGCTCTGATTTTAGCACAGTCAGCCTGTTTTCTTGAAATACATTCCATGGTACTTGCTTGGTATGGGTTACAAAGGAAGTTGTGTTGCATTCTGTTAACGTATGAAATGGCAAAAGGCCATCGCTGATTGGTAGGTTGTTGAACACAGCTTCAGTTGGAATATAGCGCCTTTTCTTTGACTTGCCTTTTATAAGCCACCGTTTGCATCAGCTTTCTCATTTGATGATCGCAGAAAAGTGAAATCACTTGTACTTAGTGATGACATTGTTCCAAATTTGTCTGGGAGGTCATCAGCTGCAACAATTTTTCAGACCAAAACGGTACATCACGGTTGTCAGTACAATAAGTAGTTTAGCCTTTATTTTCATTTGTTACGGGACTGGTTCACTATCAATAATGGAGACAGAGAAACAGTGCTATACCAGAGCTACCAGTTCAGTGAACATGGAATGAACACGTAGTGACAATAGTATTTAGCCAATCATGATATATTTAATCCCTATACCTGCAACTAGCTGTACTGAACTTTTTTCTTGCAAAAAAACCCAAAAAAACTGAACAACTGTAGGATCCTTCGCTGAAGATGTCTCAAATACAATTATCCAATTAAAAAAGAACAGCAGTGAAGGACTTGCATGATTACATTATAAATATGATCAAAAATAGGTCACACAACAGGCCCTTAATTCATATGTATGTATGTAACAGGTTATGTCGTTAAGTATAAAGACTAAGGATAAATAATGTGAACTATACAGTATTCTTTTAAAAAAGATTCCCGACATTCCCAGTAAATTGTCCAAAAGAAGTGCCTTTCCTTTCAAAATTCAGCTTGAAATATTATTCCTATGGTGCGTCAATGTATATTAAGTCAACATATGTAGAGAAAATTGGTAACTGGTGAAAAATGTTTATTCTAAACAAATATTCCAAAAAATCCCAGTAAAAGATGATAAAATGTCCCAAAATATGTAGAGAAAACTGGTAAAATTGTTTTTTCCAAAACCTCCCAGTAAAAGTATCAAAAAACAATGAAATGTTCCAAAAATTGTTTTCCAGTCAAAATTCAGCTAGAAATACTATACAATGATAAGTCAATGTATACGAAGTTAAAATACGTAGAGAAATATAATAAAAGATGTAAAATGTTTATTTTATAACATATTCCAAAAAATCCCCGTAAAATTATCAAAAAACAATGAAATGATCCCAAAATTGCCGTTCCTGTCAAATGTTATTCCTGTGATAAGTCAATGTATATGTAGTCAATATATGTAGAGAAAATTGATGACTGGTATAAAACGTTCATTTTAAAAAAAATAATCCAAAATTCTCAGTAAATGATGATAAAATGTTTCAAAAATTACATTTCCCGTTAAAATTCAGCGTGTAATAATATTCCGATGAAATGCAATGTTTATAAAGTCAAAATATGTAGAGAAAATAGATAACATGTGTAAAATGTTTATTTAAAAAAAAATATTCCAACAATTCCCAGTAAAATTATCAAAAACACAAGGAAATGTCCCCAGAAATGCCTTTACTGTCCATTGCCAGCTTGGTATCCACCATAATCGAACTCAGCATACGCAAATTAATATAAAAGCACCAATATACTACTTTTACTAAACAATGCCGCTAACATTCACAAATTCCAAAAATGGGCCCATTCTATTATTCATAGTGTAGATATGCTCAAATTCTTAAACAAGAGATACTTGATGTATATTTGATATATTTTACCCCTTGCGCAAGTCCGGAATCGCCCCGCATTTTAAGAATTCTTACTTTGCGCAGAGCAATTCCGGAATCGTCCATATTTTCATATTACGTAGAACATATATACCCCCAGGTATTGATTTGCATGTTGTATTGTTTACACTTAGTCCAGCATGTTTACTTAACAAATTGCTTTCAAATGAATGGTCGGTCTACTCATTTTGATGAAATTGAAAAATAAAAAGACGGTACAACATTGTTTGCAATCAGTTCAATATGTATACTTGTCAAAGCTTTCTTCTCGAGTGGTCTCGGTAAGTCAGTGGCTAAGGCATTAACTTTAGAGCTACGGACTTCTGCCCCAATTGGGTTCGCTTGCTTGCGGAGACATGCCTATGGGAATGGGAAACAATCGGTCAGCCCATTTACCTCTGATGATTACTGTCCCAATATAACTAATAAGATGTGTTAACAGGACGTAAAACAACATTTTAATTCATGTCACCATCCGTAAGGATCGACAATTTCTCACTTGACAAGTCGACCTACCAGTGGGAAATAACCCCGCAACGTGATGGGCAAGACAGTTTTAAACGAGGCGTCTTTACTATTACGGCCATGGAGGCGTACGAACGTTCAATAGACCATGTATGCCATAAAAGACTGTTATTTTGTAATTTCATCTTTCTATATATTATACTGTTAACATTGTATATATATGTACAAACTCATCGTACAATATTTAATGTGTGTGTAAACAGTAGTAGTATTCACATTTATGCAATAGTATTTACTATTTGCATACCATAGTAGGGCTTATATTTATAAGTGGATGGCGTTAAATATACGAAAGCCTTTTCTTGAAGAGACACAAAATGAATATTGATATTCTTAAAAATCTGACTCCATTACGCTAGTTTTTCTATACGATTTGAATATTTCCAAATCGTGATAATTTCTTTAAGTATTGATGTACTAATAGTATGCTTACCTTCCAATTAAATTAATAATTTTATATCGGTGTTATGCTTTAACTATTGTCTTATTTTCTTGCTTATATCATTTTGATAAATGTGTGGATATATTACCCTGACACATTTCATGAACAAACTAGAGCCTAGTTATTGAACATTCGTAAGTATTCATGTTATGTAAAATCCGTGTAAAACATTTAAGAACATGTTGCCATGCAATGTACACAATTGAGTCTTATGTTTGTTTGTGTCATGTGTCTTGTCATATATTTTAAAGCTATTAAAGCTGTATATAAGGCTAGCGGTCGTGTACCTAAATCAAATGGGAGCCTTTACTGATTGGTTTACTTCCAAATTTAAACTACTGAAACATGGCTGGAAACCCATATATAAGGCAGTTTTATAAATCGACAAAGCAATATCAAAAATGAACACCTATTTACTGAAAATTATTTTAGTCTACACGTGTTAATATACAAGTTTGCCAACATCAGAAGCATGATGTTATCGCCTGAGATATGGTTTACCAATAATCAACATTTCACATGTAACCTGACAGTTAAATCTTATCTGTTGTAAGTGCATACCATGGCCAACAAAAAGCAGTTACTTGCTTGTTGGCTGACACATATCTCGCGTGCATAATCTGATTAACACGTAACAGTGATTTGTGTCACGTACATGCCATGACTATCACATACAAGTTAGTTCTATCATATGCATACCATGCCTAATACATACCAGTCATTAGTAGCACGTGCGTAGCATGACTAACTCATACCAGTCATTTGTATCATATGCATATCATTACTAACTCATATCAGTCAATTGTAAAAAGTGTTTAATGATGCAGTTTTGTTTGAGTCACGTTCTGCCTGTTTTCAAAATTGTACAACAAGAAGCGTCAAATGTATTATATCCATGGTCGTCGTATTTGTCGAACACATTTCTTGAGGACCTATTTCCAGCCTATTGTATTTGGCGGGGTGAGAACATTTGTATAGGTTAGTTAGACATACAGTTGCATGAGCAAATGGTGGTATTCAAGTTTGTTTCAGTTGATGAGGCCCTCCTCCCAATACAGCTTTTTTATGAAACCAACATGTTAAAACATACAACCAGGTGTTTCCTCAATTGTGTTTTGGTGCGTTTTTATTCTTAAAACAATGAATTATCAACAACGTTTAGTAGTTAGTACAGCTTACTTGTTAATTTACTCTTCTTTGTTTTCTTCATAAAAGTACAGTGTAAAGTTCTATATACTGCTATACCCTAGCTACTGTTGAATATACCACTGCTTATTCAAAGAAGAAACTTTACTCGGGCATGTAGCACGTTGGCAGTAAATAAGCAAAATGTCCATGCCTTTTCAATGATCATTTAACATTGGGAAATAGGGTCGTTAACCCTTGATTATACAATATGCAAACAACAATGCACAAGTATGTATTTTGTCTGTCCATTGATGAAGTTGTATTAACATACATTTGCGACTGTATACACTAATGAAGTGACAATCGTGGCAATAAACATCGCAGCACGAGTTATCTGCTACACAAAATTAAGGGTGCATATACATGATCTCAATCTCAAATGTATTGAAGAGTGAAGAATATATGTCAAGCCCATAAGGGAGCTTGTAAAGTTGATCAAGTTAAAACAACTATAAAATCCATAAGGCATATGGGTCATACCCCTAAGGGTAGTCGGACAATGGGACAAACTTATAAAACTATAACACCCAGTGAAGAATAGAGAAATTGGATAAAAACAATAAGGGAAGAGAAGCAACGTGTAAGCTCCATAATGAAAGTAGGAACATGGGTCAAGCTCGTGCGGGAAGTTGGAAATGGCGTCAAACCCATAAACCTATTAAAGTCATAAGGCTATAATGAAAGTAGATAGGTTAGTGTTCTCTTATGCTTTGGAATCATTTTACTATTTATAATCAACACTGTAATGTATATAATTAATTAAGTCTTATTTGTTGTGTGGATAAATATTTGAATGTTATACTGTATATGCATTTGCGTGTATTGCTTGTTTCATTTGAGTTTGTAGCACGATCGCTGACATTTCCTTTATATTTGCACAGTTATAAATAATATAATCGAAAATAACACATGTTAGAATGACTGGCATACTCTAACTACCAGCTATTGGAAGTTAGATTATGGCAGACAGATGAAAAAGACATGCTACAAAACAAATAAAGCATGCAACTCGAATTTTAAATCAACCATCTCCATGAGACCATACTGCATCTATTACATAATGAGTGAAACAATAAAATGTATTCGACAAATTTTGGTTGCGTTTTGATAACATGGCCATGTATTGATATTATCCGTTCTTCCATGCTTTAAAAATACGAGTGAAATCCACAAGTACAGCTATAATAGGTAATTAGCAAATATGTGTACATCTAATGCGATTCTAATGCAAATATAATATAATATAATGCGTTAGTGGATAACCTTCAAATTTGCAATCGAAAAACGACCGAGTTACGGCATGGAAAGAACCTGACCTTACCTAAATTACCAATAAACGACATCATTGGATAACGCCAACTAAATGGCGGTTCCCAGGATTGGAATTTACAGGGATAAAAGTATTGTGCCTTTATGACATATATTTCTAGCATTGAAACTGATTTGCGTTAGAGATAACGTAGCATGGTAATGTGTTATTGTTATCATTCAACTGGAACTATTTTGTAACGTTAAGTATGTAAGACCTATTTGTATATCGATCAACTCTATCGGTAGCTATTTATACTGTTGAAATACATCATATTATATTTCTGTATATAAAGGTTGTCAGTTGAAACGACAAAGTTAATAATATAGTATTTAGATTAAACTGGCGCGTCTACAGCGTGTAGCCATTACAATGAAGACCAATTATACCTAATACGAAAACAATACCATTAAATTAATGAATGTGAAATTGTGTTTATGCATACATTTCATTGATGGTTTACAATACCGCTATAAATCCAGGTTCAGCTTAGTTTATACACATATATATCACGGGATGTGTACTATAATAAGGTGTATACTAAATATATAATATGAATCATTTCAGCTTACTGACATTGTTTATCTGGTTCTACAAATAGCCCACCTAACAATAAAAGCAATATATTACAATGCCATTTTGAGGTAATTTATCTATAGGGCCAAACCCGGTACTCGTTCGGACATCCCGGTACGATCGGACGCTTGATTACACTCACAACACTGTTTGAGAGTACTTTCCGGTATAATCAGGTATGATGTCATAATCTTATCCATTAAAAAATCGATGTTCTTAGCTTTGAATTTGTTATTATTATGCAACGTGTAACACACTTTTTGATTTGTCAAATAATGCGTACGTCATCAAAACCTATTTTGGCGCCATTTACAAACATTTCATATAGACATGATAGAAGCATCCTGTTAACCGCACCAGCAAATCTGCGATATTACTCGATATTGTTGGTCGTACTTCATTGAATGTATGAATAAATGAATGAATGAATGGTGTTTTACGGCACGTCGACATATAAATAGGTCATATTGTGCACAAAAACTGATGAAATATGAAGAAATGTAGTACTTAAAAATTCATGTAAATATATAAAAAATAAAACTATTTACAAATAATGGATGATATTGTAGTAATATAAACTATATATGTAAATTAAACAAATGCCCGTCCATGGGTATATAAATAAGTAAATATATATAAGAACACATTATAATGATTTATATACTCTGATTTCTTTCATGAAATCTAAAACAATACTAAAATCTATAGTATCAAATAACTCTTTCATAGTATTAACATCTTAATACCTTTGACGCATAGGATCAAAGTGTACACATTCCAACAATATGTGTTTTACCGTTAACGGTGCAAAACAGGGTATACATTCTGGTAATTGCTCACCTTGTAATAAAAATGAATGAGTACATGTATAACGTGTATGCCCTATCCTGCACCGGGCTAGGAAAGGGCTAGGACAACTTCTTCTCGTCTGTGAAGTTTGAACAATTAAGTGACGTAGTTGATGATTAAAATATAAAAATGTATATTCGTTTATTGTTGGGTTCATTTATTTGACAAAATGTCCGACTGTACCATACTCCTAGTGAAATAGTGGATGGTACTATCGGACACCTTAATACGTTCAATTCAAACTGGTAATTGCAAATGAAACATGTGCGGATTTAGGCTAGGGCATTACGCTAGAGGTATCCCTCTTACTTAGGCGTCTTCCAAACCAATCAACATTAATTTAATTTGATAAATTATTATAGATCTAATAAATCTGAGTCAATCAATTTGAAACCATCGCCACACTTCCAGCACCAGGAACATGGAGGCAAATGATGGGTTGGAGCGTGTTTTTCTACGTTGTATATATCGAGGGTTAAGTGCAAAACTATTGTAATTCATTCATTATTCATATGTAGTTACAACAGTGTTGCGCCGTAAATAGTAGTTGTGTATGGCTCCATACCGTCTTTTACCTTGTATGGTGATTTAATAAACAACATCAACCTTTTACGTGTTTCGGACATTCACAGATGTCCGAATGTACCATCATGGGTGTCCGAATGTACCGGTAAAAGTCCGTCTGTACCAAAGATGTGATGACAAAGGCATACAAATGGTTTAAAAAGTGTTAAATGAAATGATTAATTCTGTTTTCATTTGAAAACTATCCGCACATGACCCTTTTACGCAATTATTTCATAAAGCTTCCAGCTCACAGATATGTGTCAAAACAAGTGCCCGTATACGTGTCCGAACATACCGGGTTTGACCCTATTCAGAGTTATTTAAACGAGAATCTAGTCGTGTGTACACTGTTACAAAATTCCAATATTGTGATAAAGCCATGCACAGTTTCTCTATTAAATTACCCACCAATGGGAACAGCAACCTTAATACCATGGGTTTGAGTTGAATGGAAATGTAGATTATAATATTTATTTTGGTAATCATTTTATGCACAACGACTGTGTATCTATAAAATATCACTATATTTCGTGTGATTGTGCAAATTGCACTTAAACGTAATATAACCCTAAACTGTATTACTCAGATAGAGATTTTGTTATAAGAAATATATGTGCAAATAACTCGTATTACTTGAACTTGGACTTATTGCCCTTCCCCATTCCAACCCGATATGACCTAAACTGTTAATTCATTCATTATGTCTTTCTTTATTGAAAATAGTATATTTTATTATGTGAATCTTTGTACATGGTTGAATCAAATAAAACACGTTTTTATCAGCTGACTGAATATTAGTCTTGCTATTCACAAATGTGTATAATAGTTTGATAAAACAAACAAATAACACGCCAATGAGAAATAAATATGAAAGTATTTATATAGTCCAAGTTCAAGTAATACGAGTTATTTGCACATATATTGCTTATAACAAAATCTTTATCTTAATAATACAGTTTAGGGTTATATTACGTTTAAGTGCAATTTGCACAATCACACGAAATACAGTGATATGGTATTGATACACAATCGTTGTGCATCTTTTCTGCCTATAACATTAGATGTTGCTTGCCAGTCGATTAGCACTAAGTGTTTCGGGTTAAAACACGTGTCTGTCAAAACAAGTACACACTAGACGCAACAGATGAACAGGAAGTTAGAACGATATATAGGATATTAAATGATTACCCATTTTATATACGAGTTACGAATTATTTTAATTTTAAAGTTAAAATTAAAAGTAATTTATAACGAGTTTCATGAATCTTATTAGAAATGGGGACGAGTTTATGATCCTTTTTTATCGTATAACATTACAGTCAAATATGTAAACAAAAACAATTCACACCACGTCCATACGTTACCCGTTGATGTGGGGGAAGTAACAACATTTTGTGGCGGAATAACGATTCGGACGGGTTTAAATCAACATCGAAGGTAGGGAAATGATTATTTGCTTGTTCTTATTTATATATTCCGGAAGTGTGACATAGCGCAAGATGTGGTCCATACATTTTTGAACACTCGCCTGAACGTTGTTTTGTCCAAACGTCTGTCGTGTTTTCAAACATTCGATGAAATTATGGCTTTTTTCTACCCAAACACAATACATTGCACATCAAATTCTAAAGTTAACCGGTTAAATGCATTAAATCGCGTTGTACAGTATTCTGTGAGGTAAAGAACACTCTGCTATGCAATGTTTTCAAGTTTATGTGATATCTTTAAAATCCAGAATGACTTTGTAGACGTATTTCGGTCATTTTTCATTACGTGGTCCCGTCTTAATTCCATTAATCAATGGGAAAGCTTCTATTAGCAGGATTTTATAACGGATATTTCAACTGTAAAACAGCTTTTGAAACATTGTTTACTGAAAAAATGCGATAACCTGTTTAAAATTACCTGTTAAATGTTTTAAGTTTACAATATGCAAACTTGTTAAGCCAAAATTAAGGTTTTATTTCATACCCCAGCAAACCCCGTTTTTACTTCTTGGAGAAGGGGTTGGATTGGGTATGACAGTTAATACTCGGACCACGTAATGTGTTATAACGCCCTTGATGTGGTGGAGGTACTCTAAAACGTAGTAACGCTTCAGGTCAGGTAGCATTTTAAAGAGCCTTTTTTTTCTTTTTTAAGCACACACGCACGTTTTTATCGTCCGCATGTTTCGGCATTTGCTAGCTTACTATTTTAACGATTAAATTCAATACATTGGAAATGCTCTCTCCCTTGTTTACGTTATTAAACATCATGTAAATTGAGCTGTCATAGACACGAACATGCCTTTCATCGACAACGGCGATGAATGCATCAACGTTAATTTTATGCATTTAGCTCTGTTTCACTTTAGGAATATGCCATAGAACAACCAAGCTTGGCTGATATTTGTAAAATGGATAAAAAATGTAAATGTATTACGTAACCTGGTGAACAGTTGCCCACGGTGTCAATGACAAGGCATATGAAAGGCGGATCAATACCTCCTGTCACAGCCTGAACATTTGTAGAATTCATTCAGGTACCCATTGATCGATGCTGTACAATGCAACGCTTCAGACTAGAACAACAAATGACCATCACATTGACATTTATTGTCCATTTACTTAATGCAACTGTATGTTAATTTTGGTGTTAACTCGATTGTTTCTATCAAAAAGAAAATCCTTGTCATTTCAGCGCCAAATTATCTAAACATTACTCGTAGCCCAACAGTGTTAGCTATATATCTGTTGTGTTTTTTATAATGTATAATATTGTTTATAAATGATAGACATGCTCTGCCCAGAGTTGTCGTTCCTTGCATATACATACAAGCTCTGTCAGTGTCTTAAAAATGTAAAAGATTTAACTTGAAAAAAAGATAGATCTGTACTCGATAATTTAGTAAACAAGCAGGCAAGCATCCGACCACCTGGCTTAAGGGCCCACCTGCCATAAGCGACCACTTTGAATTCCCCCCCGATGAGTTTTGCTATTAATTGATACTGTATTAAGCGACCACCTGTCTAACGCGACCAACAACCGCATATTTTCATACCAAAAGACCGATTTTATGATCAATTAGCGACCGCCATTTTTTTTCTTCAGAAAATCAAACTGAAAAAATCAAAAACAGTTTAGCTATCGGTAATTCACACAGAAACGAGATCAAACATACATTCAACAATAACCTAATTAGCCTTTGTAATCGTCCCCCTTTAGGAGATGTCAAATATAATTACCAAGTTGCAATACCAATTATCACCTTCGAATGATTGATGTGGAAAACATCGATGATTGGGAGCGTTATCATACGAAAGGTTGAATTGTTCATTAATATTCATAAATTGTATTTTTATACGGAGATGGGATTGGTCAATACTGTCAAGTGCCCTCATTAATATTGATGAAGTTATATTTTATACGACGTAGTGATTGTATAACATAATAATTTGTTTATATCACGTGATGGCAACGGTAATATATTTACTGGCTAATTACAATAAATAAAGTTATTGAAATCATGTCGAAGCGTAAAGTGTTAACGTTAGAAGAGCGGATTAATGTGATTGAACTTAGTAAATCGAAAAGTGCAAAAATAGCAGACGAGTTAGGTATCGGTAAAACACATATTCAGAACATATTAAAATGAAAATCGGAGGTTTAGAGAAATTTGAGAACAATGTGTCTGGTGACAGAAGACGTGCCCGTTACACAATCAAACACATTCTTCCAAAGTGATAAAAAAAATTAAAATACAATGGCATACAATGCTTTAAACAAGTTAATTGCAGAATAACAAACTGTTTTCGGGTGCTATTATCTGTGCTTTTATATGTGTTGTGTGACTGTGAAATGCTGGCTACTAGTGATTATGCTAATAATTGTTTGTTTTGTGTTTGATTATCTATTTCATGATCCATTTCACATGTTTATATTTCATATACACTTAAATTAAAAACATAAATTAAAGTTGTCTTAGTTGCCTAAGTGTGTATTATACCTTTACCAGATGCCCCATAAATATGAAATAATACAAGATACCTACAATGTAAAGCATTCATTTTAATACATGTACATGTATTTCTCATATTTCATAAAAAAATCGAACAATGTTAGACCCTGTTTTAAGAGACCACCTGTATTAAGAGACCACTTTTGGTATTTCCCCTGAGCGGTCTCTTAATCCAGGTTTGACTGTACGTTATTTAAAGGGATACATGGAAATCTTGAAGTCTTTATAAATCACTAATATTAGCCTCTTGCTTTATTGAGTTTTCAAATTGTCTTCGTTATTCTTACTAGGTTTGAATATATTATTGTGCAATATAACCAACAGTTATTAATATGCAAAAACAACTAGATCTATACTAGTTTTATAAGTAATCTTAATGATTAAACAAATGTAATTTATGTGGAAAAAATAACGGAACGCCGCGAGTTTTTAAAAATAAAGTTTGCCGTGTGTCCCTTTGGTAGAGACTGACTTGATATAGCACGTACAGGATTCGTACAATTGCGTTCATCTTCAATTCATTTATACATATTAACAATTTAACCAAAACAGCGTTGGTCAATCATTTGTTGGTCTAGTCTATGTAGTTTTGAGCTATACTACTACACCAGTAGTCAGAAATAAGACGTGTTTCAAGACAACGTGATTTAGCAGCATATAACAGATTACGAAACAAAGTTAATAATCTTAAAAAAAATGCGAAAGAACGTTTATTTAATAATGTGGAAACAATAATTACTGAAACAACTATGACGGACAGACGTCAGTATTGGAAACCTTTAAAATATTTCATGAAGTTAAACAAAAAATCGGAAACTATTCCACCTTTAAAAACAGTCTTACCTGGTGATACGTCATGCTCAATAACTGACGAAGAAAAAGTTAAATGCTTAAATGAATAATTTGTTTCAATATCATCAGTTGATAGTAGTATAGAAAGTAGAGGTATAGGCGCAGTCCCTAGGGACGGGGTCCCCACCCCTCACCCCCGACGAGATGTCTAATTTGATCAAAAGGATATATAACAGGCCGAACAACTAGTAAAACAACTATACTTAGTTTTGAACTAATCTAACAACGCCGCACCAAGTCCTCGAAAACAAAATATAAAACTCGTCTCGCAAACCCTCCTTGGGGACTTTGCCTACACCCCTACTTTCTATACTACTTGTAAATGATTTGATATCTTATTTCAATCAATTTCTAATCCAGAACCGTAATCGATTCCAGCCTCAACGGCTAATCACTTTCAAGTCCAACACCGTGGACGCTTCCAGGCTCAATAGCTAAGCAAAATCAGAAGGAACAAAGCAATCATCATCATCACTATACATATTAAACTCCGTCATAGAATATTTTATTTTTCTGCATTTGCGTATTTTACGTTTGAAATCGAAAAGCTTTTTATTATTATAATCAAGTTTGTTATTATAATAATGCATTACTAACTGTAATCGCCCTCTTTTTTGATTTGGCTTCTTTTAGGAGAGCGCAATTATTTTATTTGTCGACGAATCGACTTTCGGCGAAATTTCCCAATCACACGATTCAAAACGGCATTAACACCAGGTCTTCTAGCAGGAGTATTTCTACATTTTGCAATATTGAACCGAGTAACGGTAAGCAGGACACAAGTGAGTTAGACAAGATAATTTCGTCCGACATTACAACAAGCATGCTACAAGCACCAAGAATAATCTGACTATGTTATATATGAGTGAAATGAGAAAAATACGAGCAAGCATAGCAGCACGAAAAAGATGGGAGAAAGATATCAAAGAATTGCAAGACAAATTGAAAATCCTAGTAGCCCAAAGAAAGAAAAAAGTTCTGTCTCCAGAAGGTAGGAAACTGAGAGCAGAAATAGCAGCGGGGACGAAATGGGGGAGAAACGTCAAAGAATTACAAAAACAATTACACGGATTAGATGAAATATTGAAAATAAAGAAAGACCAAAAAGAAGACCAAGAAGACCAAAATGACATTGACGATACACAAGAAATGTCAGATGATAGTACAGATCAAAATGATACCGAAGATAGCACAGAAGATATTGAGGATGAATCACGAAATAGATTCGCGGATCTTTGGACAAAAGTAAAACATGGTATGCAGAAAAAGGAAAATCTGTATGAAATGGCAGACATATCTATACAGCTGGATCCATAGCCGAAAAAGACAAACATGAAATACTCGATTGGTTGAATAAAGTTTTTGTTGCAAATCAATACAGATAATCTCGTATATTTTCGCCGAAAGAGGACTTGCTAAACTTGAGATGCATCTATACATTTCATTTCGGTAGAGGTATACTAAACAGGGTTCTAGTAATGTTCGTTCCTAGGACATGCTAGCAAGAGGACTTGCCAAACTTCAGATATGTCTCTACATATTGTGCGGTAGAGATATTTCAAAATGGGGTTCTGGTAATGTTTGTGGAGCTGCATGTTGAAATATTACCCAGTCGGAGATATCGAAATAACAAGAATACTGAAACAGCATCGAATCAAGAATACAACAAATGTAACACTCGTTTTGCAACCCCGCTTCAGGGAAAACTCCCCCAGAACCCCTAGTTTCCATACCACTCACAGGATAATTGATAATATGGCGTGTTACTTTATTCTAACTATTTTCAAATCTAGTTCAAATCTAAACAGATGGGCGCTTCCAGCCAAGTGGCTAACAAAATATTATCAAGATTTTGGACGTAAATAAACATATGGAGAGGATGAAAAAAGTCATAAGATGCTAAAGGAGACCGTAAATACAATCTCAAAACCTCTACATATACTTTTTAACAGATCATTAAGTGAATGTATTTTTCCCGACCTATGGAAATCTGCTATGTTTATGGCACTTTTCAAAATGTCAGATCCTAGTATTCCTATGAACTATAGGCCAATATCGTTACTTAGTTGCGCTGGTAAAGTAATGGAAAGAATAGTATTTAAACGCATGTATACTTTTCTACTTATGTTTGATCTAATCTTTAGGAATCATTCGGGTTTTCTCTCTGGTCATTCTACTACATATCAACTTGTCGATATGTATCACCATATACGTCAGGCATTCGATGCTAAACAATTTACGCGTATTATTTTTAATGATATATCTAGAGCTTTTGATCGTGTTTGGCATAAAGGGATTTTGTTTAAGTTAACACAAAATGGTATTGATTGAAAACGTTTAGTCTGGATATCTGATTATCTCTTAACCCGATCTCAAAGAGTCCGTGTCGGATCCGCAACCTCCAAGTCAAAAGCTGTAACTGCCGGAGTTCCTCAAGGCTTTGTCTTGGTCCCTCTTTTAATTTAAAATATGTTGAGTATAACTCAGTTATTTGCTGACGACAGTTCGCTTCGGTCTCAACATCTATTATAAACGACATGGATGGAATCCTTAATACTGATTTATTAATGATTACGCAACGGAGAAGGTTGGATGGGGTATGAAAGTTAATACTCGGACCACGTAATGTTTCATCAACATTTCATATGACATTTCATTAGAATCGAGCTTAAGTAGTTCTGATAAAGTAACTGAACAATGTACACCATTGACCATGATGCCCGATCTAGAGCATTTAACGATCAGATCAGTGACCTTTTATCATGGCATTGATACTTGAATTCCCTGTTGCAAAAGCCTTAAAAATTCACATTAGAAACAA
Source organism: Cyrtodaria siliqua (assembly GCA_037043455.1). Lineage (NCBI taxonomy): Eukaryota > Metazoa > Mollusca > Bivalvia > Adapedonta > Hiatellidae > Cyrtodaria > Cyrtodaria siliqua. The sequence continues at coordinate 361,261 of JAWPHD010000036.1, forward strand.
ATAAAGTTTTTCTTCAGAGACTCAAACCATCTCATAAAGTACAACTTTGGAAAGGAGTCGAACACGATTTGAATGGAGTCAAATCTCGTTCCATTCCATTCCACTCTATTCCGTGTTTTAGACTATACTTTTCGGTGGTATGGTCTATACAGTTATATTCGCATCGATGTCTTAATCGTTTTGTTCATTTTTATAATGTATTTTTAATTGCAGGCATGCCGTTTTAAAAGGACATACACGAAGTTGTTATCAAACATTACAATTAGTGTATCGATTTATTAACGCAAAATTTTTACTGTAAACCTGCTGGCATATACTTAAAGAAACTGTTGAGTTTTTAACCAGGTTTCCTTTGGAAAAGCTGGCGTATGTGGTTTGGCGGCAGGCAGGCGGGCGGGTTGGCGTCAAACTCATTGTTTCCGCTCAATTACTTTTGTAAGGAATGAAGGATGAAACTTGCGGGGTATGTAGCTTATATGAAAAGGAAGGTTGGGATTGCATTTGGGGACAATGGGGGTAACGGTCAAGGTCGATGTTACTAAAAATCAAAAAAATCGTTTCCACTCATAAACGTTTGTTAAGAAAGATTATTTTACGTCGAAACTTGCTGGGTAGGACTAAGGTAACATATGGAAAGGACGGTTGGAACTTCATTTGGGGCCACTGGGTTTAAGGTCAAAGTCGCTGTTACTTAAAATAGAAAAATAGTTTCCGCTCAATATTTTACTAGGTAAGGAGCTTATATAGAAAGGAAGCTTGTGGTTGCATTTGGCCTTACTGGGGTCAAGGTCAATGTCGATGTTACTAAAAATAGAAAAATAATTTCTGCTCAATAACAATGTTAGGAGTGATTTAATGCAACGAAGTTTGCTGGGTAGGTAGCCTATATGGAAAGAAAGGTTGGAGTTGCATTTGGGGCTACTGGATTTAAGGTAAAAGTCACTGTTACTAAAATAGAAAATAGATTTCCGCTCATCAACGTTTGTTAGGAAATATGTATTACGACGAAACTTGCTGGGTAGGTAACTTATATAGAAAGGAAGGTTGGGACTGTATTTGGGGCCAATGCGTTCAAGGTCAAGGTCGCTGTAAGTAAAAAAAGAAAAATAGTTTCCGCTCAATAATTTTTGTTACGAGTGAAGTATTGTGATGAAACATCATGGGTAGGTAGCCTATTAAAAGTCAAAGGTTGTGATCTCATTTGTGGCCACCTGGGTTAAGGTCGGTTTTACTAAAAATA